>CM076576.1:770291762-770891762 GCA_034641835.2 Pinus albicaulis
CTGTCCATTCCGCCTTTATAATACTGCCACCTCCACCATATTCTCATACAATTTTCTTTTTTTCCAAACAAAATATATATATATATATATATTGTGCAGAATTCAGTCTCTTAGCAAAGAGTTTCTTGTACATTTAAATTCAGTTTTTAGCAAGAGTTTTTGTGCAGAATCTAGTTTCCAGCAAAGAGTTTTTTAAACTCAGAGTATTTTTTAGCAAGAGCTTTTGTGTCCTTTTAAATTCAGTCTTTTAGCAAAAAAAGTTTCTGTCCTTTTAAACTGAGTACATTTTCCAGCAAAGATTTTTTTTGTTTTCTCTCCTTCAAGAGAAATTTTCCAGCAAAGTTTTTTTCTCTCCTCCTTCAAAAGAAGATGATAGTCCCTTCATCTTCTAAAGAGGCTGCCTACTTGGCACAGAGAGAAAAGAGACATGCTTCGGGTCCATCCAGAGGAAGAGAAGGCATAAGACGAAGAAGAAACTTCAGAGAAAAGGGGGGCAGACAATCTAAAGCTCAGCAGTAAACAAATCAAGACAGAGGTAAAACGGATGACAAAGAAAAAGGTAAACCAGTTGAATCAGCTCATTCTGTTCTAGCACATTGTAACAATGGAGTAACTGAAAACCTATTTGATGTTTCATTTACTTCATGGAGAGATGATTGGTTGCTAGATTCAGGAGCAACATGTCACATGAAATTTAGAAAAGATTTTTTTGAAGAATTCACTGACAAAGTTGATGGAGCAGTATATTTCACAAATAAATCCAAACTCAAGCCATCAGGGCTTGGCACAGTCAGGCTTAAACTGCCTGGTCTTCCGATCATATCCTACATGAGGTTCTATACCTCCCTGAGTTGAAGAGAAACTTGTTGTCCCTGGTCGAAATCCGGCAGCAAGGACACTCAATTCACTTGTTTGATGGCAAGGCAGAGGTCAGAAAAGCATCAGATCACTCACTTGTCATGGAGGGAATAGAAGAAGGGAGACTCTTGAAGATGAAAGTTTCATCTGCTCATGCTCAAAACTTTGCATTCAGTTCACATCATGATGAAGGTACATTCCCATCAAGTCTTTTATGGCATGCTAGATTTGGACACTTAAAATATGACAGCCTTCGTTTGTTGAAGAAAAATGGTGTTGATGGATTGCCTACAATTCCTAGAAAACCTAAGGAATGTGATGCTTGTATTCTAGGAAAGCATAGCAAACAACCATTTCATGATTCACACTCCAGAGCACATAGAAAACTTGAACTTGTTCATTCAGATTTATGTGGCCCTATGCCTATTGCTTCTGTAAATGGAAACAAATACATGATGACATTTATTGATGACTACACCAGAATGTGTTGGATTTACTTACTGAAGAATAAGTCTGATGCTTTTCAAACTTTCAAGAATTTTCATGCATGGATTGAAAATGATGCACAAACACATATTGGTTCTCTACGTACTGATAATGGAAAAGAATACACTTCAAACGAATTTGAAAATTATCTTCGTCAACATGGAATCAAACATCAAACAACTATGCCATATAATCCACAACAGAACGGTGTAGCTGAAAGAATGAACAGAACTATTTTAAATATGGTCCGCTCCATGTTATTTTTCAAGAATGTAAAATTGATGTTTTGGGCTGATGCAGTTCTATGTGCTGTTTACGTAAAGAATAGGTGTCCTTCAAGTTCAATTAGAAACAAAACTCCTTTTGAAATGTGGCATGGCCACATTCCTTCGGTAAAGCATTTCAGGGTCTTTGGGTCCACCTGTTATGCCTTGATACCCAAGGGTAAAAGGAACAAACTTGGTGCTAGAAGCAGAAAATGTATCTTCTTGGGGTACTCGAATACCTCCAAAGGATATCATCTCTATGATGAAGCAAATAAGAAGTTTGTGATAGCAAGAGATGTCATATTTCTTGAATCTTCCAAGAGTGACAAGGTTGTTGAGCGGCAACTTGATCGCATGGATAGATTCACACATGCAAAGTATTTCCAAGAATTTGATAATGTGATTCCACATCTTGAAGGGGGGATTCCGATATTGAATCAAACTGTGGAATCATATCCTAAAGCACTCTCTCCCCCACATGAAGAAACAACCACGGATGACACATTGGATGATGTGATTGACAGAATTGGGAGATTGAATCTTGAATCAATCCCAAATCAGTCAAGTGAACAGCCTGGGCCATCTCAGAAAGGTCCTCCCAAATGGATGACAAAGACACTGGAGAATGTTCATCCTGATGAGGTTGGAAAAACAGGAACAAGAAGTTCCACTCAAAAAATCGAAGGTGATGTAGATAATTCTGATTCCCCTGTTGATATGGATATTGCGTATAACTGTGAATTGAGTTTGTTTACAGATCATGAACCAACTTCCTTCAAAGAAGCCGCTTCTCATGATGAATGGAAAGAAGCGATGCAGAAGGAGTATGATGCCTTGATAAAGAATGGCACTTGGAAGCTGGTTGATCCGCCTTTGGGAACAAAACCAATTGGCTGTAAGTGGGTCTACAAGAACAAGTACAAACCAGACGGCTCACTTGACAAGCACAAGGCCAGGCTTGTGGCAAAAGGATTCGCACAAAAAGAAGGAGTCAATTATGAAGAAACTTTTGCTCCCACAGCAAAATGGACCACCATTCGGACTCTCTTTGCCTTAGCAACTCAGAATGGATGGAAAGTCCATCAGATGGATGTAAAAACAACCTTCTTGAATGGAGATCTAAAGGAGAAAGTTTATATGTCCCAGCCAGAAGGATTTGTGATAAATGGTCAAGAACACAAAGTTTGCAAACTTGTAAAATCCTTGTATGCTCTCAAGCAAGCACCACGAGCCTGGTATGAGAAATTGACCGAGCATCTTCTGAAACTTGATTTCAAACATTTTGATCTTGATGATGCAACTTTTTTTGTTAAGAAAGTTGGAAAAACAGTTGTATATCTTGTGGTATATGTAGATGATCTTTTGATAACAGGAAACAATGAGAGCTATATTGCATCCATGAAGAAAGAGTTGAAGAAAGGTTTTGAAATGACCGATTTGGGTCATGTTCATTACTATTTGGGTGTTGAAGTAATTCAACATCCTAAATTCATATTTCTTTCTCAAAAGAAGTACATTGGAGATCTCTTGAACAAGTTTGGCATGGATGATTGTAAACCCTTAACCACTCCAATGGAACAAAACTTGAAGCTCACATCTATTGAAGGGAAGGAATTTGAGGATGCAACTAAGTATAGACAACTTGTAGGAAGTCTTATCTACCTGACCACCACCAGACCTGACATTTCATTTGCTGTTGGAATCCTCTCAAGGTTCATGCAAAAACCTTGTGAAGGACATTGGTATGCTGCAAAAAGAGTACTAAGGTACTTGAAGGGGACTCAAGACTTTGGACTCAAATATACACAGGTAGGCGACTTCAACTTGACCGGATACTCTGATTCAGACTTTGATGGCGACAAAGAAACAGGGGTGTCTACTACAAGTTACACCATGAGTCTTGGATCAGGAGCTGTCTCATGGAGATCACGCAAACAGTCAGTTCCAGCAGATTCCACGACCGAGGCAGAATATGTGGCAGCAGTTGAAGCAACAAAGGAAATTGTGTGGCTCCGGAAAATCCTGGAAGATTTGCAGATGAAACAAATGTATTCCACTCCACTCATGATCGACAACACTTCTGCAATAAAGTTGGCCAAGAACCCAAAGTTCCATGATCGAACAAAGCACATCAATACAAATTACCATCTAATTCGACATCATGTTCAGGCCAAAACCATCCATCTACATCATTGTTCCACAAATGAGCAAACTGCTGACATCTTCATCAAAGCACTTGGAAGAGAAAATTTTGAAAAGTTCAGATCGATGCTTGGACTCACCAACATCCCTTCGGATTAAAGGGGGGAATGTTGACACCTAATCCTATGGATGGGTGTGCATATTTGATATTGTATATTAATTAATATTAGGAAATAAGGAAGGCCAAGAGTCATTGGGAGATGAATCCCAATAGCCTCACCTCCATGTATAAATCCATGTGCATTCTTCAGCTAATACACATTCTGATTTTGAGGAGTTACCTCCTGGTTTGACAGTGTTAGAATTTTTGAAGATAAATATGTAGATGCATGTAACTAATACGTTACATTTATTTTGTATAAGTATATTTATCTTCACGCAAAAAATAATAATTATCCTTTTTTCTTTACTTACAATAGAGCGTATATTTTCATTTACAATATTTATGCTGAATAGCTCTCATTTGGAAAATATGTTGTGGGGAAGAACATGCATTTGCATGCATAGGAACAAATTCCATTGTATTAGTTTCCGTTTACGTATGTTCATGCACCAAAAGAAATAGCATGCATAAATTCTATGTAATTGCATGCATAAAGATCATAAGTATTGAGCTAGAAAAATATATATTTGCATCCAAGATAACAATATATATTATGTTAGTTTTCCTTCGGAAAGCTTATGAGTTTTTATACAATATTATGTTAGTTACCCTCTCGAAATATTTGGCATGTAAATATAAATATTATGTTAGTGTTCTTTTGGAAAAATTGTGCATTTTCATGCAAGAGGATGTGAGCCCCCTTTTAAGAAAAGATTATGTATCTACATGTAGACATAATAACTATCAGGAAATGTTTATTTATTCACATGAAAAAACACGGCTAATTTTATGGTTTCTTTTAAATGAATAAAGGAAATTGTAGTGCTTTGGAAAATAATGTGGATTTATGGGTGTGGGGAATAAAAACTAATGTGGTGTTTGATAGTTATATGTTTTGTATTAATGTGTCTTCAATGATTGTAAATAAGACACATGACATGATATCATGTTTATGTTTTATGTATGCACATGAATGGATGTCTAAGCATCACTAATAAATAATTATTATTGGCTTAATTATTATTTTATCTAAACATAATCTCAATGTTTAGAGGCAATAATAGTTGCAGAAAAAATGCGACATGTGATAAGGATGGATTGTACTTAATATTGTGCTAGGAAGTAAACTAATGGTCTATGCAGGTTGAAGGAATGTTAGCTACATGATAAGCTACCAATGGGAAGAACTAGGTTGTAAAGAGTTCATATTCATAGCTGTGTGGGTAAATGTTGTCCTGATGGTTGTAATATCTTACAATAATTTATTTTGTATTTATTATAAATAATTATTTTTAATATTTTATGAAAATGGTTAAGGGATGGATTCCCTTCTAAGCCATTGAGTGAGGGGCGAACATGTTCATGAACATTTAATAATAAAACTAAACATTTGTTGGTTTTCACCCTGTCTAATGATGTGATTTATTTTTGTTCCATTTTTATAATGTTGATTCCTTACATGATGTGACGGTTATATTATTAATAATTTGATTAACTAACCAAGTTAAAAATAATCATCGAATTTATACAAGGTTACATCAGGAATCTTAAGCTAATAGGGTTCGATAATTGTAGTTAGTGGTTGTGTACCTCACTATTATTTTATTAAAGTTACTCTATATAATGTTGAAGGTTTATCTAATGGTCATTTAAGGAGGAATGGAAAGTGATTTCGAAAGTTACACATTGATAAAAGTTGTAAAAATTACTTAGCTCCATACATTTTCCTACTAGGTTACTACGGATGTTGCACATATATGGAATTTACATTTTGAATGGTGAATATCTACTAAAGAGAGGTGGCTATGAATTTACATGAAAAATTAAATTGATATAGTTTTGTACATTAAACAAATAATTATCTTTCACATTTAAAAAAAAAAAATAGATTTTAGAAGCATAGCTCTATCTTAACTCTTGATCTATCAAGTGCCCTAGAGGGAATCTCTTGAGGTGCAAACCTTTCCTCAAGTTTTTCCCTCGATTTTTTTCTCTGGATCTATGTAGTTTACAAAATAGAGAATTTTACAAAAGTAAAGCATAAATTTTCATACATAATGACTATAAATATTTGAATGAAAGTCATTGAAATTGGATTCCCTATTTTTTTATTGAAAATTACCATTCACAAAATCTTGAAAACAAGAAGATGGTATGATTTCATAAAAACACTCTCATGATGCAGGACAACAATAAATAGGCGTAGATAATTTTCTAATTAAAAAAAAAAACAAAAAACTTTTCCAATAGGACACTCTAATGCTAAAGCTAAAAAATAATTATACAAAATTAAAACCTTTTTTTTGGACATAAATACTATAAACACATAAAAAAATTTATTGAAAAGAAATCCCCTAGTTGTTTTTGAAAACTTTACCCAGAAAACACATTAATACAAAATAGAGATATTTTTGGTTTGAGAATTTTCTTTTACCTACAAAAACCTATCACAAAATGTTTAAAATATAATGAAAAAATAAAATAAAGACAAATAATTTCTTTGTGAATTTTGTGTGAAAAATTCATTATATTTTCATGTGTGAAGAATTCATTAGCACTTTATTCCTTTAAATGGGATACATTAAAGAAGAATACCATGGGATAAAACCATGAGTCAAAATGTTTACAAAACAGTAAATCAAATTGACTATTTAATTTTAATCACATAATTTTACTTTTCATTGGAAAAACCCATGGGTTGTGAAAAGTGTGAGCCAAAATGCTTTATAAAGGTAATTGACTATATATATATATATATCTTTGTCTAACCAATGGGAATTTGAACTTTGAATCTCATTCTTTACATATCACTTTTCTTCATAACAAGGTAATAGCAAATTGAACTACACCATGTAGTCTAATAATTTTATTTTTTATTCCATTTTATTTTATATTATTATTTCTTGTTTATTATTTTATTTGTATATATTTATAACAAGTCAATTGCTTTTATTAATAATGATAGTGATTAGTTTATTAGTTTTATTGTATTTTATTTATTAAATTTTTACATTATTTTTTTGGCAAAATTTTAAATATTATAAAGTCATATAATTTAACAATCATTCATATCGACATTTAACAATCATTTTATTTATAATATTGTAGTAGTATAATATGTTATATTTTACCTTGTTAATATAATCAATTTATTTTCAATATTAATAAATTAATTTCAAATAGTTTTAAAATATCCAAAATTAAAGCATTATTAATTTGGGCTAATAATTATATAAACATATTTAATAAAATATTTATTCTTTAATATCCACAAATATAAATAAGAAACAAAAGTAAGAATATATAACTTTAACATCTTTGTAAAAAGAATTTACATATATAAACTTTAAACTTCTTTGTTATTATTTTTTTTAAACTTCTTTGTTATTATTATTATTTTTTTAATATATATATATATATATATAATTAATTCATATTTATATTTTTTTATAATAATAATAATAAATTTATAATTCGATTAATTTTTATGATATTTTCTTTATTGTTAGCAATGTGATATGCCTATCAACATTTATCAAACATTTTACCTTGTATAAAAATACAATAAAAATAAATAACATAATTAATTCATAACAAAAACACTCTAAAACATTAATTTATTAGACTTTCACCACCATGATGTTTATTTATCACACCTATATTTATTCATACTCGGTACTATCATTCTTTTTAAGATAAATATAATTTCACTTCGGTCATGTTTAGTCACCACAGAGAAAAATACATGTGAATAAATATACATTTATAAAAGATATTCATACTCACTACTACAAAATTATTTTTTAAGCTAAATATCTATTACTATAAAGGGATTAAATAAATAGGCTTCAATGCCAATGGTCTACGAGAAGGTCTTCCACGGGAGAAACTAAACCATTGACAAAACAACAATATTTTGACATTTATAAAAGCTATTCATACTGACTACTACAAAATTATTTTTTAAAGCTAAATATCTATTAATATAAAGGGATTAAACAGACAGGCTTCAATGCCAATGGTCTACGAGAAGGTCTTCCACGGGAGAAACTAAACCATTGACAAAAAAAACCATACTTTGAGTTTGAACTAGAATATTTAAACCAAACAGAGTTTAAGAAGAAGTATAATATAAAAAAAGTTAAGACGAGGAATATAAGAAAATTAAATATGAACCACAATCTTTAGGTCATCATTTATATGCATAGTCAGATTAGAAAACCAAAAAATTAAGAGACTAGATCCATGAAAAGGCTAAGTTGAATTGGATAAATCCACCTCAATGGGATTGTTGTGGCCTTGGCTACCACAACTCAGTCTAAAAGCAGTAGCTAGATCATCTTGAATCTTTAGGTGGAGCATTACTTCCTTTTGGTTTATAGCCTTTGTTTCAAGCGTAAGAAAAATTTCTTCTTTATTCTCATTCTTTTACATTATACGCCTTTCTAACAACATTTTCTTTATATGTAATATAAATTGACGGTGAGAAGATACTAGTTTTGTCTTCCTAGTGTATGCTTTGGGTTATAAACCAAGTTTCAAATGTTTTCTAGGACTTTAGAGTCAAAGAGATAGGTGTGCTGCTAATCAAAATCTGCTTGAAACTCATAGCGCCCCACCTCAATTAGTTCTAGAATCTATTCTGTGAAAATCTAGGGAGAAGTGAGTGCAAAAACCCCTTAGCCGTCTATCTCTACCATTCCCATTCAACGCATTTCATTTGGGGAATCATGATAAGAACTACCAAATTCCATAGTAGACTTTCTCTCGGCATCGCGCTGCATGGTCAAGAGTAGTGAAAGAGAAAAGCACAAAGAACCTTTCCCTACTCATAAAAAATATGGTTGGACCTCAAGAATTTACCAAGAATATAACTAGATAGAGGGTGTGGAAAAGGAAATAGCAAGGAAGGAGGAGAAAACATCTAAATGCACATTATAAATTTCCAATAAAAAAATAAAATTAAATGGAGGCTACAAGAAATGAATGCGAAATAATAGGTTAGCATCATCATTATGGATCTTTGTTAATAGTTATCTAGTTGGTGGATCCTTCATGCAAGCAACAATATCGGGATATGATCAAATGCCTTAAAAATCTCAAACCACCCCATGTCATAAACACTAACCAATGACCTCTTAGCCTCATTTAATCACTATTGGGTGGCATGCTACTTCCATTCATTGGGAAAGGTGGGAGTTCCCTTTCCACTTTCTAACTCACTCGATCTAGGGGCACTATTATAAAAGTGAGTGTTCTTCATGGAAGTAGAAATGTTAGCATATGGACCAACATCTTAAAAACCGTAAACCACCCCATGTCATAAACATCGACCAATGACCTGTTAACCTTAGGTAATCACGATTGGGTAGCATGTCACTTGCATTTGTTAGAAAACGTGGCAATTCCCTTGACACCTCCCAACTCACCCGATCTAGGGACACTATAAAAAAAAGTGAGTATCATTAATATTTTTATCCAAATAAATTTTGAAATAATATTTCTTTTAGTTTTTTTGTCACTAAATATAAGCATAATTTTTTAAAGCCAAATTTTTAAGTTGAAACTCTCAAAATTTCCCAAGTTTTGCAACATTTTACATTTAATTAAGAAATATTAATTTTGAATAAAAATAATTAAGAACAATTTATTTTTATTTTTATTTTATTTAGCTTTTATTTATTTTATACTATATAGAAGTTCTATTAAATTTTCAAATTTTCATTTTGGGTTGTTTTTTTTGTCGTAATTCTTTACAAATAGATCATTGTATTAATTTTTTATGCCTTTTTTTAATGGGTTGTTCCAATCCATTTCTCAATTTTCTTAATGATCATTTTAGTTCATTTTCAACTTATTTCAAGTTTAACACTTTCCTATCATTTCAAAATTTTGAATTAGTTGAAAGAGATTTATATTTTTCCACCCAACAACTCTATAATAAACAAGTAATAAGAAAAACTAACATTATTTGAAATTGAGTCTAGATCTTATTTGAAAAATTTGAACAACTTCATAAGGGTCCATATTTTTTTCACTTAACAATGTTATAACCACTGTATAACAACCCAATAAGCAAAAAAAAGCAACATCATTGTAAATTGGCACTGTTCTTGTAAAAAAAACAAGGATAACTCTTTCAATGAAATTTGTAAATGTTCAAGATAATGCCCAAAAAAAAAACTCAGTGTTAAGACTATATGAATGTTAAATTTTGCTTGACATTCAAAAATTTAGACCACCAAAATTTTTAATAGAAAAACCTTTGATATTAAAATTATATTATAATATCTATATTTTTATATAATATTACAATCTTACAATAAAATTTATTTGAAATTTTTAATTAAAAAATAATATTAACAATATGTTAAATTACAAGTCTTACTCATATTCCTCAAGTACAAACACATGTACTACACAAATTACTGGTCTTACTAGTATTCCTAAACACAAATACAGGCCTTATACAAAAATTAAAAGCAATTACATCATGGATGATATCGTGGCGTATGGAATATGGATGGGGACAAAGTCGACGAATTGTAAGTTTAATTGAAGCGACCATGACGACCCCATTAGCTTCCAAACAGCCATATAATTGATATGGCTGTCAAAAGCGAGGACAGTTGGTAAAGAGTTGGCCCAAGTACTTGCCAACAAAGTCGGGACATATATTCTGCAATCTACTTTTCATGCAATGCACCATTGTGTACATAAATTAAATATATATATATATATATATATATATATATATATTTTGTACATAAATTAAATATATATATATATATATATATATATATATTTTGCAAATAAGCAGAACTTTTTTCATCTGGAGACAGCGCTTAGGTTTACATAATCTTGTTTAAGATTACATAATTTTTTTAGATTGAATCATAAGATCCGCGAAGAGCAAACTTTTACACATAATTATTGGAGGAATTTCTCTGGACTTTACGTGCACTTCAATTAAAGAAAATTCATGGAAACGTTTTCCCGATTTTGAGAAGAGGTTGAGTTATCATGAAACATAATTGTTTAGGGAGAAATTGTCTAGATAGTTAAAAGTGGTTGGAATTTAGGTAAAATAAAAAAGAAATGTTATACTAGCAGTGTTTGAATCATGTTTTTTTATGGTGGAAATGGATTCAACACCATCAAAAACACCCAAAATCTTGAAGTTTGATAGCTGTAACCTTGATCTACAAAAAATAGACTATGACATCATGAAAGGAAACTGAGTTGTCTAGGGATGCAGAGGAATTGCCTCTCAAAAGTGCCCTAAATCCAGAAAAACAAAATCTTGCATAGTGTTGGAATCATGTTTTTTTTATGGTGGAAATGGATTCATCACCATCAACAACCTTAAGGGCACCCAAAATCTTGAAGTTTGATAGATATAAAGTGGATTTACAAAAATCTCATGCTGGATTTTATTAAAATCTTGCCGGAATTTCTATGATTTTCAAGGCAAAAAAACATGCTAGCTGGACTACTACATCATGAAACAAAGTGAGGCAGAGGAATTGCCCAGAGGATCAAAGTGCTAAGAATCTGGGAAAAAATAAATTAAGAAATCTTGCAATAGGAGTGTTTGAATCATATTTTTAATGGTGGAAATGGATTCAGCACCATCAAAGACACCAAAAATCTTAAAATTTGATAGCTATAACTTGAATTTACAAAATCCCTAAAAAGATTATTTAAATCTTGTCAAAATTTCAATAATTTTCAAAAAAAAAAAATTATTTTATTTAATTTTTAATTAAATAAAACAAATTTTTAATTAAACTATTTTTTTTTATTTTTTAATAAATTCTGTTTTTTTTTTTCTTCATATAAAATTCTCAAATCAAATTTGTGATTCGAATCACATCTTACTTTAAAAAAAAAAAAAAAAACATTTAACTAAATTTGATAAAAAAACCCAGCCAAACGAAACCAAAATTTAAACAAATTTGAAAAAACAAACGAACAAAGTAGAACAATTAGACTATGGCCAATGGTTATAATCCTATTGTCATTTCAAAATGCCTAGATGTTGTGCAACGAAGTCAATCGTTAAGATTCCTCCAACCGACCATGTTCAGATCAACCGTCAGCAAATCGAATACACCGTCAATCAAAGTATCACTTTTGCAGGCGTAAACTGTTGTACTGAATAATTAAATTATGCAACGTAACAGCTTTTAAGCTAACCATCATTTGTTATATGACAAGATGTTAAGATGCTTTAGAAGGGTGAATTGAAAAGATGGCTTTGATATTTAGGTACGAAACAGCAGAGAAAAATGTATTTATTCTGTTTTGTGGTGGTTTTAGTATGTATTAATTCGCTCGTAATTTTATAAATAATTTATTACTATTTCTTATTTCTTAATATCTGAATTTTATTTATATAAAATAGTGCGGCAACTGTACATAAATAGTTGTACTATTATATAGTTCTATTCATAATTGATCATTTCAACCATTTAAAAAAAAATTACTAGATACGTAAAGATTGGGAAGCTCAGAATTAGGGAATGGGTTATTTCATTAGTGTTCATTAATTAATTAATTTTTTTTTAAAATTTAGTGAATTTTTTTTGGGATTAGTCAACATGTTATATGCTATTTGATGTGGAATCAATTTAATTTTGTAGTTTAGTTTTTGTTAACGTTTTAATTATTAAATCTAGAAGTTTAATTTACGGTTCAGTATAATGTATAATTTTGTAGTTTTTTTTATTAAAGTTGAATTTTTTTTCATACACGTGAAGAAATTAGATTTATTTCAATTCATGTTAAATCTATATCTAAAATGAATTTATGCTTGTGTTAACCATAATTTCTAAGTTGAAATTTCTAATTTTTTTTCTCCAATATACAAATTTAGAATAATAAATCAATGCGAAGATACTTTGTTTACCTGACATATATGAATTAATATAATGCTTTACAATACAGCATATGAATTTATTAAATTCTTGGAAAGAAGTTGTAGGTTCTGCAACGTGTTGATTTTGTATTAAAATTACTAGAATGTGATTTTCATCAAAAAAAAAATTGATACATAAACTAACACTGTTATTATAATATGGTCGAGCGGTCGAGTGCCCTTTGAAAATATAGATATAAAAAGGCATAGGAAAATGAAGAGTTTAAGCCATTGATACGGAACCCGAATGCACGAAAAAGGATGAGCCGCCTTTTCCGATCTGGTCTTGAACAACGGTGACCACCCTCGATACCCCACGTGGAAAGTAGGCGTCCCACCTTTTCCTCTCTTCCCCCTTCTTTCCCTTTTCTCTTTTCCCTTTTCTCTTTTCTCTTTTCCCCTTGGTCCTCCCCTTATAACTGGAGTAGAGTTTATTCTTTCATGAAACTTTGATTTAATTAAAATAAGAAGTTCTATTTAGTATGTTTAAAAAATAATAATTTTATATTAATAATATAAAAATGTTTATATATAATAATAATAAATATTTAAATATACTAAATAAAACATATTTCAATTTTATATATATATATATATTATTGTGCCTAGATGCTTCTCTAAATTGAAGAAATGTTATAATGTTTCATGAAATTAAAAAAAAAAATAAATAAACTTTTGAGCACTCAATCAAATTTAGATAGAAACAAAATAAAATAAAATTATAATAATAAAAAATAAATTGAATTAAATTAAAAAATATTAAAGATTCTAGTTATTTATAAAACATTTTGATTAGGTATAATTACATAAAAATAAAATAATGAAAATGAAAGAAATAAGAAATAATAATATAAAAAAAAATAGAATAAAAAAAAAAATATTTAATTAAAAAAAAAAAAACTAATTTACTCTCATGAAACATTTTGATTCACAGTTTTCGCAACTTATGGTTTTTTCCCATAGAATTTTTCTCTAATCTAGCTTATAAAATAGAAAAATAAATTACTTGAATGAAAATAAAATAGTGACTTTTCACAACTCATGGTTTTTTTCCATGGTATTCTTCTATAATGTAGCTTATTTAAAATCTTGAAATTCTATTGAATTTTCAACACATAAATATAACCAATTATCAATTTATGGTGCCAATTTATTTGTGTGAAAGTTGTATATAGACAAAAAAAAAAATAAAAAAAAAAATAGAGTGATTAAGATATTAGGACCTTAACTTGTCAATCTGTCACATATACTCACAGTAAAATAATCATGATAAAAAAAAAAAATTCAATAACCGGTTCCGGTAAGGGTGAACAGTACTGACTTTATTTAATCTTCTACACTATCAACACAGAATTCTTGGTTTTCTCTATGAGTGAACTCATATACCGAGTTTGACATAGCTCCACAAATTAAACTTCAATGACATGTCGTAAATCTTATTTATTATATTCACATGGCATAAGATAGGGGAAATGGTGCATGTCGTAAGGATATCATGTCAAATTAAATGTGTTATGGTGCGAGTTAGATATTTTATCCGGATCCGATTTTTTTTCCATAGCGGAAATAGGCGCAACATCATTTAACCCTCCACCATACATGGCGGTATGCCTTGCCACCTGTTGATCTGCTCTGCAAACGTGGCAGGCTCACCTCAACCTCCACGCAATATTGTACAAGGCAATTAATCCTGCAGGACGCGCGTATTCATGGTGCAGATTTCTCGGTAAGGCAAAAGCACATCAGCGGGCAAAACACCAACTCAACGAGAAACTCGTTCATTCTGCCATACTCATCCATCTCTGAGTGCCGAGCCTTGCTCTGGAGGTAACCCTCTGTGAGGAGATAGAGTCTGGCTAACATTCCGCAATGTTTTCCTCACAGAGATTTAACGCTGGTCATACAACACTAAAAAGAGCCTTGCGATTTGTTTTTCAGAAGCTAACAGTTGGTGGAAAGAGTTCAGCTTGCCATGGAGCAGGGTTCCAGTTACACAACTTCCCCGCCGACGTCTACAGGTAAATAGTTTCTATCTTTTCTAATCATCTAGGTTTAAAAGTCAAAACCTGCCTCGACTCTTTCCAGAAAAACCCCTTTTTATCTTATCAATACCTCTTATCTTGTTTTGTTCTTCTTTCCAGGATCAATCCGGCTGGGCGAAGAAGCTCTCTTTTCACAGGTATTGTTATCAAATCCCGCTCCCTACTTAAGCCTCTCAGGCTCTGTTCCATCCATCCTATTCTACATGCTAAACACTGCATTTGTTTGCTGTTTTAATGATGTTATAGGTTCGTTTTTTACAAAACCCCGAGTTCTTCTTTTGGTCTTCATCACGGCTCGGCACCATTGATAGTCTTTCCTTTTCAAAATTTATGCAGGTGTTCCAGGTCAGTAGGTATTTAGTTCACAGAAGCTCCGGAAGCTTACTATGGTTCTTGGCCCTTTTTGGAATTTAAGCTTGTATAACAATTTTTGTCTTATTATTGGACGGTGTGTTATAGCTCCGGACAATGAGTCGCTTTGTTGGAACGATAACACCCTTATCCTTATATGGTTGGCCAATGTTCGTCTGTAGTTTTTCGTTTCAAACCGAACTTGCCTAGCGCGGTTTTGGTTCAGATAGATTTATAACTTCTACTCTATTTGTTAAATGTGAAATTTCCGTCCGATTCCATTAAGTAACTGTTTGGTTGCTACGGACGTAACGGAACTGAATTTGCATTTTCCATGAAATCTATATGCAGTTCTCCTTTTCAACAGAATTACCAGTGCTTTTTTGTTATAAAATGATTACGGCATTGTTTCCTGTAGAGATTATTGTGGTTTTACGCTTTAAGGCACAAATGCAAATTCTGGTTCTATTAACAGATTACATAAATGTATGTATCGAATTAAGTGTATCATTTTTCGGCTCTTTTCACCATCAATCATCATAGTACCATGGCTGTTCCTGCAAATTGTATCTGTAGCTTCTTTTTATAATTTAAGAGATTCTTCTTTGGTTTATCGAAAAGCTTTATGAATTATATTAACTACAGGATTGTTTACAATTTTCAGGGAAAAATTGTATCTATGTACCCTTAGGTGAGATGGCGCCAGTCCGCCATACAAGGACTGCGTATAGATTTTATCCCACGAGCAGGAGCGGGGATGGTTACTCCACCAACCCCGTTCACAAGCTCATCCTCGGGCTCTTCTTCCACTGTTTACATTCATGTCCGTGTGCGCTATTCATTATTTTAGTTTTTCTATAACTTCTTGTTTGGGTCACATGTATATAATAATCTCCATAGAATACAAGTTTACTATTATTTCCTCAGTTCTTAAAAAAAAAACAGTATACCCCTTTATTCTAGCTTCCACACATTGTTTATCTTCCTCAATGATAAAGAAAAGAGGGTTTTTCTACTTTAACAGAAATAAAAAAGCTTTTCTCCTTTTCATATAAAGTTAGGAGATAAGTTTAAATCCGCCGATAAACAGTGAACATTATAACTGTTTTGACTTAAAAGAACCACTAGGCTAACTTGCAGTACTTCTTTTTTTTAACAAGCATTAGTACAAGAAATTTCTTTCACTATATATTGGTATTTTTCGTTACAGACTACCAGCATCTACTTGTTAAACTTAATCCTATACAACTCTGTTTCACATTGTTCTTGTTATATAACAGGCTGGGTTTTGAGTCTATTTACTAATAGACTTGTTCTTTTTCTAGTTAACAGTAGAAATAAGAAATAACACATAATTAAACTACAAATGTTCTGGATTTCAGACTATGTTATACTTATCTGTACTGGGTAAACCTCTTTTGACTGTGGTCCTCCCAACCTTCAAGGGAGGAAATGACGTCCTCACCTTGCCCCCGAGCTCCAGATATTGGTCAGTGCCACGGGAAACTAATGGATAATTTTCTCCTTCTGTGACTTCTGGATTAATCCAGTCAACAGATAGAAAATCCTTGCCACAAGAGTTACAGAAGTAATTTTCAACTGGTTTACCACCCAGCTCTAGAAAATACTTCACTCTTTGCTAGCCATTTCACAGAACCCCTACCCCTCTTCTGGAATTCCTTTTATTCCAGAGGGTAAGTAACTGTCTCCCAACTGTTTCCCAACCACTTCCAAGTACTAGAAACTTCACCAACCGTCTAGAAGAGAGTTTCCTCTTTCTTTCTTTTTCTTTTAATAACTCAGTAAATAAAAAAAATGAAATATTAACAATTATGAGCAATTGCCAATAAGTTCTCTTTGTCCAAAAATAGCAAAAGAAAATAAACAAAATAAAACTTAAAGATACTAATTAAACTAACAGTCTTTTAACCAATTATAACCAATTGTCTCTTAATGAGGGTGTCACACAATCCGATAGGTGGATATTATTAGTAAAGGTAAGCCTTATTGGTAAAGATAAGCCTTCCCCTCTAGAACACTATACAAAGTTAAAAGAAAAAGGGAAAAAATTGATAAAAAAATTCACTAGAATTTCTTAATTTTAACAAATAAAATAAAATAAAATGAGTTATTTTCACTTTGTTTCTCATTTTTTTAAGTTATATTTTAAATCTTTGGGTAATTGTTTGTGTAAATAAAATAAAAAAATCAGGCCAAAAATACCTCTATTTTTGTATCGTAATGTCTTATAGGAAAATTTTATAGGAAAATTTTAAAATTAAAAATAGGAAATCCTATTTCAATGATTTTGTTAATGCATCTGTACTCTTAATTATTTTTGTGCTCTAGCATGAGAGTGTCTTATAGACAATATTATTCTTTTAAATTAGTGAGAATTTGGATAAAAACTTATCATTATAATTTATTATCTTAAAATAAAAATAAAAATAAAACTTATTCCATTTTTATTGTACTTCAATGATTTTGATTCACGTACCTATTGTCTTTATGCTTGAAAAATTAGGCTATATTTTTGTATCAGAGGAAAAGTTAAAAAAAAAGGTTACGAAAATTATTAAAAAATAATAGGGAAACTCATTTCAATGGTTTCGATTTATGTAACTATAGTACTTATGTATCAAAATTTAGGCTTTATTTTTGTATGAACTATAGTCCTTATGTATGAAAATTTAGGTTTTATTTTTTTATAATTATTGTTGTTAGGAAGAGTGTTTTATAGAAACCCAAGTGTTTGTGTAAATAAAAGAAAATTCTCATACCAAAAAGACCACTATTTATTGTTTTCGTCTGGCATGAGAGTGTTTTTGTGAAAGTGTATTAACTTATACCTTTAAAGGGTTTGTGAATGGTCCTTATGTATAAAAATTTAAGATTTATTTTTGTGTGTCTTATAGGTAAATTTTAAGAAAAAAAATTGGGGAGTCTTATTTAGTGATTTTGATTCTTCTATTTAAAGTTCATATATTTGAAATTTTATTTTTTATTTTTGTATAGTTATCTATTATCTAAACTAGCATAGATACATCTTAACTTAATATATATCAAACCCTAATAGTGATCAAATCTTTGGAGGTGCAAAACTTTACTAAAAATGAAACTTTAAACACAATACTGAGTGCAAAAGTTGAGTAAAGGTTTGCACCTCAAGGGATTTGAACCCTCTTAGTGCTTGATAGATTGAGAGATAAGATGGATCCAAGTTGGTATATTTTATAATAATATGCATAAAGCTAATCACTTCGATTTATTTTGAGTGGTTTAATAAATGTTATTATCTATCTCATCTAAATCTTACTCTTATGAAAATAAATAATACTATTATATAATATCAAATTATATATATAACAAGATTAATATAAATAATATTTAAACCGTTTATTAATTATATTTACATATTAATTATTAATAATGATAATGATTAAAATCCATTAAGATTTATATTGTCTAAAAATTCTTTAGCATTTTATTTTTAAGCTGAAAGAGAAAAGTGTCCCATGATAACCTTGGTTTTGTTGAGTTAGAAAGTCAAGAAGGTTGATAGTGTGATAAATATTTGAAAATTAGATAGAATTTGTGTATGAGATTAACATATCAGAGAAAATGTTTTTCATATTCAAACTTCTTAGGACTGTAAAGGTGACAAAATATTTCATCCCATGGGGTTTTTGGATTTTACCAATGTCAAATTTCATATACAACTCATGGGAATTAGTTTTAATCTAGCTATTTATAAACATGTGTGGATATTCTACATCATAGTTCATCACAGTAGATATGATAAAATTATATACAAAAATCCAAAATCTACACTATGAGAGTTTATTTATTTTTAGATGTTTAGATATGGAAATTACTATTTATTGTGTATGCACAAATTATAATTATGGAAAAATAGATAATATTGAAATAAAAACAAGAAAACCACTATTGGACACAAGATACAGTATAAGAAACACTTTGAGGACAGAACCAAGTTAGAATATAAGAACAAATAAGTGGTATTTCCTCTGGGCCACTATGGTCCATAAACCCTCTATGTTCTCCATGCATATCCCTCCCAACTACTCTTCTCACCTATGTTGGTGGAAAAAGTTGTCATTAATGGAAAAGGGTGGTATGCTAGTTATGCTTATTTAAGTTTGATATGATTATGCAGTGTGTTATTGTTGTATTCAAATATCTACCAATACTACTATGTGAATTTGTGAGTGAGTATGAAGTTGTTGATTTCTTGAGATAGGTGTGGTCACCATATGTTGTGATTTTCCCATGTGAATAGTTGCATAGGTTGTGCATATGTTAACATGGAATTATTTTTACATATGAAATATTTTTTTCATATGATGTTATGCTGCTCATTTAATAGTTAAGATAAATATTGAAAATAAAAGTAAACAAAAAAATGATATTTATGAATCCACTATATTGAATCACCCTCGCTCTCAGTATAGTCAAGTTTCTAACTATCAGTATCATAGTTGGTTCCTTTTGTATTAGTCTAACTAGTGGAAGGTAGACCTGGTTGAATCACAAGCATGTTGTAATTTCACATACTTTCATCGCAAGAATTAAGAGTCATTTCATGTGTTTCCCGTAAGTGTCTTTGTCCCATTTTCAAGGAGATCAAAGTGTCCTCTTTTAGCATGACATGTGTTGCACAATGCACAAAAGCTAGTTTTTCTAGTTTTAAGGGGTTATCTTTGTGTAAATAGTTGGCATTACCATGTAAACATGTGTCACACTCATTTCCAAATTTTTAAACACTACCACACACGTGCCTTCACAATCATTGCAAAGTGTATCTTTGGTTTCTCACTTGGTGTAAGTCATCTTAAAGTTGTTGCATTCAGGAGAGGATGGTTTAAATGTGTTTAGATTCTTCCATGTTGTGTCATAAAATAATCTAAGTTGGTGGTCATGTTCAAATTCATGTTATTTCCCATATTTCTTTCATTGATCCAACACCTAGCCTCATTCAACCTTCCGGAAAAATGCATTGTGCAGTCTCGGCCCAAAACCATCAACCCTTCCTCTTGGCACTGTGCAATGTGTAATTCTTGCCTCCCAGAATTGCACATGACGTAGTATCAGTTCTCAAGCCTGATCCATGAGCTTAAAATATATGTAATTTTCCTCTCTAGTTAGCCCTGAACTATGAATTATGTAGTATGAGTCCTAAATCCTAGCCCTTGAGATCCTAAACTATGAATGGCACAGTCAATCAGTCTCACTATCCTTCCAACACTAAGTAGTGGGAAATTTCAGCCATCAATCCCTCAACCTGGATCCTTGGATCCCTCAACTACACAATCCTCAAGCATAGTCCAGCATGAACTGTGCATTGGGCAGTATCGAGGCTCATACTTGACCCTTCACTACCTAAGTTGTGCAATTGTATAGTCACTTACCCTCTCCCTCAGCTTGCCACGCGGTTCCAGCTGAGTCAGTGGATCATCATGCAATATATTATATTAGCGATTTGTCGAACTGATGTCATCTTTTCATGAGTTAATTGCAAATCCAGTTACTCTATCATGCTATGACAAGATGATGAAGAAGGATATGGAGAAGGAGGCCATCTTAGAAGACTCCTATGAATATGCTTGAAAAATCATGAGGAAACTAAGGGACATCAATTTGCGACAATAGATCAACAACTAACAACATTGAAGACTCCTCATCGTCAACCATATAGAGGTGGAAGAAGAGATCACGTTCTACATTTTCGAAGACACATACAAAGCAACAACAATGAATGGCTTGACATTGCCATGTCGTCATGAAATCCATGTCATGAGTTTCATGTCATATCATGTCATGTTAGCAGCCATCATATGCCACATTATTTTGTGGATTATGTAAATTCATATTCGAAAATGTATTGTAAATTGGAAGTCCAATGAATATGTACAAAATGTGAAGAGTCATGTAAAGAGTTGAAAAGTCATAGGGAAGTCAAACAATCATGAGTGTAGTCCAAGAGTCACAAAGGAGGTGAAGGGTTACGCATATATTATATATACACCATCATTTTACAAGGAAATTTAATTTTCACCTTTTCATCTCCAATAAGGCATCAGAGAGACAAGCTAGTTCTTTTGGGGAGAAAGTAGTGGCTGCAATGCTCCACTATTAGAGCTAGTAGTGTTCATTATATACACATGCCCTTGAATTTTACTTAATATATGAAGCCTGATATCCATCATGTTCTTCAGGCATAGATTATGAATATTTGTAAGATTTTTTCTATGAATAGTTAAAATTCAGGTTTGTTTTGGCTTTTACTAAAGTAGTTGAACTATTTTTGTTATTTTAGGTCATATCATATTGAGAATGTGTTGCAATGATTACAATGAAAATCACATATTTGTGGACTCTTCCATAAGATGTTAGAGGTATATTTGTTATTTATGTGTGTATATAATAGGGTCGTACTATTAGTAGCCTCTTAGAGTCTCACTTTATTTTCCCGCCACAGTAGAAGAACCTTGACACACCTATAACTTAGCACTCATCAGGCATACCAAATTGCTTGTTAGAAGCACATATGCATTTCTATCTCTTGCTGATAGTTAAATCCAAGGAAAACCTTTAAGAAAATGGTAACTCGGTTTTACTTGAGATGGGGATCCTGTACCAAATGGTGTGAAGTCTAATTGGGACCACATATCAAGGAGTGCCCCTTGAATGCTTCCAAGTCTAGCACTATCAACATTATGGTCGTCGAAGGAGGGAACACAACTTTTTGTGGACAATAACTCTAGCCACCCTCATCATACTTCTTCCGGTCAAGGAATAAACATTACCAACACCTCTCCTACTCATTTTCCTAAAGTTTAGCAAATCTTGTCACCCAATCATCAAAAAACTTGTGAAATCTCTTACTATTTCATCTAGGCCATTTGGCCTATAACCCATCACTTTGAAAAGGATATTGGACTTATCCGTGCAGTACATAATCCTCCTTATTTTCCAAAAAATAAATCAATCACTCCTACTAGGATAGTTGTCTCTCTAATAAAATATTTGGTTCTTTCCACCCTTGAAGAGTTAGTAGAGCTTGTATAAAATGAACAAAAACTAGAGAAACCTCGATATTTTAAGAAGGGTGATGGAGAAAACATTGTGCTCTTAGAAGAAACTTTCCAAGGGTTAGGAGGTTATGAAGAGGAGGAGGAATATCCCTCGTATTCTGAAGAAGAGGAGGAGCATAGAGACGAAGACATGGTAGACCAATATCTATATTGGATGTGTCAGCGCCCACTTACTCTATCAAGTATTTTACACAATATGTCAAGACACCATGAAATTATGCTAACAAAATACGACCTTTACAAAGAATTAAAAGTGGAAGACCATTTGGATAACTTTGGCCTACACCTAAAAATGCTCAAGCTACATTAAGATGATGTTGCATGTAGCCTCTTTCCTTGTACCTTATATGATAGAGAGGTTTTTCGGTACCATATTCTTCCTCCAAACTCAATTTAGAATTGGAAAGGATTTAGAAAGTCATTCCTTCAAAATTTTGTCAGTGAAAAAACCCCAGCCATGTTATTAAAAGAGTTTGGAAATCTAAAGGTGGACCAGAAAGAAAAATTTAAATATTTTAAACAAAGGTTCAATTGCATATTGAACAAATTTCATACGAATACGAAACCTCATGACTTGATCACAATTCATTAATACACTTATTCTTTACTGACAAGTGTCATACACTTCGTCAAGAGAACTGTAAAATAAAATTTTCCTAAAAATTTCAAATAATCCATTGTAGTTGAAAATGAATTGCACGTAATTGGATTCATTGTTGATGATGAACCATCAAAAGGTTCCAAGGACACAAGTAAAAGGTCTCAGTTCACTTTAAATAAGGCTAAGGATAAAGAAGACATTAATGTTTAAATCTTGAGCTGAACCATAAAGTCTTTGTATAATGAGATGGCAGAGTTAAAACAAAGGTCAAGAGAGATCATTGCCAGTAGAAAGCCTCCAAATTTCAACTTCCTGGGAAGGGATACCAACCCCAACAATAGTAGCAATCAACTAGCTAAGTCTTCACAAACCTTGAATGTCGTGTTGAATGTCTAAAACATGGGCATTGAGCAATATTATTATTTTCATAAAGAATATCATTCAGAAAAGGAATTCCCATAGTGGAATCACAACATGAATACTATGGATGAACACATCATTGACATGGTACTTTCAGATGAACAGACTGATCTAACATATGAAAAAGAAGAAATTGTTCCGACCGGAGAGACTGCAAGTGTTCTACACATAGTGGATTCTTCAATTGTGTTTTCACAGTTGAAAAGAAAACTTTCAAATAATGGACACTTAATGAGGATCCGACTCAAAATAAAAAAAGTGTTTATTAGTTGAGAAGCCAAGGGCCAGTTTATGAACAAGAGTTGATGAGGTATAAATTGAAACAAAACTTGCGAAGGAAGATCACATGACCTTTAAACTCATCTAAAAACACTTAGGATAAGTCTGGAATTACCGCTATAGAATAAACCAGTTCTAGCAATAATAAAAGCAAGTCTACCATTCTTGAAGTATCAAATAAATTCACCCCTCTAGACACTTCAGTGATGCTCGCCTGTTGGATTATAATATAGTCAAAGACATGAAGATATCTCATGCTAATATTTCAATCTTTGAGCTTACAAGGTTCACAAGATAGTGGGAGTTGCTTGTCCAAGCTCTTGGCCAACCTTCCTTAAGTAATAATTCTTTTTTGCATAATGGATCTACTAAGTCTTATGGTCCCTTGGAGTTTTTTCTTAATACATTACATTAGAAGTTAATGCACTATTCCCTCTATTTTTATTGACAATCGAAATTTTTAATTGCAATGTAAAAAATTGATCAGTTTATGTTCGTACATCCATAAAAGTAGTTTCATTGTATGTAGCTAATAAAATTAATTCTAAATGGGATAATACATATGCATAGATTATTTAGTTGGACAGGTTTCCTGCCCAAGCTATTGGTGAACTCATAAATGTTCTTATTTTCCTATCATCTGATTAACGAGTTCACTAGTGCATAAACATAGTAATTATCGACATATCAAAATCCTATGTTATGTTACTGAGTAGAGACTAGTCCAAAAAATTACAGGAATATTTTTCTATCGATTGGTCAAATTTATGGCTTGTGTATAAGGGTAGGAATAACCAAATATTGGTTGAATAAAAACCTTACATGAAGCACATTGTCACACTTTTCGATGGAAAAAACAAGTCAGTTAATTTCACAGATCTGATTTTCTGAAATTCATTTTTCGAGAATGAACTTGGGTGCTACCTTGCTCAACCTTCCCCAGTTGACCAGACACATGGTTGGAACTCCTTTCTAGGCCAATTGGTGGAAATTACCTATGAATAGTATATATTTGTAGTACAAGTGTAGGGAATAACTCGTGTATTTCTAATGTTTGGATTTTGTAGTTTTATGTTTCGAAGACATGGGAGGGCTTCAAAGTTGGTTGTGTTTTAGTATACTAGCAAGAGCGGAAGCATTAGATATTTTTCCTCTTGGAATTTGAGTGCAGTAAAACACTACAGAATATGAATCACACATATTGGGCTTATAGAGATCCATTAACCTCAAAGTTGGGGATCTTAAAGCAATAGATAACTCTGAGATTTTCGTACGACATGAACGAAACACTATACACTACATGTCACCTAATTTGAAAAGTTTTCAAAAAGAGGTATGGAATTTTATTCCTCAAGTCCAAGCTTTCAATATTGTATGTGTTCCTATAATGTGTAACGAAACTGCGGATGCATTATAAAATGCTGCTGCTAGATTGTCACCACTTAGGGGCATGTTTTCTATTAAAATTCTTTATAAGAAACTTGTCCCTGACAATATTAATAATTTATGCATTTTCAATGATGACCAGTAGGTACTGCATTTCATGTAAAATTTTGATGTGTTCAAATATGCATCCATTGAGGAAGGAGAGCATGACCAAGCATTTCAATATGCAACTTCGGCAAGTAAGGAGAATCCCATGCCGAAGGGTGTGGTATCACTAGTGAGACTATATCACATTAAGATTCTCTTTAGAGGACCCACCAACCTCAAAACTCACAATTCAACATTGTTGCGTGAGAAAATCAAACTGGGAACAAAGAAAGATCTGAATTTCGTTAATATCAGTACTTGATACACACCTCAAGAGTGGCAAGCCTTTATCCGCTTATTCAAGTAGTATTGAGATTTTTTCGTGTGGACATATAATGATCTAAAAACTTATGAAACATGAATAATCCATCATGTTATCCCAATAGGAAGGGGCCCAACCTTTTCCGTAGAAGATGCAAAAGGTACATGTAACACTTGAGCCCCTGATTCATAAGGAGTTGAGGAAGTTGTTGGATTTTTGAATCATTTACAAAGTGGAACGTTCAACACAGGTTTCTAATTTGGTCCCAGTAAGGAAGAAGTTTTCGAAAATATGCTTGTGCATGGATTTCCAAAAACTTAACTACACCTCAGAAAAAGACAATTACCTTGTGTCATTAATGGAGAAAATATTCAAGACAATATTGAGGTAGGAAATGTTTTATCTTCCTGAATTTTTTTTTTCTACAAGCAGGTTCTAGTCTCATAGCTTGATAGGCTTAAAACCATATTTCAAAGAAAGTGGGCACGTTCACTTTCAGAAGAATGCATTTTGGGATAGTTAATGCAGGTGCAACCTTCCAATTTGAGAGGGACATCAGAATTGATGGTATGATCGCTCAGAGTATGGTGGTGTATATTGGTGATGTCATGGTGTTTTCAATGAAAATATCTGACCATGTATGCCACCTAAAGAAAATATTTGAGCAATGTAAAAAATACAGGACATCTCTTAATCCCAAAAAGAGCATTTTTATAGTGTCTCAGGGAAACCTATTGAGCCATATCATACCAAAGTTTGGGATTAAAGTAAACCATAAAATGGTGAAGGATATTAGGAAGATTCCCTTCCTAGTGAATAAGAAATCCATGCAGTCCTTCTTGGGGAATATAAACTTTCTCTCCAAGTTCATCTCTTATTATGCTCAATTTGTGATACATGTGGAAGATATGGAGAGGAAGGATGCAATTTGCAAGTGGTACAAAAGGGAAAAGACGCATTTCCTATATTAAGAAAGTGATTGCAAAAATATCATCCTTCTACAACCCAAATTGCAAGAATAAGTTTCTGCTCTACAACTTTTATTTTCATACTTATCTTGGCATCATTCTTGCACAAAAATATGATCGGAATAATGAGAAACCATTATTTTTTATGAATGATAGCCTACAAGGACCTAAAATAAACTATAAATCCATTGATAAATGGGCTTCTATAGTCTACAAGGAAGTGAAGCACTTCTAGCCCCACATTTTGAAGAATCATTCTATTATCATTGTGCCACACCCAAAAATCATATCGTTGTTTGTACAACAACAACTAGGTTAGAGAAGAACGAATTGGATGACTAGTTTACAAGAGTATGATTTGGAATTCAAGCCAGTTCACACTATTAAGGGCCACATTCTACGTCATATAGAAACAAAAGCAGTGAATGCAAAAAAATATGACCCATTTGGATGGGAGCAAGAGATTGGGATGTATAACGTTGAGTGAGCTACACCCACTACTACCTAAAACTCTTCGTATGTAGATGTGTGGAAGTATCTTGTGCATGGTAATTTTACCTCTCACTTATCCACATGAAAAATGATGGTAGTCATATTAAAATATATATATTACCAATTAGTGCATGTGTTTTTTTTCAGAAATAAAACGAATGCAGACATTGTAGCCTTGAGAAAGAAGTTGAAGTTTTCTTCTACTGAATATACAATGACTAAATAAATTGGAGAGAATGAGAAAGAGAGGGATGACATGCTCAAAATCATCATTGAGAAGAATATACAAATTAATAAAATGGAAGAACAAATAGAAGGACTCCTTAATCAAAAGGAATCAACACAGGTAGCTTTAGTTCTAGTCACAACCATTCCTATATCAATTGCAGGTACAGATGCATCTTCATCATCAAAAATAGCACCATCATCATCAACAGTGGTTGATTTAGCCAAATTGATAGAATAATTGGCTTTGTAGAAACAACAAAATTAAAAACTATTAGAGAAATTTCAAAATATAGAGTTGGAGAAAGTCAAAAATGAAACTTTGTGTGTAGCAGAAATGCGTAAGACACATACAGTAGAAATAAAAATTTCAAAGCTAGAAATTGAATAATTAATGGTTGATACCTTGGCCCAAGCCAAGGAAAGCATCTAGACAGAGATCAGTCAAGCTATAACAGAAATATGTCCATCCATACAAACTATCTTTAAGCAAAAGAAGCTCATAACTAGATGCAGGATAGAGATTGAAGTACAGAAACAACTTTGAAGACTAAACCATCAGAAGCTATGAAATGATCAAAATATTAAATTCAAAGAATAGAGAAGAGCTTGAAGAAATTAATATTTTTGACAGAATATCAAAAATTTTGGAAATCGAAGAGGTATTACAAAAGAAGAATTTGATAAATCAACTAGAGACCAAATGTCAAACTCTGTACATTGTTGTCCAAAGGTTTCATATCAAATTCAATGTCTTAAATCAAAAGGTATTACCAAGATTAGTAGCTATGGATGATAAGATGATCAAACTTGAAGATTACTGTCGGAAAATATATACCATTGCAACCAATAGGACAAAATTTGCAGGAATCAAAGGACACATTACAGGAAAGGCTTTTCTAGAAGCCTTAGCGTTTGATTTGAACATCCGACATGAGATCAATAATATTTTTCTCAGCAAGCCCACTTTCGAAAGATACACAGAAGTGGATGACGTATTCAGAAAAATGGTAAATTTACAAATCCTGAGCGAGGAAATATGGGATGAACTATGTGATACCATGGATTAAATCATAAATTCAAGCATACAATAGCATAACAACATTTTTTGGGTCTAGTTATCAGCACATCAGAAATTTTTGGCGAAGTCATCAACAGTCTCCTTCAAAACAAGGATACATCTTTCAGCAGTTTTTGTTTTTCTACCATATTATACTATTTTTGTAAATAAGTTTAGGATATTTTCTTAGTCCTAGAACTAGTATAACTAACTCACATTGTCGAGTTATTAAGGGTTGCACCCTTGGATGAGCATTTTTGTAAGTAGAAATATAAAATATTTTGATCAATAATAATAAAAGAAGGATTCTAGATTAATTTATATATCTTTGTCCCCTTGTGAGTTCTTCATGTTTATCATTTCATATTATTTCTACATGTATTTAATTGTTATGAAGGTAACTAGGTAATATTAATTGAGTTTCAATTGTCTTAGATTATTCCTAAAGTTATTATTTATATCAAAGAATGATTTACTGAGCTATTTGTTTATGTAAGCCCCTCTGATAAATAAATTATCAACATATTCATAATTTTAAATATGTTTTGTTAAAATTTTAGACATTGTTTGAAAGTTTTCATAATTATGATCATTCAAAAATTCTTTTTGAATAATCAAATAATCATATCTTCTTACATATTATTCCTAATAAACTGCAAAATATAAATTACTGTGTGGAATAAAGCACAACCCTTTGGCCTATTAATTAATATTATCTAAAAGTTTAAACATAGTTTCTACAAATTGTTTTATGTATTTTTCATCCAAAAATTCCAAACTTAAAACAAAACAAAACATTATAGATGCTTTGGAATAATTATTGACCCTAGTTATGTCAAAGGACAACATCAAACTAGTGTTTTTGTCAGGGAACAAAACTTGATTTGTTTTTGCTAGGAAAATGATTAAAACTATTCCTTTAAATGTGATTAAAGGTCTAGTATGGTGAAAAATAATCACCTGATGACTTCACTGAACCCAATCTGGCTCCTTCATAGCATATCAGGTCTCATTCTAACTCTAAAATTTTCTTACCTTTATCAGACCCACAGAGACTGATCAAACAAGATTTTTCCAGAAGAAGACATAAAACCCATTCTTCTATTCCTCAATAGGAGACCACAAAAGTTCCTGATCCCTTTAGATCTAAACCTATTCTTCTAGAATTAGAAGATATACCTCCTAGTGTAAAAGAATTAGTATTCAAAGGAGTGGATTTCAAATATACCTTGTTAGTTCATTCCTTGGAGTCCTATAAATTACCTGTGGCACCTTTTGAATCTAGTATATCAAAATATTATTTGGATCTAAATTTACCTGGATTCAAACCTACTGATTTCATATCCCCTGTTACATACTCTTCTCCATCTACTTCTGCACAACCAGAATATCTCTTTTCTCTTTATTCTAATCCTTTTTTTGAACACAAATAAGGAGAAGAAGAGGTTCAAAATTTGGTCATTAGGACACCCTTAAGATCCCTAAGAATATATTAATTCCATTTTGTTCTCCACATCATTCTTCACCTCCTTCTTCACCTCCTTCTTCCCCATCTTCATCTTCAACTTCTACTTCTTCTTCTACAAACACCACTATTGAATCTTCTACATCTCCATCTTCAATTATGGCTAGTTTTAGACCCATTGTAGAAGCAAGATATGCTACCCTCTTACTCCCTCATCAACTCAATGATTTTCCTATTGGGTATCTGAAACATCTCCCCAGATTTAATGGAGAAACCATATTTTCAGTTGAATATCATCTAACAGCATTTCTAGATTTTGTTGATAACATGAACATAGAACATGAAAATTTTTATATGAGATTGATTATGAAATCTTTAGAAGTAAATGTTAGGATTTTGATTAGACAGTTACCAACTCATTATATTAGATCCTGGGAGGAATTGACAACTATATTTAAAAATCAATGGGGTGTGAAAAAGGATCATGTGTATTTATTAACAGAGTCTGAAGAGCTTAAACTAAATTATGTTGAACTAGTAGCTGATTTAATCAAAAGGTTTAATAAAATTTATCAGAAGATTCCTCCTAATTGTAAACCCCCTATAGCAGCAGCAAAGGTTATATTTTCCAATGCCTTTCAAGATGATTTTTTGGTCATGTTAAGATAGAGAACAAATTGTAACTTAGAAGACATGCAAACAAATGCTATATAGGTTGAAGCTAATAGGTTTTCCTCAGCTAAGCTAGAGGCGAAGGCTGAAAAAGGCCAAAGAAAACTAAAATCAAATCATGAAGTTTCTTCTTCCTCAAAATCTAAAACTGAAGACTCAAAAATAGATGAAATCACATCACTTCTTAGAAACCTTTCAAATAGGATTTCTAAGATTGAAATAAAACCTAGAATAGTCCAACAAACTATTTCTAGACCCCAAACACAGACTCAATATTAGTTCATAAATTCCCCTTAATTAAAAACTCTTCAAAGACCAAATAATGATCAACAAGTACCTACACCATTGTTGATTGATGGTCAACAACCTGATAAAAATACTTTATCAATCACCGAAGATATTGATTACATAGATAATACATCTATTGAGACTGCCCTTGTTCCTTTCCCTGAAAGTCAAATCTCTCAAGAAAATCAAGAGAGTTCTCAGGTCTCTAACTATGAATTTTTTCCTGAGTTTTCAATTGTAGAACTTAACAGAAGGTATGATTTAAGACCTAGAGCAGGTGCTGGTAGACCTCCTAAAAATCCTGCCATTATTGAGCCTCAAGTGAAATCTGCTAAAACTCAAACTACTTATATTCAACCTCTAAATCCACGAAATGATACTACACAAATTGATAAAACTATGTTGACTGCTTTTAATGTTGAAAAAGAGCTAGAAAGAGTTAAAATTATAGAGTTAAAATAAAACCTAGAATACTCCAACAAACTATTTCTTGACCCCAAACATAGACTCAAGGTTAGTTCATAAATGCCCCTTAATTACAAATTCTTCAGAGACCAAATAATGATCAACAAGTGCCTACACCATTATTGATTGATGGTCAACAACCTGTTGATAATACTTTATCAATCACCAAAGATATTAATAACATAGATAATACATCTATTGAGACTGCCCTTGTTCCTTTCCCTCAAATTCAAATCTCTCAAGAAAATCAAGAGAGTTCTCAGGTTTCTAAATATGAATTTTCTTCTGATTTTTCAATTGTAGAACTTAACAGAAGGTATGATTTAAGACCTAGAGTGGGTCCTGGTAGACCTCCTAAAAATCCTGCCATTATTGAGCCTCAAGTGAAATCTACTGAAACTCAAAGTATTTCTATTCAACCTCTAAATTCGCAAAATGATACTACACAAATTGATAAAACTATATTGACTGCTTTTAATGTTGAAAAAGATCTAGAAAGAGTTAAAATTCCTATTCCATTTTCAAAACTTTCTAAAAATCCTATATATAAGAGTCAAGTTTAAAAATGGATCCAAAACTCTAGTGTAGATGTTGAAGGGGATATTATTAGTTTGCAAAACGTGAGACCTAGAATAGCTTTTGGTCCTAGTTTTGACATGCTCGATGAATCAATACCTCCTTTCTATGTGACTTTGAAATTACATGACTCTTCACTATACAATTGTATGTTGTATTTTGGAACTTCTCACAATCTAATGCCAAAGGTTTTTATGGAACAAATTAATTTGGAAATCACTTGAACTTATCATGACCTACATACATTTGACTCCAAAATATTAGGACTTATAAAATACGTAGTGGTAACCTTACTCCAAATACCAGTAAAAAGTGTCGTATTAGACATAGGAGTCACTAAATTCCCCCTAAGTTTGGAATTATTTTATCAATATCATGTTTTTCCAAGCTAGGATGAAGTCTTCAAACAGATATGCCTTTTGCCACTATTCTTGTATATGGGGGAGAAAAAATTAGGTTATACAGGGATATGAGATTCTTAAACACAGTCTGCAAAGTAGATGAAGATAGAAACCATCCCATTTATGTAGTTGACCAAGATTTCAGTTTCTTCCAACTATCTTCAAATACTTCACAGTCTTAACTTAAGATTGAAGATGTAGTTGAAACTCATAAATTTGTTCCAATGATATTTGGAAAATTTTCTTTGATGGATCTTGTACCAAAGATGGAGGTGGAGCAAGCATTGTTTTAATCTTACCTAAGGAATAAAACATTACTCAATCATTCAAGTTATATTTTGAAGTCACAAATAACGTTGCTGAATATGAAGCTTTTATTCTAGGATTATAGTTTGCTAAAAGTTTAAAGGTGAAAAATTTAAGTGTCATTACGGATTCAAAACTTATAGTAAGACAAGTTAGGAATCTTTGTCAAACAAGGCATCCTAGGCTCAAGTCTTACAGAAATGAAGTCTGGGATACAATTAAAAACTTATTTAATGCTTTTAATATAAATTGCATCCCTAGAAATGAAAACATTCACGTAGACTCCTTATTTATTTCTTCCAATTCCTTTAAGATACTAGACCAAATCCAGATACAATACAAAATTCAAGTCAAAAATAGGTCATGCATTCCAGATAATCTAAAGTATTGGAAAATATTTGAATATGATGAACAAATGAAATCATTTCTTCAAGTTATTGATGAATTTTTTGTCTTGCAAATTGAAGATGATAAATCAGATATGAATGAAGCTACTTAACAAAAATAAAATTCAAATCTAAATACAAAAGAAGATGATCATGATATTATACAACTCTCAAATAATTTTATTCCTAGAGGCCTTGTTCCTCTAGAAAATCTATTTGATCAAAATGATGTTACTAGAAATCTACTCTCTACTTCTCCAGAAGATGATATTGAAGAAACTAATATTGGAACTGATGAAGAGATTAAAAACATTAAATTTTGTGCACCTCTAACTCCTAAAGTTACACCTGGATACATTAAACTTCTTAAGAATTACAAAGATTCTTTTTCTTGGTCTTATTCTGATCTCAAAAAATTATGGTGCATCTCAGATAGAACATAAAATCCCATTAAAACTTGAAGCGAAACCTTATCAACAAAAAGTAAGAAGAATTAATCCAGTTATGTTTCCTACCATAGAAAAAGAATTTAATAATATTTTAGATGCCTGAATAATTGTTCCCTTAAGGTACTCTGACTGGGTTATTGATTTAGTTCCTGTCAGAAAGAAAAATTTAGAAATTAGACTTTGTGTGGACTTCAGAAACCTTAACAAATCATCTCTAAAGGATAACTATCAGCTGCCAAAGATGGATCAACTAATAGGCTTTCAATTCTTGATGCCTCTTCTAGCTATAACCAAGTAATGGTAAATCCATAAGATAGAGAGAAGACTGCCTTTACCAAACCCTGGGGTACATTCATGTATGCCAGAATGCCTTTTGGGTTATCAAATGCAGGAGAAACATTCCAAAGAGCTATGGATTTATATTTTGTTGGTAAGGTGAATAAATTTGTTGTTATCAGATCATAAGCATATAAAAAAATTGATGAAGGTTATTGACGGGTGCTGAAAGTTTCGAATATCTCTCAAACATAAGAATCATTCATTTTCCATAAAATAAGGAAAGTTTTTGGGACGCATCATTTCAAAGGAAGGATTGGTGATAGATCCTAAAATATTATCTGATATTCAAATACTATGACTGCTAAGAAATAATAAATAAATCCAAGCCTTTTTAGGAAAAAATAACTTCTTGAGAAGATTCATCCCTAACTATGCTGAAATAGTTAAATACATAAATAACATGCTTAAAAAGAATCATGATGTTAAATGGACCATTCCTGCTAGATATGCTTGTGATCAAATCAAGAAAGCCATTTCTGAAGCTCCTACCTTGGCCAACCCTAAGTGTTGCTTACCTTTTACTATATTATTCTTTGGTTCTAAAACCACCCTTACTGTTGTCCTTTTACAGAAAAATGAATATTCTAATGATCATCCCATAGCTTTTTTTAGTAAGGTTATGCGAGATGTTGCAATCAACTATGATATTATTGAAAAATAGGGTTATGCTCTAGTTCGAGCCTGAAAATCTTTCAGAATGTATGTCCTTCACTCATCTATTACTACCTATGTCCTTAATGGTGTTGTAAAAGCCATTCTTACCCAACCAGACACTAATGGAAGAAGAGGAAGGTGGATCACTCAAATTCTTGTGTTTGACCTCACTATTAAAACCAATAAGTTAGTGAAGGGACAAGGTTTAGCTAAATTGTTATCTTAATCTAATTGCAACGTGTTAGGCATAAATTTTGTTTCTGAAATCTCTCAAAAGCATACAAAAGAACCTTATTCAAACTTAGAGACGGAGAATCCACAAGAACCTTATTTAAATGTAGAAATAAAGAATAAACAAGAACCTTCCTTGAATGCAGAAAGGGATAAACCACAAGAACCTTCTCCTTCAACTCAAATGGTTCTTGTTCACATTGATGAAAAGTATGTACTATTAGATTGGTATGCATATATTGTACATTTTCTGATCAATTTTGAGTGTCCTACTGAGTTTTCAAATATTCAGTGCAAAACACTTAAATTGAAATTTATCAAATACTATATTATCAATGCCAACCTGTACTGGAAATATCCTCTCAACATTTTGTTACTTTGTTTAATCGAAATTGAAACAGAAGGAATCATTGAGAAATTTCATGCAAGAATTTGTGGAGGGAATTATGCTTGGAGAGCCACAACATACAAGATACTAAGGGCAGGTTTATATTAGCCTACTTTGTTTTCACAAGCAAGAGCAAAGGTCAGAAGTTGCATTCCATGTCAAATGTTTATTGGTAAGAAAAAACTAGTAGCTCTTCCAATAGTTCCAGTTGTTATTTCAGCAACATTCCTTTAGCGGGGACTATATTTTATAGCAGAAATTCAACCACCTTTAGGAAATCAACATAGTTGGATTTTAACTTCCATAGACTGTTTCACCAAGTGGGTGGAGGCATTTCTAGTCATAAATGATACAGATATAGTAGTGATCAAATTTATTGAAGAGAAAATTCTTTCTAGGTTTAGTTGCCCTCAACAAATAGTGACTGAAAATGCCACAACATTCAATAGTTTAAATATGATTGAATTCTGAAAAAAATATCATATTTTTCTACATCATTCAACCCCTTATTATACTCATGGAAATTGTCTTGCAGAGTTATCTAACAAGAGCCTGGTTAAAGTAATAAAAAATACTCTTGAAGATAATAAGAAAAATTGGGACAATCATCTTATCTATGCAGTTTGGGAAAACAAGATTTCTCCCAAAACATCAAGAGGTAAGTCTCCATTCCAAGTTGTTTATGGTAAAGAGGCCATTTTTCCTACAAACTTGGTTTTTCTTGTTCTTAAATTTTTACAAGAATATACTAATGAACCTGATGATTTATCTAGAAGGATAAATCAAATTATTGAATTAAATGAAAATAGATATGAGATTCAGTATAAATTGAGAAAGTATCAGAATAAGATGAAAAGTGTTTTTGACAGAAAGGCTAGGGAAAGAGACTTTAGAGAAGGTCATATTGTTTTGAGATAGGATGCTAGAAGGGAGGACAGAGGTAAACATCGAAAATTTGATAACGTATGGTTTGGACCTTTCAACAATGCTGAAGTGAAAGGAAAAAATATATTTGTTCTATAAAATTTGGAAGGATAGTTCACTACTTTTCCTGTCAATGGAATATTTCTGAAACATTACACACAATACTGAAGAATATTTTGAATCATCATTGTATATTACCATTTTCTTTTAATTTTTTTTCAATTATGTTTTGTTTTCATAGCAAAGACTCCACAGCCCGAGGAGAAGGCACTTGGATCTACTTGTTCTCTGCATCCTACAGGGGGAAGAAGTCACTAGTTGGAGCTGATGTTATAAAATTACCTAGTTTTGATAAGTTAGCATGTATAGTCAAAATAAATTAAAAAAAACAAAAATTCTAAGATAGGATATGGATGAAAGAAAAAGAAATTTAAAAATTTTAGGCTTATTGTCTATTATATACATCCATATCAAGATCAAATGTTAGCTTAGAATGCCCCAAAGAAAGAAGGAAAAATAAAAAATAAAATGATAGGATGCCAAAGAAAATTGAAGGCTATAGTGCACAAAAAGGAAAAATACATGGCAATACTTATGATTAATTTCTTTAAATGTGGACTAATTTTGTACTAGTTTATAAAATTTCAAAACTAAAGTTTACGGCACATAAATTACTTAAATTCTAAGGTTACTAAACAAAAAAAATAAGTCTTGTCAGATTCCATATTGCGTGATTTCTTTTCAACAGATGAGATCTCCCCCGCCTAGATCAACGATAGAGGGAGAGTTCGTACCCCCCTTGGCTGTTTCTCGTTAATGCAGGGGGTGGGGGGGTTGTGGTCTGAAAATAAGTTTGAATGGCCACCTGAAAATAAATACATGGTGCCCTCCCGCGAGTTCCTAACCCCGCCGCTAAAATCCCGAAACCACTCCTCCCCCACGACCCTCCCACCCCCTCCCCCCACCTCCCCTTAAAATCCTCTATGGTTTCTCCCTTGCCACCTAAACAGTCATCTATCCCATGCTTTGAATATTTTCCTTCTGCCACTCACATGCTACCAGCTGCCATATATTTGTTTCCACATCACCCTTACCATTACCACCCCATAATGTTCATGCCTTCTTATTCTCCTGTTGAATCCCCCACTCCCAAACCATTTTCCTCTACTTTAGCTCATCCACTCCAAATCCCATTTAAGCTCCTATGGTATTATTAAACCATTAAAAACAATCACGATCTATAAATTATCATCTGCCCCACTGCTTCTCAGTTTTTCTTGACCAATATACTATTGTATTTACATGAAAATTGTGCAGTCGCCTCCACTTACTGATCAAGCTTTCACCATGCCTTTAGTCATTGAATCGAGCCATCATAATTTTCTTTCCTCCTGACAACGTTATTGTCTTTCCTCTAACATTCTAATAAACTTTTGACATGTCCGCAAAAGATAAATCTAAGAAATAGATTACAAAGGAAATCCCTGTTCCCATAGCCCAGGTCAATATTGACCTTATCCCTCTTATAGATACCCTTTTAAAGGTTACGGATTTCCAGTACGAGTTTGATTTCCTTGAACTGCACATGTACATGAGATGCTAGAATAAAATGGGTTAGACAAAAATATAATGGATCCCACATACATATCGTGCCTAGAAAAACTTGAACCAAGACTAAATACCATAATATATGAGTACATGAGACATAATAATAACCAAATAATCCCTACTAAATAGGAAAGGGCTCTAAAATATGAATGGATCATATGAATGATACATGCATTCTATGGGAATTATAAGTAGCTAGAATGAAACTCATCAAATCTTCGGAGCTGCATCTAAGGTTATAGCGTAATATGAGGTCATTCAGGCATGTGGGGGGCTAAATGAAGGGACACCCACTCATGAGGTCTAAAAAATTTCACAACCACCTGGGAATCACTGGTACAATATCTTGAATCATTGAACAATCAAGTATACAAATCTTGATCATGAAATAATGAGTTGAAGCTAAGCGGATGAGAAAAGATCAAGTCAAAGGGAAATGATGAGACCCTTTTTCCTCATCTAAGGCACCGAACAAGAATGGGAGATGAAACCAAGGTACATCGAACTCTAGACCCTTCTTCTAGAATCAATTTTCTGATGTTGATAGAAGGAGGTCCACCATAGATGAGGCAATGAGGAATCCTCAACTAAGGCACGAGGGATCATAGTAAAGTGACAAATGGACTGACACCATGGATTATGATGGAATAGGGGATACTGAGTAGTAGACAGACAACTTCCCTTGTTAGAGAATAAAAATCATGGATGACCTGACAGCAACTGACACGACTTCGAAGGGGATGGGGGTGTTGTGTAACTAGCTCCAAAAATAGAAGAAAAGAGATATCAACGCCTTAGAAATGAGCCACTTCGAGGGGGAAACCTACAATACATTACATAAATGAACAATTCTTGGATGATACAAATGAACAAAACCTCCTTCTATATATAGGAGTCGATGGGGCCACAATATAATCCTAGTGGACCACAATGTAATCCTAACCGAACTGACAATAATAATGTAAGGGCACAATAATAGCAATATGGAGGTTACAGGGGTACAAAAATAACAATAAGTGGGGCTACACTAACATAATAAGGGACTACACTATTAATATAGGGACTTAACATGCCCCTCTCCTTCAAACAAGTGTTGTCCTCAACGCTTGATTATTTCTTGATGCTTCTGTATAAAATTCTCATCCTCCCATGTGGAATCTTCTACAGGAAAGTTCTTCCACTTGCTGAGATACTTTGAAATTGATCGTACTTTTCGAGTTCTTGTTTTTGTGACTACTTCAGAACTTCTTTCGATGTGATGTTGATATTCCTGTCGTTTCATTAGATTCTGCACCAAAGTTAGGTTATCCTTTGAGAGTTGGAGAACTTGTTGTTGATGCTTGATGTCATATTCCACTAATTTATCATCCATATTAGCTATTATTTTATCCTTTAAACCATCCAACTTAGCCTCCATTTCTTCTTTTAAACCATCTATGTCATCTTCTGTTGCTCTTCGTAAGATCGAAATTTGTTGCACTTGGTACCATAATTTTGATATCTCATACTGCAATTCTTCCACTTCATGCATTAGTAGTATAGATTTATGAGGGCTTAATGGGTGTTGAATTCTTTTTAGGAGGCATTTCAGAACGCAATATTGAAATATATGCTCAATAGGCCCTCGGAATCACTTCAAACTGAATTTTCAAACAATAATTATGCAATTCGGGAAAAACAATACACACCTTTTACTTGCTTTTGAGGAGCTCCATATTGGAATTGGATTATCTCTGTGATTTCAACTCTTAAATATCTAAAATTAAACAATGAAATAGCCCTCTAAATTCTCTTTTTAATGCCACAGGTCTGACCTGATTTGGATTCTCCAAGACAAATTTGTGTCCAATCTCCCACAATGACCTAATTATGAACTAGTTCAGTAGAGTGAACTTGTATGACTTGCCACCTGTCACTGTTTCATCTTTTGTCTCTGAAATTGATATCCAAGAAACTAAATTCCATTTAATTGCAACCACATTTTACGGCACTCAAATCCGATGCCCAGAGAGAGAGTTATTGAACTTTTCCCATGATCACCTCTTTGAGATGAAATTTAGGAGCTTGAAAAAGCACTACCTTCCACAGATCATATCTCCAAAAATATTTCGAACCAAGATCTGAAATTTTTTTACAAATTTCCTCAGGATTTCAGCTTTGCACCATATGAATTTCAGATTTTGAACCTTCTTAAAAAAAAAGTTATAATGAAAATTTCACAATGACCTGTTTAGGAGCCTGAAAAACGACCTAACTTCCACAGATAATATCTCCGTAAATATTGTGAACCAAACTATGAAACTTTTAGAACATATTCCTCAAGATTTCGGCCTCACACCCTAAAAATTTCAGCTTCTTAAACTTCGTAGAATAAAAGTTATAGCGCAAATTCCACGATGACCTGTTTGGAGCAGCGAAACCCTAGAATCCAAAGCTCTGATACCAAATGTTGTGTAACCAGCTCCAAAAATAGAAGAAAAGAGATATCAACACCTTAGAAATGAGCCAATTCGAGGGGGGAACCTCCAATACATTACATAAATGAAAAATTCTTGGATGATACAAATGAAAAAAGCCTCCTTCTATATATAGGAGTCCATGGGGCCACAATATAATCCTAGTGGGCCACAATGTAATCCTAGCCGACCTGACAATAATAATGTAAGGGCACAATAATAACAATATGGGGGTTACAGGGGTACAACAATAACAATAAGTGGGGCTACACTGACATAATAAGGGACTACACTATTAATATAGGGACTTGAACCAAGACTAAATACCATAATATATGAGTACATGAGACATAATAACAACCAAATAATCCCTACTAAATAGGAAAGGGCTCTAAAATATGAATGGATCATATGAATGATACATGCATGCTATGGGAATTGCAAGTAGATAGAATGAAACTCATCAAATCTTTGGAGCTGCATCTAAGGTTGTAGCGTAATATGAGGTCATTCAGGCATGTGGGGGGCTAACTGAAGGGACACCCACTCATGAGGTCTAAAAAATCTCATAACCACCTGGGAATCACTGGTACAATATCTTGAATCACTGAACCATCAAGTATACAAATCTTGATCATGAAATAATGAGTTGAAGCTGAGCGGATGAGAAAAGATCAAGTCAAAGGGAAATGATGAGACCCTTTTGCCTCATCTGAGGCACCGAACAAGAATGGGAGATGAAACCAAGGTACATCGAACTCTAGACCCTTCTTCTAGAATCAATTTTCTGATGTTGATAGAAGGAGGTCCGCCATAGATGAGGCAATGAGGAATCCTCAACTAAGGCACGAGGGATCGTAGTAAAGTGACAGATGGACTGACACCATGGATTATGATGGAATAGGGGATACTGAGTAGTAGACAGATGACTTCCCTTGTTAGAGAATAAAAATCATGGACGACTTGGCAGAAACTAACACGACTTCGGAGGGGATGGGGGATAGTATGACTGAAGGAAAAAATGGGTGACATGAGAGACTGACAAGGAAAAAACGGATGGAATAATGTAATAAGAGGCAAAGTGACTCGGGACAGACTCCATGAATGTGATGGTGAGTCAACTCGGATGCTCTGAACAAATGTGACTCGATGACACTTCCACACAGAATAGGCTCAGTGGGGACCATAAAAACATGAGAAAAAGATGGTTACTCATGATGAAAATTGACACACGCATTCACAAGTATGAAGGAAAAGTGGTGCCCCAAGTACAAGTAGGGAATGTGAAGAAATATGATTTTAAGAGGTACAAAACTGAGCCTTCTTGGAAAACTGGCTTCCTTGTGAAGTGTAAAATTACCGAAACCAGAAGGATACCCATTATAGTGCTCGATGAGAGCTTTCTAACGGTGTTGATGATTCGTCAAACTAAGCTATGGTTTGGTCTCAATTGGCAAAAGAAAATTTAGAGTTTTTCTTTTAATAGAACAATTTTCCACCAATTTGATTCATTCTCTAGTGGAGTTGTGGTCAATTTGGAGAGGAGGAGAAGGCCCCTACCTCTCCTCACATCTACTTCACACCTTTTAGAGCTTGTTAATATGACCTGGCTCATAGTTTCCAGAGGGGAAAACTGCGAGCTCGCAACTGGAGAGGCTGAAAAGTGTGAGTTGGACTAAAAGTGAGATTTGGGCTATTTTTTGGCTGAGGACAAGTACTTGATTTTTTATGATGCATTTTACCTTCTCTAAACTGAAAAACATGATGATGTTGTGCAGGTATGGTAGAGTTGAGGATCAACTCGCAAGATATATATTTGATGTGCTTCGTGCCGAGATCTAGGGCATAAGGTGGTATGAGGACCGCTTGTGAGATATGGGGTTCTCAAGTTGGTTAAGAAACCACTGCTAATGGCAGGTGAGCCCTTACTATCAAGTATAGTCAACGATTGGGATCCAGACGAAGAGGCATTTATGGTGCAGGGGCACATGATAGAGCTAGCCATCTAGGACATCTACTTCTTGATGAGACTCCCACTACTAGGGGTGGTCGGAAGTATACATCTAGAGTTACAGCGTGGGCGGAACATATCAGAGTTCATGGAGGGCCATTGAAGACCGGATGTTTGTGCTAAGGGCATGACCATTCTGATTGGTGATCTAGAGCTGCTAGAGACACGATCTATCTTTGCAACAGTACTGTGGATCCTGGGCAACCAGGCTTTCCATCATATCACTGAGGGGTAGATGACGTTGTTTTGAGAGTGTTGTGAGAGGGACCTACTATGGCTAGGCGAATATGATGCTGTTGTCAGTGAAACGAAAACTATCACTATGTAACAGAAAGGTGAACCATGGCTATGCTTTTGGTATGGTGTTGTGCTTTTTCTTATTTGAGAAAATCCACACATCTCAACCTCATGTGCAGATCCAGGATGGGGCCCCACAGGAGCCCAATATGTGCTACTGGGAGCAGCTACTATAGAGAGGAGGAGGCGGGGGAGTCAGACGGTTGTTCTGAACCACGTTTTTCACACACTTGAATCAGATGTCGCTATACATAGATGACTATCAATAAAATGGTATGAACTTTCAGGGGGGCCCTGGCTTGCCACTTCTGCGAGATCGATAATGGGGACCAGATGGTAAGTGAAATTTGCCATATATTTGGTGCATTTAAAGTTTTTAAAATATTTATGTGGCAATAATTCATGTCTTTGGGTATGCAGATATAGCACTGGTGAATTCGGTAGGGTATATGGGACAACCTGTAGCATTAGGGGCTGTAGAATCTAGTGGAGAGAGAGGAGACCAGAGAACTGACTATGAGGCCCTGCTGGAGGATGTCTAATGGAGGTGTCAGCTAATTCTGACTGTTGTATCTGAGCACAGTTGGCATGATATTGAACACCATTACATCGATGGATTCATAGGGCTACCCTCTTAGTGGAGAGGGATCATGCGACACATGGCAATTGTCAGATAGACAGTTCAGGATCTACAGGTTTGTGGAGCCGATCCATTAGCTCGGGACCCTCCAGATAGTGATCACATGTAGGGGCATGGGGTGCCCCTAGTTTTGATTATGTAAAGCGCTATGGGCATGTCAGATGTATTTAGAGTAGTGAACTCCAAACATTTATGATTTTGTTGATACATAATATGGATATGAATCTTTATATATGATGATTTTATGGTTTGCCATTTTTATTATGATTTCCTTGTATTAAATGCATGTGATAAGTACCAATATAGAATATTTTTTGAAATTTTATCTGCATAGTGATTATGGGCTATACATACATGACTGAATGTAACGGTTTCAAATTCACGCACTAAGAAATTCACTGGTAAATATCTTCTAAAAAGGAAATGGTTATTCACACGATACACAGTATTCAGTTGTATGAAAAGAAACAAGGAATCTAAACGAACATGAATATTGAGGATGTGATGACAAAGGGAATCGACTAAAAAACCTATCACTACAACATATTTGGCCTAGTTATTAGTGGCAGATCCAATGCATATGCCGTTGGAGAGGACTAACGAATGCAAGGGGGTAAAAATGGCCCAAGCTACTAAGAATAGATTCTAGGAGAAGCGATACGGTGTGGATGATGGATCCATATGAAAGGCACCAAAAGATAACAAATGAGATGATTATGGACAATGAAAGCTACCTAAATTCATGACAGAAATAAAACACGAATGTCAATGGGAGATGCTATGGGTAAAATTTCTTAAGGTAAAGTGCGTTGCAAGGGTTAGGAAGGAGCTCACCTTCGAAATCCTCTTGAAGGTATGCCCCCTTGCCCAAATCCTTACAAATGATGTAAGGTCCTAGCCATAATGAGTCAAATCTTCCATGACCAAGGACATCATGAGGTTGTTCATACACTAGAACAAGATCGCCTTCGTCAAAGGTACAAGGGTGCGCGTTTCGGTCATTATAAGCTTTGGTGCACTTCTTGGCCACTTCAATGGTTTGAATGCAACATCACGGTCCTTGGAAGCATGATCAAGCATCATAAGTCTTTCTTCTAAAGGTTGGGTGTCAGGGAAAAGTTCGACGACTAGGTGAAGGGAGGGGATTTTACACCCGATCGGTAAGACTACCTCCTCACCAAAAAAAAGGTGGAAATGAGTAAAGCTGGTGGCGGTTTTAACATAATTTCTATAGGCCCACAAAGTAGGGAATAGTATACGGTGCTAGGTTGTTTTGCGCTTGTTCACTGTCCGTTGAAGCATAGATGTAATGATTTCATTGACTGCTTGTAATATTCCTAAATAGAAAGAGTAGAAATATAGCACACAATGATGGAAAGAAGTAGTAAATATAAATGAATTATATATGAGCCAAAGATATATCCATGGTATTATGTAGAAAAAAAATAAATATGTACAAGATCTTGGGGATCAAGCCCCTCAATATAGGCAAGACAAGCCTCCAATGCCTAAAAGCACCAAAACATGTGATAAAATGCTACAGAAAACAATGAAGCTCATTCAGAGTAATTTTAGTGACTAATACTACAGTCGGGAAATATAAATATATGGATTTGTTAATACAATGCTCAACAAGGAAAAAAATTGAGATCTATGCTCCTCAACACTTTTCCTAGATAACCCAACAAGGGTTTTTGGAAATACACAAAATATATGATGGTGATTGAAGGCCCTAGGGCTGAAGAATCACTATAGCTGAAGAACATAAGAGGAGGTGGCTGAAACTAATGAATATCTGAATGGCACTCCTCCAATAGACTCTCAAAATGAAAGGTTGATCCCTTCACTGAATATCTAGCTCCCCAAATGCTGGACTAAACCCATCTTTGGATCTTCCCAATAAAGTAATGCAGTTTGGGAGTAAAAATACGTTGTTGGAGATGGTGGTGACTTGGTCTTGTGCCAAAATATGAAATTAATCCCAGGGACCTTCCTTACTAGCCTCCTAATGGAAAGAAACATTCCTCCACTAAAGGCAAGCTCAAAAATGGCCAACTGAAACCCTCCATTGTTGCATCCTGCAACTCAGCACAAATCTAAACAGAAATTGCATTATAGAAGAAATTTGTATCCTGGACTAATTCCAAAATGTGGAAATAATGCCCAATAACTTCTCATGAGTCAGCACTCGAAGTCCCCTGAGGATGAGGGTGGGATTCCCACTCGGGAACACCCTTGTGCTAAAAAACACTGTAATCTTAGCTAAACAGTTGAAGAGAGCAACAAGTCATAACAGACCATATTTCAATAATAATCAAAACATGCTTTTCATGGTTTTCATCCCCTTCCTTATATGGTTGGTGAGCTTCCTCACCTTGGTCCCCACTCATTAAAGCCACTACTTCCATGCAAAGGATCCCCCTCCAAAACTGCATTGTCCCTCATTGAATGTCCACTCCCTCCATACTAGCGTTGTTGATTTGGTCAAAGTTAACCCATTCCACATGCTTCAACCCTTGTTAACACATAGGGGTGATTCCAGCTCTTTTGATGTCCTCCATTCACATTTGGAATGGTTTTATTCCTACTAAGGAGATTTATGGGTCTCCCTACCCTCTTATTCTTCTAACTAATAAGCAAAATCAAAAATTAATATTACAATCAGCTAAATGATAATTTAGGAATATTACAATCCTCCCCTCTCAAATTTTTCTTGTCCTCAAGCAACTACAAGGATAGAACTAAAAAATGTAGGAAACCTTCATTCCCATGTGGAGCTCCAATATCCAAGCTATCATCCATACAAAATGAATCACCCTCCAGAATGCTAATTCATAGAAAAGCTCCTCCCAAATTCTCATCAGAGGTATCTCCCAAAGGCTCAAGTCAACCATATGGCTTACCTCATAAGGAAACAAGTGATATACTGTAGCAACCAATAATGTCCAATGCTCCCCTTGAAGCATGAAGCATAAGAAGAGTGGGGATTCTAATTCCAAATGGACACATCCAACCTATGTGTCATCCCCCCAATCATGCCCCCAACAATAATAAGAACATCATAAGCATATGCGATCACAATCAAAGTCATCATAGATACCATGTGTAATACTGGAGAAAGACAATGGACCTCAAGTGAAACTAGCGCAGCTTGACTCCTAAATGCATCATAATATGGCATGATGAGTGGTTTCCCAACCACTTGCTTTTTTCCCCAATTTTCTCACATGCTTGGAGAAGGTGTATGATGTGAGGTGAAATTTGAGCACACCCTGAATAAGACATAATCTTCCGAAGATCTCATAGGGAGTGGCCATCATCATCACTTCTTATGGCCCCAAGTAGACCATCAAGTCTATAAGAAAGAGTGCCCCCTCTTTGAGCAATGGCCTACACATGAATGGTAAGGAAATACAAATACATAGTAAATGAATCATGATGTACAGAAATACAACCCTTACCATGTACTTTTTTCAAGCTAATGAGGCGGCTCATAGATGGGCCTCCTCTCACTCCTAATGAGAAAGGAAGTGGTTGTGATAACTCTACCAAAGAGTTATGTCTCTCCTCAACCTCCAAAAATTCCATACATCTCTTCATATGATGGTGCATCTCCAATTTCAAGCCTTCCCAAATGAATCCCTCCAGGACAGTACGATATGCCCTTATAAAACCAGTGGGGTTGGAGAGAAAACCTTCATATGTTGCATGTAGTAGTTTCTCCTTGATCTTAGAGCCTCTAGTCAACAAGATCTTAATCTAAAAATAGATGACACCATATCTCACTACATATCTTCCATCTGATAACAGGCCATTAAGCACTCTGCATGAAAAGACATCCTTGGAGTATTCCATCAATAGCTGGGATCTCCAATAAGGGTCAATACTCAATCATGACAGCAATGCTAATTTATCATGTAAAGAACCTGTCATGTGGCTTCCCTCTTCTTTGACATCTCCCATTCCAAATTCATACACCAGGATGCTAATATCCTGCATCTGGTGCTCCTCCTGTAGCTGCTCATGCTCTAGTAAAGGTTGAAGTTTTTAGAGGTTAGCCTTCCACAGGAAGCTATCACCTATTAAAAAAAATCTGAGTTTGGCCAATGTAAGCATGAATCGCCACCAACCTCTACCATATGTGGAAGATCCCTCCCTATGGGGAAGTGTCCTTTGATTATACAAAGCCATGGAGTGGTCTCCTTCCACCATGATGGTGGCATCTATCGCTTAAAAATCTTCTCTCAGCACAAGATGTTGGGTGACAATGGGTAATACTGATATTGGGAGAATAGCTCCCTCCTCCTTGAGCCTACCCAAGACTCTCTGACCTCCCAAGGTTCTCAGCCCTCTAGGATCTATGAGTGGTGCAACCTATTTTGAGACATCTCTCATCAACTCCTGATTTAGTGGCCTCCTAGGTGGAATGAATCCATGTAATGAGACATCAATGTCTAGAGTAAGAGTATATGTGAGTGGACTTCTTTGTCCCTTCTCTCACTACACAAACCAACCTGCCTCTTTTTTGCATGAACCCTCTAAAATAGATAGGAGTGTGTGCTCCTAATCACCTGATGTTGGCCATCCTTTCTATCTTCCCCTTCCATCTGCAAAGTCTCATTTCCCATCAATCATGGCACATGATGCTCCTGGATTGTGCCCTTGTCTCCACATGTTAGATCCTTTGGAACTCCTTGCAAAGATACAAGGGCTCCTTTAATTGGAAAAAATTCTCCATCTCCCTCTCCATGAGGTACAAGAAATGATTCTGATGTGACAACGCTCTTACCTCCTACCTGCTCTTCCCCTTCATCATTATTGGAGGATACCTCATCTTCATTAAGAGGCCCTTTGTCTTGATCCTCTTTTAAAAAAGAGATCTCCATGTCTTCCTTTTGAGAATACAGCTCTTTTTTTTTAATGCTCACAACCATGATATGAAGAACTAGATATTTCTTCATGTGAAAATATTTTATAGGAATATTTATGTCTTTCCCTCCTCATTTCCTTGATTTCTCTGTTAATATCATGCATATATTGGATAAGAAGTTTTGAAAACCCCTTTGCCTTAATTTATATAGATATTGGAGTTTTTCCTTTATCTCTTCTATATTCCTTATCCTTTGTGTGAGAAGCTTCTTCTTCTTCTGATGACATAGATGTAATGCTTCACAGGGTGAGCCAAGATTATGCTCTGATACCACTGTAATATTCCTAAACAAGAAGAGCAACAATATGGCACACAATAATGGAAAGTACCAGTAAATATCAATACATTACATATGAGCCAAAGATATATGCATGGTATCATGTAAAACAACAATAAATAAGTACAAGATCTTGGGGATCAAGTCCCTCAAGATAGGCAAGAGAAGCCTCCAATGCCTAAAAGCACCAAAACATGTGATACACTGCTACAAAAAACACTGAAGCTCATACAACATAGTTTTAGTGACTAATACTATAGATGGGAAATATAAATATATGGATCTATTAATAGAATGCTCAAACAAGGCCAAAAATGGAGATCTATGCTTCTCAATACTTTTCCTAGAAAACCCAGGAAGGGTTTCTGGAAATACACAAAATATATGATGGTGATCTAAAGCCCTAGGGCTGAAGAATCACTCTAGATGAAGCACATAAGAGGAGGTGGCTGAAAATAATGAATATCTTAATGTCACTCCTCCAATAGAGTCTCCCAATGAAAGGTTGATCCCTTCACTGAAGATCTAACACCCCAAATGCTAGACTAAACCATCCTTCGGATCTGCTTAATAAAATAACGCAGTTTGGGAGTAAAACTGTGTTGTAGGAGATGATGGTGGCTTGGCCTGGTGCCAAAATATGAAATGAAGCCCACGGACCTTCCCTACTGGCCTCTCAATGGAAAGAAACATTCCTCTACTGAATACAAGCTCAGAAATGGCCCAATGAAACCCTCCACTGCTGCACCCTCCAACTCAGCACAACTCTAAATAGAAACTACATTATAGAAGAAATATGTAACTTAGCTTGATGCCATAATGTGGAAATAATGCCCAATAACTTCTCCTGAGTCAGCACTCAAATTTCCCCCAGGATGAAGGTGGGATTACCACTCGGGAACACCCTTGTGCTAAACAATATGACAATCTTAGCTAAAGAGATGAAGAGATCAACAAGTCATAATAGACTATAATAAAATAATAGTCAAAACATGCTTTCCATGGTTTCCATCCCCTTCCTTATATGCTTGGCGAGCTTCCTCACCTTGGGCCCCACTCATTAAAGCCACTACTTCCATGCAAATTATCCCCCTCCAAAACTGCGCTATCCCTCATTAAATGTCCAATCCCTCCATACCAACGTTATTGATTGGTCAAAGTTGACAGAGTCCACATGCTTCATCCCTTGTTCACACATAGGGGTGCTTTATCCAGCTCTTTTGATGTCCTCCATTCACATTTGGAGTGGTTTTATTCCTACTAAGGAGATTTATGGGTCTCCCTACCCTCTTATTATTCGAACTAAAAAGAAAAAGAAAAAATTAATATTCCAATTAGTTGCATGCTAATTTAGGAATATTACACCACTTTAAATGGACCGTTACATTGGGGATTATAAGAAAACGAATAATGGTGCTCAAATCCGAACGTTGAGGATATATCACGCCACATCTCATCCTTGAAATGTGTACCATGGTTAGAGACCAATTGTTTCATGACCCAAATCAAGCGATAACATGGTTAAATAAAAAGAGAGCTGCAGTAGCTGCCGTGTCATTCAACATTAGCATGGCATCATCCCATTTTGTGAAATAGTCGACTACCACGATGATATACTTCTAGTTACCAGTAGATGGAGGTAGACACTCCATAAAGTCAATGGCCCACTTATAGAAGGGAATGATTGATAAGACAAGATGGAGGTGAGCAGGTGTAGCTATGGCCTTTGGGGCGAATAACTGGAAATTGGAATAATTTTTGACTTCTTCAATGTAATAATCAAAGAGAGAAAGCCAAAAATACCCAACGCACATGATTTTTTGGGCAGTGGCCAAACTGGAAAGGTAGCCACCACAGGCACCACAATGGCAGTCACTAAGAAATTTCTTAGCTTTAGCATGCATGAGACAAATCAGCACTACGAAGATAAAGATCGTCACCAATGAGAAGGTAGTGGGGGGCTTGGTGCTTGATATGTTGTTGAGCATCACGATCAAGATGTGAAGAAAACTTATGGTTTCACAAATAGGTAATGATGTCTCGCTACCAAGGGTGATCTGATGTAATGGCAAGCAAGTGCTCATCGGGTAAATCGTCATTAACTGGTGGATCGCGCGTACCAGTAGGAAATTCATAAATGAGTTCAGCAAGTTCTAAACCTTTCTTACTCTTAGGTGTGATGAATTCAAGATTGAACTCCTGAAGTACAATGATTCAATGAGCGTACTTCCCACTGATGATCTATCGACTCAATAGGAAATCCATGGGGTTGGAATTGGTCATGACCTTGGTAGAATTCATAACTTGATATAATGACGAAGTTTTTAGACTAAAAACATGGCAGCCAACGCCAAATTATCTTCATGCGAGTAGGACACAGGGGGTCCCAGAAGGTTCTTACTGACATAATAGATAACATGTTCATTTATGGTTTCATCTTTCTGAATGAGGACCCGAGCAACCGAATGGGTGGAAGCTGAGATGTACATGATGAAATCCCTCTCAAAGTTATGAGGACTAATCAAGGGAGTGGAAGTGAGAGAATTTTTCAGTGCATCAAAATAATGTTGTGCATATACATACCAAACAAATGGAATGTTAGATCTAAGGAGTCTAAGAAACCCATGTGCACTGGTGGCATATTCAGGGATGAACTGACGAAGGAAGTTGGCTTTGCCTTACAGGCTTTGTAACTAACATAAGGTATGAGGAATGGGAAGTTAAATAATGGCTTCAACTTTGAGGGGATCAAGATTTATACCATATTTGGACACAATGAAGCCTAGGAGATTACCAGCATCAATGCAAAAGACACACTTCAGCCAGTTGAGGCAGATATTATACTTGCGACATCAGAGAAAAACAATATGAAAATCATGAATGTGTTGCACCCGATGCCTAGAATGATCAGTGACATCGTCAAGGTAGGAAAGGATAATATGATCCAAGTCATGGAAGTAATATGAAATAGCCCACTAGAAGGTAGCTCCAAAATTCTTTAGGCCGAAAGGCATGACCCTACAATAAAAAGCTCCCCAAGGACTAATGAACGTGGTCTTTAAATGATCAGCACAATGGATAGTAATCTGGTTATACCTGGAGAAGCCATAAATGAAGGACATATCCTCATGCCCTACACACTCATCAATGATTTGGTCAATGAATGGTGTGGGGTAGTTGTCCTTGGGACAAAATTTTCTGAGGTTGCGAAAGTCTGTGCAAACAAGAATAGATAAAAACCCATAGACAGATAGAAATCCACAGGGTGTATTCAATGGGATAGATAAAACCAGTCTCATTAAGATTATTGATTGCATATTTGATTGAATATCGTCTGGAAGGATTGATGGGTCTCAACTTTTGATGGATAGGATTTTCATCAGGCCATGTATTGATATGGTGTTCGACAATTGTGGGATCAAGTCTGGGCATATTTGGATAGGACTAGGTGAAAACATCATGAAATTCCTTGAATAGCTTAGTGTAAGCCTCAATTTATTCCAGGGTGAAATGTGCCCCCAATGTAATGTCTACTTCTACCCTTGGTTTATTGGAAATTTTAATTTTAATGGTAGGAGATATATTGACCATATTTCATTCCTTGAAAGCATCTGGCACAGGAATGAGATTTCTAAAAAAATTGGCTTCTTGGTGGGTTAAGTCTTTAGACTCCACAACATACTAGTCATGGGACTGCTGTGGAAGAAAGTGCACATGATGGTGCATATCATCCCAATGAGAATCAGGGGTGGTCATGGCTTCCATAATGTCTTCATTAGAATTTAATATGGGAGGACTAGTGGAAGGGAGACCACATGACACGGTGGATCTACTTGATGTGTCATCATGAGAGATATGGTTCACATATGCATCGCTATGGATGCTAGATTAAGAGCTAGTAGATGAAACATCTACCGATGTTGAGACCAAGATTTTCCCTGAGGGAGGTTCTACTGAAACAGAAGGGGATGCCCCAGAGGGGTCTTCCACCATGGATCTCATGGATGACTAAATATAGAGAATAGTGACCAAAGAATCTGTCATCTTGCATCGAGGGGAGGTATCACAATGGGTGTAGAAATGTTCTCTGGTTCTACTGAAGAAAAACTAACAAGTATAGGGGTACATGATCCACTACGAGTGGCCTCTATTTCGTGAATTTCCTCAAGTGTATCACGAAATTCATCGAGATGGGGACAAAGATGAGAATAATTTCCATAAAGATCACAGAAAGCAAGAAGTGGTTTTTGCGCAACGATTTTAATTTCTTGGCTGAATCGGGTAAGGTAACATGGACCTTTGGGATGTTAGATTTAGGATTAGGAGAAGAAAGAGTTATTTGGAGGGCCTTGTCATTAGGTTCCTTATCTTTGGCTTTTCCAACCTCACCAGATGCTTTCGCAACAGGAGTAGCTTTCTGTTGAGTTGGTTGTGGCATTGAAACAAAGGGAGGGGTCATGGAAACTGATTGAACCAGGGTCAAAATGGTATATGGTTTGAGCTGACCAAGAAGAGTGTTTTTTAGGGGATCGATGTACTAGACTGGGATCCGTAGGGTCAAATTAGGAAGAATCAATGTAGCCATAACAAGCACTGAAAAAACTCTAGAGGGAGGAGCTAGAAACGATATCTGACCGCAAGGGTGATGGCCTGGAAGAATGACTCCCAAATGGTTAACTCTAGGGGTAACCATTCCTGGTTGAAAAGGGCTGGGAGGGACACCAATAAAAGGATAAGTTCCTGAAGGCAGTGTCAAGTGAACAACAACATGTTGTGGAGGTGTTGGATGTTGGCTAGTCGAACCAAACTGCTTTTGGCTAGCCCAAGATGCTTGGAATATGCAAACACTCTATGAATTGGGCTTAGTGATAACTGGGGGGGGGAAGAGACCAGGGAATGAACCATGTAAGGTGGAATATTTATAAACTCCTAGTGAAATAGTAGTTAGAGGTGAGACTGATTGGTTATCGGCCACCGAAGATATGATGGTCTCAAGGGAGGTGTGAGACTTTGGTTCGTAATATGTCAACTGATCGATGGTGAAGATATTTCCATTATGGGGACATCACGTATTACAGTGAAGCATGGATGTGATAGATGACATGGCATAGGTATATCTACAACCCAAGAGAACATTGTAATACAAGGGGGCATCAATGACTTTTGTGTCAATACAAGCAACCTTTCCCGTAAGTGCGACAGAACAATTGCAAAACATGCCAAGATACTGAGAAGGGTGGCTGTCCCATGCAAGAAGAGTGATGGTGGATGGGGCTAAGTCGGGTGATTTGAACTTATTCCAAACATAAGCAGACATCACATAGGTGTATTTGCCCTCGTCAATGATACATCTCGAAACATCGGTATTACAAATCTTGACTAGTATTTGCAAGGCAAAGGATGAAGGTAAAGGTGGATGTTCTGATTTTTCAACATCAAAGATGATGAAAAAACCATCTGAAGTATCCATAGCGCCTCAAGCAGATAATAGATCTTTTCATTGAGATGGGAACTAAAGGAGGCTTGGGCGCTGATGCCATAGGAGTAGGAGCACTGGGTTGTGGATAAGGACAGAAAAGAGGTTGGGAAACATTGCGGCATTACGGCAATTTTGAGGTCTAAAATGGGCCTCCTAAGAAAAATGTACAAAAAAAATAAACTTTATAAGAACAAAAAGGATTCGAGATGATGATGTCAACGATGGGGGATGATTCCCCATTTTTTAAGTAAAAGGGTAAAAAGATAAAAAAAAATAATAAAATAATAAAACTACTTTTTCAACTCGTATTTTAAAATTTTCTCCAAAATGTTTTACACAAACTTAGAGTGGCAGTACTAATTGGATGAAAAATTTTATTCTTCATCCAAGGAGTACCCATGTTGGATACTTTCGATGGACCGTGCTACATGAAAAATGAGAAATACATAAAAAAATGTGATTACAATCACATTTTTCATGTATTTCTCATTTTTCATGTAGCAGAACCCATCCAAAGTATGCAACATGGGTACTTCATAGATGGGGAGTTAAATTTTGCATCCAACAAGTACTCCCGCTCAAAATTTGAGTAGAACCTTAGGAGGATAAGTTCAAAATATGAGTTGAAACAGTGGTTTTTTAGTTTTCTCCCTCTAAAATTTGATGATGTAATCAAATATTATTTTATTATTTCCACTATTATTTTATAATTTCCTTAGGAGGCCCATTTTAGACCTCAAAATTACCCTAATGTTAGATAGGTTGAGCAATAACTAGACCTGGCATTGGTTGATGTAGTTAGGCAAATGCGTAAGGCATGGTTTGACCCAGATATATCCTGCCAGGAGGGGGATAAGTGATGGAGGAGCTAGTCCCCCCTTGGGGAACCATAACCCATGGAAGGATGAGTATACAAATGTGAAAGAGATCCAAGGATACCATCGGTGGCGTGAGATGCCCCAGTGCATTTGCACCACTAGGTCTAGGGAGAGCCGACAAAACAGTATAAATATAACCAGACTGGGCATAGATCAAGGCATTTATCAGCGCGATTTGGAGAGATTCTTCCTCTATATGAGGAAAGTGAGACACGAAAAATTTACCAATTGAAGGAAAAATCATTCTATGAAACAAATCCATATAGACGTGGTTTTTGAATGTAGGAGCTTAATACAAGCTCCTCCTTCTACGCCATTCTTGGACATGGTCGAAAGGCGGGTGGCAGAAGTTTGACGAAATGTAGTCAAAAACTCGATACCGGTATCATAGCAGAGAGGTAACTGGAAATAGGAAAAAATTTATTTATAAAGAGTCAAAAAAGTGGAATGAGATGCAAAATTCCGATTAACATACCATTTTGCAGCTTCTCCAGTGAGCGTACTTTGGAACAACCAAAGGCGAATGGAGTCGTCGGTAATGGAAGTGGATGAAAACCACATGTAAAAGGAGAGGACATTATTATTAGGGTCATATCCAGTGTTTTCTTTGAACTTAGGGATGTTTGAAGGAATATTAGTTAGCATAGAACGAAAACCCTAATTGTGGAGTATAGAGTCATTAATTATTGGCGAAAATCTGGAAGACTTAAACTTGGCATGAAAGGTAGCAAAGGAGTAGCCGGAGCAGTTCTAGTAGTGTCTCCACTAGTAGTGCCTCCAAAATTAGGGTCAGGGACACCACCAACTTGAGGACCTACACCATCATTGACGCCTAACATGAAGATGGTATGAGGGTGATGGGAACCGGGTTTAGAATTAGAGGAAGAACCCAATGAACCAAAATCAAACTTTCTATGGGGATTTGTCGAAGGACTAACTCAGACCCTACATGGTGGAGTAAATCTTCCAAATGGAGAATATGGGTGAAGGCCTTGGAGTCTCTGAGATAAATTCCTTGGGGGCACAATGATGGCAAGTCATAAATGGCATGCAATGGTTGAAGAGTGATATACAAAGGATTTGTGAGGCAGATTAATTAATTACGATGTTTATGTCTTGGCTTGGTGGTGGAAACCAATAAATCTTCAGTTTAGGTGTGAGTGCATCCAAGCCATGTGTTAATTTTAATTAAGCCTGGACGGTTGTATAAAGAAAAAGAAAAAATGTTGAAGTACTATAAATAAAAATGAAATGACTGTAAAATAAAAAACTACACATGGATAAATTCAGCCCAAAATAAGACTTCCCAAACAACTGGTCTAAAAGGCGGGCGAAATTAACTCAAAACACACTGAATGACAAAATTATCTATGGTCTAAGGTACAAGGATCTAATGACTCAGATCTGTTGGAAAATATGTAGAAAAAAACAAGAAATCGGAGGGGAAAACTTCTAGAAAATAGGAGGCAATGAGTTAAAACCCTAGGGGAAACAAGGACACCTTAAGGGAAAGAATAAACAAAACTCAAGAGGGGGTTTTGGATGGAATAATAAACTATCAAAAAGGGCTTGAAAGAAGGATAGATTAGACCCTGAAACAATGGCTGAAAGCACTATAAACCTCAAATTCCCTGCTCACCTAAACTCCTCCTAGAAAGGTGGAAGTGTATTGAAACCCTAAGGGGCTTGCTTCTAATTCAATGAAACAAACTGAGCATATCCGTATCTAGGACTGGCTGAGATGGAGGTCATACAACCTAACATAGTGCTCTAGGCAATTTCTAACAGAAATAGAAAAAAATCAGAAAAAATTTCCAACTCACAGGTACTCACCTCTGGGTTGTGGAAATCGAATTTTCTGGGCTAACAAGTGTGATTTTAGGAAAAAATCATAGTTTTGGGCTCAAAAAGTATGATTTCCATCTCCTAGATCATCATGCGGCATGTTTTGAAAAAAATTTCGTCTTGGGTGCTACTGGTACCTATTACCTATGGAAAACACCCGAAAACACCCAGAAGTTAGAATTTTCACTATTTTAGGGCATAGAAGTTAAAAAAAAAACATAAATAGACTAAAAAAAGAAGAAGAAAACCCCTAGTTATTGAAGTTGTTGGTGATGCAAGAATTTGAATTACACCAGTGGAGTCACCATTTGTAAGCGTAAATTGTTAATGCAAGTGTACGAAAAGAGCTCACTTTAGTTGTGTGTGACAAACAACCCTAACAAAAGAAGAGGTTGCTTAACTTCTTTAGATCTGCAATCGATATTTAAAAAAATATATTTAAAAAACTTGGTCTATGTAGTAAAAGCAGTTAAATAGTGAAAATAAATAAGAATTGCTTCATGCATCCAATGGACAAGACAAGATATAGATAATTTTGAATATATTATAACACCTCATAAGGGAAAAAATAATAATGATACCAGTTCCCCTCAATGGGATGTGTTCTTGGTTGTCCTCAATGGTTCAAATCTAGAATTTTCTCTCTCTTAATGGTGTAGAAAACCCAAAATGTGTTGAACTCTATTGGAGCTCAAGAAGCCAAAAAATAGTAGTAGCAATGAGAATGATCAACGCATGACAATGAAAGTGATCAAAGTGAATAAAAAATGAAAAATCCTCCTATTTATAACAATAAATTGATGTATCGTGAATAATGACACATAATAATTTGTTATTAAAGAAGATATAGATTTAACTGCTTGGAATATTTTATTATATTTTGTTGGAGGGAAAATGTATTTAAATTGGTTAAATACCTTTATTTATAAATAATAAACGAATAAATTATTTATTTGTCATTTCAAGAATGCGGTTAAGGAATAATCAAAAAATAATGATGTATTTAATTATTTCTAAGTAATTTAGTCAAATTTAACGAGGAATAATAACTAAATAATGATTTAATTAATTATTCCTAGAGAAAAATAAGAAAAATAATGATTTCTCTAATTATTTCTCATAATTGGGTTAAATATGACCAAGAATATTATTTAAAAAGTACATTAATTAATTATTCCTAGAGTAAAATAAAATAAATAAGGATTGATTTAATTACTCGTCATGGGGTTTCTTGTTTTAACCATAAATAACCTAATAACATATGGTTTATTAAATTATTTCTTATAGTGAAAGAAATTTTACTATGGTAAAATTGGTCTTACATGGTGTACTTCGATCCATGTAATTGTTAATGGTTATATGACCAAATTTTGGTGTAACACAAGCCTATTACTCTAACCTCATATTCTTTAGAGGTCGTGAAAGCCCAATTTTCAAAGTGGTAGAAGGCCAATAGGATGGTCATATTGATAATATTGGGATCTATTAGTCAGGAAATTTGTGGTGGCACAAAAGACATGAATAGAACAAATAAATTAGGCATAGCCATAACATAGTAGCTTGTTTGCACCTTTAATTATGTTCGATATGGATATTTTTGTTGATCAATAAATATAAAATATGATAGAAATTTGAATGCGAGAGAGAATTTACTAAAAATGTCGAAGTTTGGTCATTAGGTTGTGCAAGCAAGAAACCACATTTAAAGATGTCTTACTAGAACATATTACAGTACTCTTATTATGAAATTCCTTTCACACCTTAGAGGTTAATTATAATGCTCAAGAAACCATATGATAACTTAATCAACTTATCACCTTATGCGTTATTGAGGAGGAGCACCTTAACGATTATAAAGTTGAGTAAACACATTTGGAAATTAGTTTGGCCAACAAAAATAAATTCAATATGAGAAGTATTTAGAGGAAGGATAAGAATAAGGAGAACATTTTTTGCAATGAGTCACAAGGGGAATATTATGCAACGAGCTCACGAAATAGAAGAAAGGTTAGATGAATAACTTAGAAATCATCCCCTTCAAGGGTGAAACCTTTTTTACATTACAATATAAATGAAAAAATCTTTGATGATTCAAATGAAAAAACCTCATTTCTATATATACAAGTCCAAGGGGTCATATTATAATCAAAGTCAACATAAAAATAATAATGTAAGAGCACAAAAATAAAAATAGTGGGCTTCTATGGGGCACAATAATAGAAATATAGAGACTACATGGCCACGACTATAACAATAAGTGGGATACACTAATAATAAAAATAAGGCGATACACTAGTATTATAGGGAACTTTAACATGATCCTCTACCTCAAAAGAGTGTATTCCTCAATGCGTGAGTAGTTCTATATGCTTCTATATAAAATTCTCATCCTCCCATGTCGAATCTTCAATGCATAAGTTCTTCCACTTGATGAGATACTCTTAAATTGATCAACTTCATAGATTTCAGGTTCTTGTTTCTGTGACTACTTCATGTTCCAATATTATTTTTCCTTCCACTTCTAGTTCTGAAAAATATTGTTTGAACTTGAAGCTTGTCACATATAACCTTCTTTAAGCATGAAACATTGAAAACTGGGTGCACTCGGGAAGAGGGAGGAAGATCTAGTTTGTATTCCATAGTACCAATATTTTGCAAGACCTTGTAAGGACCATATTACTTTGGTTATAATTTATTATCCTTGTTATCTTGCTTGAGGGACATTTGTTTGTATGGTTGTAGCCGTAAAAATACCTAGTCGACTACATCAAAACTTCTTTCGCTATGATGTTGATTTCGTCGTTGCTTCATTCGATTTTGTGTGAAAGTGAGGTTATTCTTGAAAAGTTGGAGAACTTGTTGTTGATTCTCTATGTGATCTTCCATTTCTTGAACCTTAGAATTTTCTCTTAAAGATGATGTGATATCCATAAAGTGCCATAAATGGTGTAATTTTTTCTGCACTATTGAAGGAAGTGTTTTACCACCATTCAGCCAAATATAACCACTTGACCCACTATCTTTGTTTATCGGATACAAAGAAACAAAGATATCATTCCAAAAATATATTTACTATCTCATTTTTCCCATCAAATTGAGGAGGATAAGATGAACTATGAGCTAATTGAATACCCAAACAAAAAAATAATTCCGTCCAAAAATTTCCTATAGAAATGGGATCTATGTCGCTTATAATAATATTTGGGTTTCCATGTAGCTTTTGAATTGTTTCCATAAATGAATTGGCAACCATGATGGCTTTAAATAGATGAGATAATCCACAAAATTGTGCATACTTGGTAAGTCTATCAACTATCACCATGATGAAAATTTTTCCTTCGGACTTCGGTAAACCTCTAATAAAATCCATTGAAAAATCCTCCCAATGTTGACTTGGTATGGATAAAGGTTGTAACAAATTCGAGGTCTTAATTGTCTCAACTTTATTTTGATGGAAAACCAAAAAATCTGCCACAAACTTTTGAATATCACATTTAAGGCCATCCCAAAAAAATTCCTTCTTGACCTTATCATAAGTTTTTAAAAATCTCGAGGCCCTCCTAAGGGAGAGGTGTGCAATTCCAACATATTATTTTATTTGAGTTGGGAATTCTTACAAATATATAATTGATATTTGTACCTTAATGATAATGGCAGAAGTGTCCTCAGAAACATAATTTTATTAATAATGGAAAAGAAATTACATAAAAAGTTGCAGAGTTTATAGACGTAAACTTCTACTAACTTGCAAATAGGAGACTAACCTATTTATAAGAAATTTGTCCTAACTTAATTTAGTTATGGATCATTTGAAAAAACAACAAGTGTCCATTTACAATAAATGACCTTATAACCAGTCTACTAACTTTATTCCCATTTTAGAGTCGAAGAAATGACTCTATTCTAGAGTCCTATCTTTACTAACAAAACTCTATTTCTAAGTATCTATAATATTTATTAAATATTCTAATTTAATAAATATTTTTATTCTCTAATATTTATTAAATATTATAATTTAATAAATATTTTATCTTAGATTTACATTAACATATTTGGATCATCTAACATTCCCCCCTATGATTCAAAGATACATTACAACATCTACCAAGTTTATCTCTGAACTTAGTAAATTTTATTCTGCCAAGAGGTTTGGTGAAGATATTGAAGGTCTAATCTTCTGAAGGACAATAAATCAACTTGATGACAACCTTTGCAATGAGTGATCTGATATGATGATACTTGGTGTCCACATGCTTTGTTTTTGAATTAAAAACTGGATTCTTGGCAAGCTTTATTGATTACTGGTTGTCGATGAATAATGAATTAGCTTCTACTAGAGGAATTCCCAAGTCTTGTAAAACTCTATGCAACCAAACAATCTCACAATCTGCTTCCCATGCTGAAATGTACTCTGATTCTGCTAAAGAAGTTTCCATTGTTGCTTGCTTCTTACAACTCCAGGAAACTGTAGCTAACCCCATGTTCATTAAATAACCCGACGTTGATGCCCTATCATCAATGCTGCCAGCAAAGTCGGCATCGGAAAATCCACCAAGTACAAATTTTTTAGTCTTTTTGTAAAGAAGACCAAAATCTTTTGTTCCTTGGATATAACGAAGAACTCTTTTCGCTACATTCCAGTGGCTATCTCAAGTTTCCTGCATAAAGCGTGAAAGAATAATGACGGCATAAGAAAGATCTAGTCGAGTAGTTGTCAAATAAATCAAGCTACCAATCAACTGTCTATAAGTAGTGCTATCCACCATTTCCCCCCCTTCAAATTTTGGAAGTTTCAAGTTTTGCTCCATAGGGGTGAGAATAAGCTTGCAATCCTACATTCCAAATCATTGAAGAATTTATGATGCATACTTACACTGAGAAATGAAAATATGATGTCGACGTTGGAATACTTCGACTCCAAGATGGTAACGAAGTAGTCCCAAATCTGTCATCTTAAAACTTGCATGTAACTCCTTTTTCACCTGTGCAATGTGCTCATCATTGTTGCTTGTGATAATCAAATCATCTACATACATAATCAAAATCACCATATTTTTACCTTGTTGACGTACATACAAGGTATCATTAGATTCACTTCGTTGAAAACCAACTTTTCGAAGGTATTCATCCATTTTAGAATACTAAGCTCGGGAAGCTTGTTTTAACCCATATAAAGCCTTTATCAGTTTTTGGAGTTTATGTTCCTGTCCTTCAATTTCAAAACTTGGTGGTTGTGACATGTACACTTCTTCTTGTAAATCACCGTTGAGGAAAGCACTTCTTACATCCATTTGATGAACTTTCCATCCTTGTTGAGCTGTTAAGGCAAGTGTGAGTCGGATTGTGTTCCATTTAGCTGTAGGAGCACACGTTTCCTCATAATCTATCCCTTCCTGCTACGCAAAACCTTTAGCAACAAGTCTTGCTTTATACTTGTCAATATCACCATTTTGATTGTACTTAATGCGGTAAACCCATTTGCATCCGATGGGTTTAACATTCTGAGGACAATCAATAATTTTCCAAGTGTTATTGTCTTGAACTGCCTGATATTCATCAACCATAGCTTCTTGCCATTATTTACATTTTACTGCATCTCGGTATGTATAAGGTTCAGTAAAATAATTTTCTATCAAGGCTCCTTCTTTTCTTTGTGACCCCTTTGTTCCTGTTTTATTCTATTCATTAGGCCTTACATCTTTCAAAATTTGAACTTCCCATTTTGGAAATTGATGTTCACTGGTTTGAGATTGTGAAAAATCACCATCATTGTAAAGAGGTTTCATATAAACTGATGTTTGTTGATCAACTACAGGTTCTAGGTGAAGAGAGTCATTGTCAGAAGAACTGCTGCTGCTAGGAGAGTTGGATGAACTGCTAGAAGACCTAGATGGTGCTGATGAAGAAGATGGACTGGATGAATCATTTTCAGATGAAGGAAACTCAAGTTCATACCAATTTTGTGAAGTTGGTTGAATTTGTAGATTTATGTTTCTTTTATCACTTTTTGTTTCTAACTTTTGAAGAACACTTTCAACTTCTTCAACACTCTTACTCTCATTTTCATCAAAATCACATCTCTGCTTACAATAAATTTCCCATTCGAAAAAATTCGGTACCATTTCTTCTCATCAGAATACCCGATCATTGTGCACTTCAAGCTTTGTGCATCAAGCTTAGTCCGTCGTTCCTTTGGAACTAACGCATAACAGACCGATCCAAAAACTCTGAGATGTTTTACGTGAGCTTTGAAGCCAAACAATACTTCATAAGGTGTGATTCCATCTAAAGAAATAGTGGGCGATATGTTCCTCAAGTAGATAGTGGTATGAATTGCTTCGTCCCAATATAAAGGACTTAAATTTTTGAAAGTTAACATAGATCACACCCTTCCTAACAAGGTACGATTCATTCATTCTACTACTCCATTTTGCTGCGGAGTGTAGAAATTTGTAAGATGTCATTTTATGACATTATCCAGGCAATAATTTTTGAAGTCATTTGAAGTGAATTATCCGCCATTATCAGTTCTAACAGTGCCAATCTTCTCCTTTACTTCATTTTCAATAAGCTGACAAAAAGTTTTTAACTTTTCAAATGCTTCTGACTTTTTCTTCAAGAAATAAACCCAACCCATCCTGCTAAAATCATCAACAAAGAGTAAGAAATATCTGCAACTTCCAAGCGAAGTTGGGAAGGGTCCAAAAATATCACTGTGAACCAACTACAAATGCCTGTTGGCGTGCCATGAACTTGTAGGAAAATTCTGTCGATGTTGTTTTCCAAAAATGCAAGATTCACACTTTGCATTTTCCCTTTTGAAGGTTGGAAGTCCTTTAACCATTCCCAATTTTTGTAACTGAGATAGACTGTCAAAGTTGATATTGCCATATCTTACATGCCATAATCTGATCGGTTAAATGTCTGTACTTGCTACTCCTGCAAAGTCAGAATTTCTTGGAATAACTATCCCTTTAATCCTTAACAGTTTTCCACCTTCATAACCTGTCATCACTGTTTTCATGTTTTGTTTGACTGAGTTGATTTTAACTAAGCCATCTTCCATAATTACCATATGTCCTGCTTGTTGAATCGTGACTAAAGATAACAAATTTTTCTTGAACGTTGGGACATACCATACATTTGAAATCATTCTTTCTCCATGTCTGGTAAAAAAACTTTAACTACACCTTTGCCTAAAGGAGTATGTTTTGTTTTATCAATGAGATAGATTGAATTCAAATGGAATTCTTTAAAACTTCAAAATAAGTCACGTCGAAATGTCATGTGTTGAGTTGTGCCTATATCTAGAATCCATGAATCTTCATAATCACTTATGAAAAAGCTTGAAACCTATAAAGTTGTTTCTTATGTGTTGGTGAAGACATATTCGGAACCATCTGGATCATCTTCATCATTTGCAAACTGTGCAGAGTTTGGATGAAACTTTGGAATCTTCTCAATAGAAGTTCTACAATCTGCCACATAATGGCCAACTTTGTTACATATCATGCAAACAATTTGACTGAAATCACTGCCTCTGCCTTGAGACTGTCCTCTGCCTTAATATTTTCCTCGGCCTTTTCTTTGGCCTATGTTTTTAGTTTGTCCTCTGCTTGGACTCTGCCCTTTGCCTTGATGATATCCTCTATTTTGATTGTTTCCTCTACCTTGAAAATTTCTCCTGCCTGAATTGTAGCCTCTGTTGAAATTGTTTCCTCTTCGTTGACTGCGACCATGACCTTGGGCTACTTTACTTTGATTGGAATTCCCTCTTCCTATGTTTCCTGAATTATCAGATAAGGAGTTACTTGAGCTGGCTTCAGTGAAGAAGACATCTCCAATCTGTGTCTTCTTCCCAAAGGTTTTATCATGTTGAGCTAACATGTCACTCAATTCATCAAAATTTAGCTTCTCTAACTTTCTAGTGACTTGCAAAGTTTCCAAAAAATGTGTGTAAGATGATGGAAATCTAGCAATTGGAATCATGGTCAAGAAGCTTTCATCAACAGCTTGAAAACTAGCATTTATGATTTCTTGCTTGATATTTTTAAGTCGTGAAATATACTCAAGGACATCACCACCTTTAGTTAATTTCTGTTGAAGCAATTTTAATTGAACATCAACCTTCTTTGATTCAGGTTGTGTATCAAAGAGATCTTTGAATGTACCTAAAGCATTCCATGCATATGAGGAATTTTCAATATGTATGTACATTTCATTATTAATTGAAGCTTTCATAAGAGCTAATGCTTTGCCTTTTTTTACTTCCCATTTTGAAAGTGAAGTTGCATATGTTGGTTTATTTGGATTAATTTTGCCATCAAAAATTTCATGCCACAATTCATTATATATGAGAGTGTTTTAAATTAAACGTTTCCATGTCTTATAAGATTTCACTCCTTCTAGCTTATCAGATTCAGAGAAAAAATTAATTAACTTCGACATTGTAGTGTTGAAGTAGTGCACCAAAAGAATCAAGCACAAAAAATTGAGCAACTCGTCACACGAAACACGCCATGAAAAAACGACACACGCCACGAAAAAAAATGATCTATCGGGGCTTGGCCTTGACCCTCATATAGTCCTTAAAAAAAGAGGAGAAAAATTACTGAGCTTTTCACTTGGCTCTAGTCAATGTCTCCTTGAGTGTTTACAATGAAATCTTTGTAAAATTTGATAATGCCGTTACAAATGTCTTTAAAAAAATTTTACCCTCCCTTAAAGTAAAAAGTAACTTTGAGTTACAAATAATGACCCTTATTTCTCCGAAATAAAAAATTCTTCTTATTCCTCCAAAAAAAATGTTTTACTTCACCTTATTGCTCCAAAAAAAATAAAAAATACAATTGTCTCCCTTATAACTCCAATTACAAAAAAATTCTCCTTATTAGAAAACTTTAAGAGTTTTATGAACTCTCTTATCTCTCTTAATAAAATCTCCACATTAATGTCATTCAGGTTAATCTGCTGGTCTTGCACATCTAAGGGCCAACCTTTAAAAAGGAATGTGAATACCAAAATAGCAAGTGCTACTAAAGCATAACTACTGGTGACAAAGAATAGGATGATGCACGATCCTCTCGACTGCAGTCTCGAACTTGGGTACCTCCAATTGCATGAATATGAATATCACATTAATACATGAAGTAAAGTAGCAGAGTTGAAATGAAGTAACTCCTGCCTGATTCGGTTCAGAAATGAAGTAAAGAAGCAGAGTCAGAATGAGGTAACTCCTGCCAGATTTGGTTCAACGTTAAAGAAGTAGTGCTAATGCCGGATTTGGTTCAGAAATTCCTTGCCATTCTTACTCGCCCCACGCAACACGACTGTTACCACTAATTGATGTGGAAAATCCAAAATCTGAAGCACAATCCCTGTGAGTAAATCGAAATCTAAAACAGACCAACCCAAATATGGACCAAAAATCTTCTATCTCTGAGATTCGAACACTCAACCAAGAGGGACGGAGATGCGATATCAGAAGTTACTAATGCCATAATGGATTATTCCCACTTGAATAAAAAGATTCATTTCTAATGAAAAACATCACCATAGTAAATTTTGTTAAAGGATACCGACACTTCCAAATTCACATTTAAACAATTAATTACATTCAAATGATGCGGGTATGAAACCTGGAAACAGTGGAAATTATGAAGGATGTGATATGTTGTCCCATTCTCTTTGCAATCACTAGTCCCCCAGAGGAGCTTCATAGATTTTAGAAACAGTAACGACAAGAAGATATACCAGGTTTATTTTATGTGACCAGAATTTAACTATGTTATTGTCGAGATAGTTCTCCCAATTTAAATATTCATCACTGTGGATCGTAAGAATGTCATGGATTATGAGTATAGGATTCGGTTCAAAGAGGCATTACCGTTTGAAATGCTAATGCAGGATTCAGGACGTAGAAATGGGCTCATATTCAGATTTACAAATTTAGAAATAAATCACAATTAAATTTCTTTTCTCAAAAAAAATTTAATAGATTTCTCACCAATTTATTTTCTCAAAAGTCTACAAAGTTGAAATCTCCACCTTCATGTCATCTACATTACTGGTGGCTCCGATACCACATTAATGGAAGAAGTGTCCTCAGACATGTAATTTTATTAATAATGGAAAAGAAACTACATAAAAAGTTGCAAAGTTTACAAACATAAACTTCTACTAACTTGCAAATAGGAGACTTACCTATTTATAATAAATATGTCCTAACTTAATTTACTTATGGTTCACATGAAAACGCCAACAAGTGTCCATTTACAATAAATGACCTTCTAACCACTCTACTAACTTTATTCCTATTTTAGACTCTCAGAAACGACTCTATTCTAGAGTCCTATCTTTACTAACAAAATTCTATTTCTAAGCATCTCTAATATTTATTAAATATTCTAGTTTAATAAATATTTTTATTCTCTAATATTTATTAAATATTATAATTTAACAAATATTTTATCATAACTTTTCATTAACATATTTGGATCATCTAACAAATGAATCATTTTTCTACATAAATGTAACAGATGTATTGGGATCTTGTTGCAAGTTTTGAATAAGTGTCCACACTTTTTTGTCATTCTTCCATTCATCCATTTGTTTGGTTATCCAATCCAGTTGGATTATATAAATGACACAAAGAAATGCTTCCACGTCCTCATCCTTTCTTGAGAGTGCATCTACAACATCATTTTTCTTCCCTTTTCTGTAGATAGTTTCAAAGTCATAACCCAACATGTTTGTCACCCATTTTTGCCTCTTTTTTGAAGATAACCTTTTTTCTAAAAAGTATTTAAGACTATTATGATCTTATTTTAACTTGAAGTTTCTTTCCATTAGGTAAGGTCAACATTTTTTTAGTGCATGTATTATTTCAAGCATTTCGTTGTCATAAGTAGCTTTTTGCAAACACTCTCCTTTGATTGGACGAATTTCAAAAGAAACAAGTCTTCCTTCTTGTATTAAAACAACAAAAATTCTATTTCCCGAGGCCTCACATTGCACAATAAAGGTTTTTGTGAATTTTGGCGTAGCTAAGACTGGTGTGTGGCACATTGATTCTTCAATACGCTCAAAGGCCTTAGTTGCTTCTGGAGTCCAAGAAAATGCATATTTCTTCGATAATGTTTAAAGATGTTTTTTTATTATCCCATAATTCTTAACAAAATTTCAATAACAGCCTATCAGCTACATAAATACTTGAAAATGCTTTATGGTTGTGGGAATTTTCCATTCCTTAATGGCTATAATTTTTTTAGGGTCTAACTTAACAGCCTCATGAGATACAATATGACCCAGATATTCCACCTCTTGTCCTCCAAAGAAACAGTTGGATGTTTTTGCATATAATTGTTTCTCCTCCAATATTTTGAGCACCCTATCAACATGTTGAACATGATCCTTCCAATACTTGTTGTAGATTAGTATATCATCAAAAAATACTAACACAAATTTTATAAGGAAGGGTTTGAAAATGGAATTCATCAAACCTTGAAATTTATAAGGTGCATTGATAAGGCCAAAAGGCATGAGCAAAAAGTCATAATGACCCTCATGAGTTGTAAAAGTTGTTTTCTGAATTTCTTCAGTATTCACTCTAATTTGATGATATCTTGAATGAAGATCCACCTCAGTGAAGTAAATTTCTCCATGTATTTCATCTATTCATTCATCAATAATAGGAATGGGAAATTTATCTTTAATAGTGAGTTTTTTGAGATGCCTATAATCCAGACACATGCATCATGATCCTTCCTTCTTTTGCACCAATACTACTGGAACGAAGAAAGAACTTTGGCTAGGTTGAATTATACTGGCCTCTAGAATTTTTGCAACCATACATTCAATTTCACTCCTTTGGGCATAGAGATATCTGTAAGGCTTGATGTTTGGAGGAACACTTCCTGGAATCAAATTAATAGCAGGATCATGATCACGAATAGGTGGGAGGACTTTGGGAGTCTCAAATACCTTCAAATGTTTGTCCAAGATGACCTAATGGAAGAAGGGAAACCCTAGAATCCAAATCTTGGATACCAAATGGTATACAAACAACTCACAAAATAGAAGAAAAGATAGATGAATGACTTAGAAATCAACCTCTTCGAGGGGAAAAACTCCTTTACATTACATAAATGAAAAATTGTTCGATGATTCACATGAAAAACCCTCCTTTATATAGATAGGAGTCCAAGGGATCAAAATATAATCAGAGCTGATGTAACAATAATAATGTAAGAGAAAAACAATAAAAATTGTGGGCTTCTATGGCACAGAATAATAACAATATGGGGACTACATGGGCACAACAACAATAATAAGGGGGATACACTAATAATAAAATTAAGTGGACACACTAGTATTATAGGGACCTAAAAGGGAAGTTAGACTACGTTGAATATTTTTGAGTGTTGGTTCTACAATAAAAAGGGAATTTGAAGAAGGATTCCTATAAGTACAAAGAAGAGATGAAGAAAAAACAAAGGGGGTATTAATATGGCCTTTCTATTTTTTGAGTCAAATATTATTAATGTTCCTACAAATTCTTAGTGGATTTACTTAGGTTCATCTTTGCACTTCACAAATTCCTTGCAGGGGCTTATGAGTAAGAGAAGCACCAAACTCGAGGATAAGAATTTTCTTGAAAATTTTAAGATGATGCAACTTGAAACTGTAGGGACATTCCATCTTGTTTTATATTTTGGATTCATTTTGGTTACAGAAAACAATTTTTATATACTGCCATATAAATGGAACCTCATTTTTGTTCCTATAGTTGATGTTGTTTGTTCTAAATTTACGTAATATAAAAAACTGGCCATTTCCTATCATAGTGATGTTGTTGGACATGTATTTTTGGTTAGAAATATTTATCAGTTATCTCTTGATGGTCTACTTGCATATTCCTGGTTATTTTCATCTATTTATTTTACACTCTTTGGGTCTAAACATCCAAACTTAGTGAAAAAGTTTGCTATGTTTTGACATAAGAAATTAGGTCATATCTCCATGAAAAGGTTAGAGTCTTTCGTTAGACATGGTATTATAGGAAATTTTGACTTCTCTTACATTACTATTTGTGTATATTGTATCAATGGTAATATGACTAATAATAATAAATTGGAGGCCCTAAGCGATTCAAGATTACTAGAGTTAATTCACACAAATATATGTATAGCTTTTGTAATTCCTTCTGATGGTGGTCAATGCTACTTTATTAGATTTATATATGATTTTTCTATATTTTCATATGTTTATTTAGTCCACCATAGATAGAAGGCTCTATATTTATTCAAACTCTACCAACCTAAATTTGAGAAGAAACTGGATAAGAGAATTAATGTTGTTTGATTTGGTCAAGGAGGATAATATTTTCAACGAACTTATCATGATGGTGTCATTAATCAACCTTTTCTAGATTACTTGACAGATTAGGAGATCACTCCTCAGTAAATCACTCTAGGCAAACTTGATCAAAAAGGTGTTGCTAAGAGAAGAACTAACAACTATCAAAATATAGTACGAAGCATGATGAGCCATTTAGATCTACTGGAAGATTTTTTGGGTGAAGCCTTGAAGATCAATATTTATATATTGAATAGAGTTACTTGTAAGGATTCTATTGATACTCCTTTCAAGCTATGGATTGGGAGAAATCCATTCTTTATTAATGTTCATGTTTGTGGGTGTCTTACCGAGGCCAAAATATATAACCCATAAATTAAGAAACTTGATCTTAGTACCATAAATTTCCATTTTATTGGATATCATGAGAGGTTAAAGCGATACATGTTTTTTTGTCCTTCAAGACAATATAGATCTTAGAAAAAATTCATTCCAAGTTGCTAGAAAATGATAAGGATAGTGGGAGCTTGAGAAATAGAAAGTTCTCTTTCCAAGAAGATCACTGAGATATTTCATTTTTCTCTTTGATTTTTTCCTTTCCTCACCCTATTCCTACAGTATCTAATCCTATTAGACTAGACGAAGAGGTTTTTATTCCTAAGGATTCCATTTATTACGTTATAGTGACTTAAATTATTGAACCTGTCCCTCTTAGTAAATCTACCACAGAGTGTAGATTGAGCATTATGGATCATTTTGAAGTATATGTTTAGGAGGGTGGGATTGGATATCTTGACATAGATGATTTATTTAATTTTAGGGATGTCATGGAGGGAGGTGAGTCTCAATAATTGTTGGAGGTTGTGAGAGAGGAATCTCAATCTATGGATAATAACCATGTATGTGATCTTACGAGGCCCAGGGAAAATTTAAGAATGTATGTTTATACTAAAGTTTAGAAACCTTGGAGAATCTTACTAGTCCTTAATATCCAAATTTTAAAATGTTTGATGATAATTTTGTAAAAATGTTTACATTTCTAATTATTTAATATTAGAAAATATATAATATTGGAAAATTTTAAGGTAAAATAATTTTTTAATATAAAATTTGGGCGAATTCATTTTTAGAAAAATGGAAATTGGTGAATCTTTTTTTTGGAAAAAAAACATGGAATATTATCCCACCTATGAATATTAGCCCCTAAAATTTTCCTTGCTTACAACTCTTCTATAAAATCAAAATAACATTTAATGTAAATGGATTTTCAAGACAAAGATGTATTTAAAGCAAAAAATTGAAAGGTTTAAGGATAGATTAGTGGATACATATTTCAAGCAAAAATAGGGAGTTAATTTCACTAAGACGTTTTCACCAATTTCTTCAAAGGATTATCTTTGAATCATTTTTGCCACTGTAGCACATTATGAATTGGAGTTGCATTAAATGGATGTAAAGGATTTTTTTCTAAATGGCAATATTGAGGATCGAAAATTTATATGGCTCAGCTTGAAGGTTTCATGATTCAAGTAAAATAAATTTTAGTTTGTAAGTTGAAGAAGTCTATATCTGGTTTGAAGCAATCATCGAGACAATGGTATTTGAAATTTAACCATGTTTCGATTGGACACAGTGTCTAAGAAAATATTGTAGATAAATGCATATATCTCAGGCTGAGTGGGAGCCACTTTGTTATTTGTGTACTCGATGTTGATGATATTTTTCTTGCAAGGAACAACATTCATCTACTGCATGAAAAGAAACATTTTTCTCTCAAACAATTTCAATATCAAATAGATGGGAAATGAAAATTTTGTTCTTGGGATTAATATTCATAAGAATCAACTTGCTAAACTATTGGGATAATCACAGAAAACCTACATTGATAAAGTGTTCAAGAGGTTTGGTGTGCATAATTTTACACCTACTAAGGTCAAAGTAATCAAGAGACATACTTTTATTCAAAATAAGTGTCCCAAAACTCAAATTGAGAAGATCCAAGTAGACGTGGAAGAGCATGCCTCTATAATTGATAGAATTATGTATGCATTGGTTTGAACTTGAAAGTATATTAGTTATGTTGGGGGTATTCTTGGAATACACTAGAATAATCCTAGATTTTTTTTCAATTGAAGATTGCAAAGAAGGTACTATAATACTTACATAGAACAAAGGATTTCATGTTGTTCTACAAGAACTGAAGCGAGCTTGGGGTGATCGATTGTTTCGATTTTGACTTTTCTGGTTCATATGATAGTTTAAACTTAATTATGGATATATATATCTTTTGGTCTCTCATAGATCAGTCTCATGCAAAATCTCTAAGCAATCCAATATGAATAACTCGACCATTTTTGATGAGTATATTAGTTGTTATGAGGAAAATTGTGAAGCGATGTGGTTGAAGAAATTTCTTCGTGAGCCCAAGGTTGTTGATTCCATTCATAGACCTTATGTTATATGTTGTAACAATAAAGTTGTTACCAAGTTTGTAAATAATTAACAAGTGATCAAAACTGACAAACAAAAAGAGTTCAATAACAGTATTATGTGTGAAATTTTTCATGAAGGGATGATTGAGGTTCCTTACATAGATACTAGTAATCTGATAGCACACATTCTCACGAAAAGTCTTCGGTACCCGCACGAGAGTGATAGAGTCTTTATAGTGCTATTTCCGCTAGATTTACATAGAGTCTTTCTATTATTTACATTCTTTTTATAATAAAGTTTATGACACGTGTCTCTTTATACATGTATATTGTTGTGCATATATGCAATGAGGTTATGTTAAAAAATTTCATGAGTATATATACTTATTAAAGTTTTCTTGGGATAGATTTGATTGGGCAACACATGGATAAACCTTTAGTTGTAATGGTTTTCACATGGCGGTTTGTACTAACATATTAGGATGACATACCATGTGTATAAAGTAGGATGGACTAGGGATTGAACATGTTAACTACATAATGTATGAGCATTGCCCTTACATCAATTCTATGAAGAATGACCTAAATCAAAAATTTCTAGTTCATTGATGGCGCTAGTTTTGTGACCATAGAATCGTCTTAGAATCAAATAAAAATACTATAAATATCCATGATTCATACTATGTTATCCTTAATTTGGATGATAGTTCATTTATAACTTTTATTTCAAGGAAATGTTATTTTGTATGGTTTTTCTCCACGTCTCCTTCTATAGAAGGGAAGAGAAAAAAATCTATTAATATATGAAGGTAGTCATCCCTTCTTTCTCAAGTTTATGAAATCCCATCTACAATGTAGAAAAAAAGAGAGGGTAAATCTAATGGCTACTTTAGAGAATGTAGCAACACAATTATTAAGCAATTAAAAAATATTAAAACTATAAATTTAATTTTCCTTTTTGAGATTTGATTGTGAATGAGAGATAGATTAGAATATTTAATGTTAAAATATTTAACAAAAAATATTTAAAAATATATATTTTTATTTTTCATTTTTTCTAACAAATAAAAAAATCTCACAAGCGTTTGACAATAATTATCTTAATTACCATTTCAAGATATACCAATGTTATACAACAATAAATATACAATTTTATATACAAATGTTATACAATAATAACTATAAAATTTGTTTTAAATTTTAATTATTTATTAATTGAATGGTAATCATTTAATTTAATATGTATGAAATATTTCATAGATACAAAAGTTGAAATATATTTTAAAAGTAATTATGTCTTTTGTATTTTACTAATGAATTAATTTAATTAAAAAATTTATATTATAAAATTAATTATAATTTTTTTAGACATATGGTATTCATAAACCATTGACTTATTAAAACAAAGTCTAGTTATGAATTAAAAATATCCATAATTAAAAAGAGTAATACATAGTTTTTAAATTTATATTTCTAAGATTATCTCATATATTACTTTTTAATAATAATAATAATAATAATAATAATAAATTTAATAAATTTATTGCTATGTTTAATATCAAATAGATAAATAAAATAAAAGCATAATGTATTGAAACTTTTCACAAAAGTTTAGAGCCCTGGTTTTGGACCCATGGGTTTCATCATACATGGTAGTGTGCCAATAATATTTCTCTAGATTATTTGATGATAGATTATATATTTGAAGTTTAGAGCCTTGGTTTTGGACCCATGGTTTTCATAGCACATGGTAATGTGCCAATAGTATTTCTCTAGATTATCTGATGATAGATTATATATATCTAATATTATCTGATGATAGATTATATATATCTAATATTGGTTAGACATTGTGTGTGCGGATCATAATATTTGAAGATTGGAGTTGATTTGAAGATTGGAGTTGAGTGAATGGTTGTAAATTGTATTTAATGAAAAGTTACAATTTTTTCCCAATGTTTTTCAGTGAGGTTTAAATCTATTGTAATTTTGGTTGGTAAATTTCTTGTAGACTGAATTCACATCTGGGTTTTAAATTAACATCTTTATCTTAGAGATCTACAGATGTGATATTGCCACATTACTCACGAATTTATTGTAAACTAATTCTCAGATGTTGGTTTTGAATTAACGTACTTTTATAGACTAATTCTCATATTTATTTTATAGATCAACCACATTATTCATAGATCTCATATTTATCTTAAAAATCTATAAATGTGATATTACCACATTATTCAAATATCTCATATTTATTTTACATATATGATATTTATGTTGGTAAATAATTTGTTGGTTGTTTTAACAAGTGGTATTAGAGGGTTCTTGTTATAGATTTGGTTTTTGTAGAATTTATTTACATACGGATGGAATGGAATCACTCATAAGTATTGAAAAACTTAGGGAGTGAACCTCACAATATGAAGATAAAAAATAGAAGATCTATTAACATTGAAAGATCTCCACTAGGCGATTGAAGGTAAATCAAAGAAACCCTCATCCATGAATGATTAATGATTTAGATTGGATGGAAAAACAATTGCCACTATCTGGCAATATTTAGTAGACATGGTATATTTACACGTTTATCAGGAAAGAACAACGAAATCTTTATGGAATAAACTTAATGATTTATATAAATGAGATACAACAGGAAATAAATAATTTTTAATGAAGAGCCTATTTAATTTAAAAAATGAAGGGAGTTTAGTAGTTGAACCTATAGATGAGTTGAATATAATATTGAATCAACTCACGAGACCTTGTTAAATAAATATCAGATCTTGGGTTATGAAGGGTTTTGAATTAACATGTTTTTAGAGATATTTATTTTATAAAGCTTCCATATTATGCATATATCTTATGTTTATGTTATAGAACTACTACATTCTATACATATTTGAAGTTTATGTTGGTAATTAATTTGTTGTGTGTTTTAACAAGCCGTATGAGAGCAGGGTTCTTGTGAGATTGGGTTTGTGTAGAATTTATTTACATGCAGCTGGAATGGAATCACTCGTGAGTATTGAAAAACTCATAGAGATTGAAAATGGAAGATATATTGACATTGAAAGATCTATAGCTTATCCCAATCTTCATCATTCATAGATGAGAGTTTCTTTCATATACATCTTTCAATGTCAATATATCTTCAGTTTTAGATCTCTAAATTTTGAAATTCAATGGGGTAAGTTTTTCAATAGTTATGAGTAATTCCATTCTAGCCAAACCAAATATGTCACTATAACCCTGTTCTATACCACTTGTTAAAACAACCAACAAATTATTTACCAACATAAATATTAGATCTATTATTTACCAACATAAATATGTAAGATGAGTTATATTTAAAAAAAAAATACGAGATCTATGAATAATACGACAAATTATAAAATATATACTAGATCCATTAATAATGAATAATTCTATAAAATAATTTTAATTCAAAACTTAAATTTGAAAGATAATCTAAAAGAAATTCACAAACCAACTTCAATTTTTTTTTTGCCTAAAAAGCCTAAAAACTTATAATATTAAATTATATTTTTATTTTATTTATTTATTTGGTCTCTCACACAACCTTTATAATTTAATTCATTTTAATGATTTGTTTTAGGTTTTCAGGTATTTTGATATTTATTATAAGTTAATATTTAGGGTGATAGGCATTCCTGTGCGGTGTTAGACTAAGTAGATTTGACCAATCATAAAAGTTTATTTTCACCTTAGTCTATGAAATAAAAAATTGACACGTTAGCACATTCAAGTCACTGTATTGTATGGAATCTCTTTGGAAATCCTATACCCATCAATCCAAATACACCCTCCTCTCCCCAATTAGATGCCCTTTGATATCCCCGAGGAAAATGAAACCCATCAACCAATCCAAATGCACCCTCCTCTCCGAAATTGAATTCTCCTTGATCTCCCTGGGAAAATGAAAGCCAATGGAAACAATTAGAAGAGAATATCCTCGTTTGACAATGCAGAGATGGATGAACATTACCAACACCTCCCATGAATTGGAAGAAGATCATGTATGAATTTCAGAAGTGCTAAATAGGTCCTATCAGACCCATCGAGCCTTTGTTGCGTCACTCTTTTGACCTCAGCAAAACCAGCTCGATTTTCCTTTGTTTTCCAATGTCGGCATATGTAAGAAGAGGTCAATCATATACAGAGAATCCGAACACAACCACACTTGGAATTTTTAGTGGTAAGGAAACCTAGATGGCCTTAAAGTAATATTCTCAAAATACACAAGAAATATCTCATTGATCGAGAAACCAAAATACAAGAGTTAACAATGTAGAGCTTGTGACAACATGAATGGGGTCATTGTAATAGATGGTTTATTTGATGGTATATAACCAAATATGAATAATACCCATTCTACTTCATTATTTTGTGCAACATCACTAGGATTTTTCTGAGGATATATACAAGAAAACCCATTCGGTGTATCTCATATATATTCAATGAAGACAAATCTTTCAATTCTATAGTTTTTCTTTTTTCTTATAAGCGTTTGGAATATACATGGTTGAAAATAATATTGGATATACATGGTTCTCTTTGTAAAATTTCATTTTGTATACACATGTTTTCTTCTATGGAAAAAACTATTAGGTATACAATGTTTTGTTTCTGTGAAAATTTATTGGGTGTAGATGATTTCTGTGAATGTTCTTATGTAAAGAGTTTCTTTTATACGAGGAGGTTTCCATGACACCTTGTCAAGGTTTTACAATGTAAATTATGTGTATTTCTTTATGTGAATTTATTCCTTCAGTTTGTCATTCAATTATAAATTCTATTTCTTTCTCATTTAATCTTTCAAACTCAACAAGTGGTATCGAAGCCTGGTGGAGTGATTCGGTTGCTGCAAAGGTCAAGACTTCTGCCCAAGTGAAATCGAAAAGATTGATTTGGTTGCAATGGGAAGAGTCATTACAATGGCCTGGAGGTTTTCATAAGAGCTGTTCTGCTGCTGTATTGAAGATTGTTCGACTTTTAACCCTGGAAATATTATCGTTTCATCGAAGGAACTCAAGGAGGACGCAGAGGGTTTGCTCGAGTCCGAGAAAGAAAAAAGGGGTTGTGCAAATGAAATCGACTACCATACCTGAGAAAGATTGAACTTCTACTATTGTCGTCGAAGGAGGCTAGAGAAGCCAGTTGCAAAACCTGCATCTTTTTTTTAACTACGCTAGAGAAAGAAGAATCGTTGCCATCGAAGGAGGCTGGAGAAGCCGATTGATTAATGCTGGCATCTAGAACTGGAGAAGCCGGTTGCAGAGGCATGGTCATCCAAAAGCCAGCAAAGGAAACAGGTGAAGAACTGAAATTGACTAAAAGAGAGAGGGGTATTTTTTCACCTAGAAGATAAAATCGAGAGGTACTTTCAGTTTCTGCATTATTTTCTGCTAAAACCAGTTGTCGCCAAGAAGATAAAAATTAAAAAAAAAAATTAGAGGTATTTTCTGCTTCTGAAAATTCTCAGAGGTATTTTTTGCTTGTGAAAATTCTCTGAAATTTGTTATCCAAAGAAAAATTCTCAGACTTTGTTGTTATTTTTTTAAAATTGGAGTAGGGTTTGGTTAAGCAGTAACAATTGGGAAAATTTTGAGAAATGGGAAGTAAAAAACCCAGACAATATTGAGAGAAAATTTAATATTGGGCAATAGAAGGGAAATCGAAAACCCAAACTAGCTGAAAGGAGGAAAGTTTCTTTAAACCCTAGCTGGAAATTAAGAAGGAAGGGAAACCAAGAAACTAGGAGGAAGAAATGGAAAAAATGAGAAATGCCTAGTTCGAGGTGGATAAATTCACCGGGAAGAATAATTTTGCATTGTGGAAACTTAAGGTTAGGGATTTTCTAGTGCAACAAGGGTTTCACAAAGCATTAGACGAGGTAAATAAAAAATTGGCAAACATGACAGATTCAGACTGGGAAGACTTGGATGCCCGAGCCCTCAGTACCATTTGGTTATGTTTGGCAGATGAAGTTCTCTTTAATATTGTTGGAGAGAGTACTACTGAAGGGTTGTGGAAAAAAATTGGAAACATTGATCTATTTAAAAAGAAAATTGTACAGTCTTCGGATGAAGGAGGGTACAAAAATTGCAGAAAATTTAAATTTTTTTAATATGCATATTTGCCAGTTGTCAGATATGGAAGTAAAAATGCAGGAAGAAGACAAGGAAATAACCTTGTTGTGCTCTCTTCTCGAGTCATGGGACCACTTCATAACTTCAATCAGTTTGAGCAATGTTGATTCATTAAAATTTGAAATTGTTGTAGGTGCTCTCTTATCTGAAGAAGTACAAAGGAAATCTAGTATTGAGACTTCTACACCAGAAGCCATGGTAGCGAGAGGTCGGTCAAAGGAATGAGGGGATAAAGCAAGGGGTTCTTCCAGACAGAAGTCAAAGGGCGACAAGAAGTGTAAATTCAAGTGCTAGTACTGCAATAAACTTGGAGACCTCAAGAAATATTGTTGGAAACTAAAGGAGTTGGAAAACCATAACAAGGAAGCAAATTAGGTTGATTCAGGTATGGTTGATGAGGTTTTAATAGCTGAAGCTCTCCCTGTTTGTAATATCTCTCAAGATGTTGAAAATTGGCTATTAGACTCTAGTGCTTCTCATCATATGAGTCTACACCGAAGTTGGTTTACTTCATATGAAACTGTAAATGGTAGTTGTGTATTCATGGGAAATAATGCATCTTGTCAGGCTGTTGGGATTGGTAATGTAAAAATTAAAATGTATGATGATACATTTAAAACATTATCTGATGTTCTGCATGTACCTGAACTAAAGAAATAATTGATTTCCTTGGGAGTTTTGGATTCGAATGGGTATAAATTTATAAGTCAGAATGGAGTGCTGAAAGTCTCAAAAGGATCCTTGGTTGTTGTGAAGGCTGAAAAGGTTGGAAATATGTATAGACTCAAAGGAAGCACTCAAGTTAGTGAAGCAACAATCATATTAGAAAACTCAAAAGAAGGTTACCGTCTATGGCATCAACGGTTGGGTCACATGAGCGAGAAAGGTCTTCAGGTATTGATGAACCACAAGTTGCTTCCTGATTTGAATCCTTGAAGTTAGATTTTGTAAATATTGCGTGTTTGATAAAAAATGTAAACAAAGGTTCAAGACTGGAAATCATAATAGTAAATAGATTTTAGACTACATTCATTCTAATCTGTGGGGATGATCTCCTATTGTGTCTTATGGAGGTGCATTATATTTCTCAACATTTATTGATGATTTCTCCCGAAAATTTTGGGTCTATATGTTGAAAAAGGAATATGATGTAGTTAATGTTTTTAAACAATTTAAAACAATGGTGGAAAAGAAAACAAGCAAATCAATTAAATTTTTAAGAACTGAAAATGGCGGTGAATTTAATTCTTTAGAATTTTAAAAATTTGTAAGGATGAAGGGATTGTTAGACATAAAACTACTGTTTATACTCCTCAACAAAATGGTGTTGCTGAATGGATGAATCAGGCTCTTATGGAAAGAGCCATAAGCATGATTATTAATGCTAACTTGCAAAAGGAGTTGTGGATAGAAGCAATATCTACTGCTTGTTATTTAGTTAACAGATCACCTTCAGTTGCAATGATCTGTAAAATTCCTGAAGAAGTTTGGTCGGGTCAGTGTTGTGATTATTCACATTTAAGATTTTTGGTTGTGATGCCTATGCTCTTATTCCTAGAAATCAGCGTTCAAAGTTAGATCCAAATTGAAATGTTGTGTCTTTGTTGGATATGATTTTGCAGTGAAGGGATATAGGTTGTGGGATCCTTCTTCACGGAAGATAGTCATTAGTAGAGATGTAACATTTGATGAATCTTCTCTTTTAAAATCATATGTTGAAAAATTTGAACAGGAGCAGGTATCGCCAAGTTAGCAGATTCAATTGGGGACTAAACCTTTTCCAGAAAGTCGAAAGGAAGGAGAGACTTTTGATGAACAAGGTGGAGAAGCAAAGGAAACTGGAGAAATTCCAGAATCAAGTCAGCAACTAGTCACTCTAAGAAGGTCTACAAGGGAAAGAAAAACACACAAAAGGTGTGAAGACTCTGCTTCATCTTTTTGGTGTTTTTCTTTCCCTTGTAGACCTTTTTACAGTGACTAGTTGCTGAATTTATTCTGGAATTTCTCCAGTTTCCTTTTCTTCTCCACCTTGTTCATCAGAAGTATCTCATTCCTTTCGACTTTCTGGAAAAGGTTTAGTCTCCAATTGAATCTGCTGACTTGGCGATACCTGCTCCTCTTCAACTTTTTCAACATATGATTTTAAAAGAGAAGATTCATCAAATGTTACATCTCTACTAATCACTATCTTCCGTGAAGAAGGATCCCACAACCTATATCTCTTCTTTCTTAATTTGCAACTAGGGAAACACCCAAAAGGTATGAAGACTCTGCTTCATCTTTTGCATTGATTACTGAAGATGGGGAACCTTCTTGTTATCGGGAAGCAGTAGATGATGCAGATAGCAAGATATGGAAAAAGGCTATGGAAGAAGAAATGGACTCCTTATCCAAGAACAATACCTAGGATCTTGTAGAACTTCCTGAAGGGAGAAGTGTTGTTGGGTGCAAATGGGTCTTCAAGTTTAAAAGAAAAGTTGATGGAAGTATTGAGAGGTATAAGGCGAGACTGGTTGCAAAAAGGTATTCTCAGGTTGAAGGTATTGATTTTCATGAGATTTTTTCACCAATAGTTAAACTTGTTTCTATTCGTACTGTGCTAACAGTAACTTCTTTACTTGAACTTGAGTTAGAATAGTTAGATGTTAAAATAGCCTTTCTTCCTGGTGATTTGGATGAAGAGATATATATGGATCAGCCAAAAGGTTTTGTACAAGGTCGCAATAGAAGATTAGTTTGCAAGCTCAGGAAATCATTGTATAGCCTAAGGCAATCGCCCAGGAAATGGTACAAGAATTTTGATTCCTTCATGGTGAGCCAGAGTTTTATCAGAAGTGAGTATGATCATTGTGTATACTTCAAAAATTTCAATGGCATATTCATTATCTTGGTGTTGTATGTTGATGATATGCTTATTGCAAGAAAAAGCATGGAAGAAATCAACAGGTTAAAGGCTCATCTCTCTAGGACGTTTGAAATGAAGGATCTTGGAGCAGTAGAAGATATCTTGGGCATGGAGATACAAAGAGATAGGAAGAATGGTAAGCTTTGGTTATCACAATAGAAGTATCTGGAGAAAGTAGTTGAAAAGTTCGATATGAACAATGTGAAACCTGTTAATGTTCCATTAGCTTCCCATTTTAAGCTTTCTTGGGTTTTAAGTCATAGAACTAATGAAGAAAAGAAGTATATGTATTGTGTACCATATGGAAATGTTGTAGGAAACTTAATGTATGCGATGGTATCTACAAGACCTGACATTTCACATGCAGTTGGAGTTGTCAGCAGGTTCATGGAAAATCCAGGAGAAGAACATTGGAGAGGCACAAGTGAACATTGCATATCAGCTTTGATGGTCGTGAAGGTTCAGTTTGTGGATATGTGGATGCTGATTATGCAGGTGATTTGGACAAAAAGAGGTCTACTACAGGTTATGTCTTGACTCTTGCAGGTGGAGTAATTAGCTGGATGTCAAAGCTTCAAGAGACAGTTGCTTTGTCCACTACTGAAGTTGAGTATATAGCTGCTTCAGATGCCCATAAAGAGGAAATATAGTTAAAAGGTCTACCTGATGAGACTGGAAGGACGCAGGAGAAAGTGAATGTGTTTTGTGACAGTGAGAGCACCATTCATTTGGCTACAAATCTAGCCTATCACATCAAGACCAAGCATATCAATGTAAGGTATCACTTTGTGAGACATGTAATCGAAGGCGGCAAAGTAGTTCTCAAGAAGGTCCGCACACAGAAAAATCATGCCGATATATTCACGAAGCCAGTTACAATAGAGAAACTGGGATGGTGTCTCACTTCTCTTGGCTTGCAGAAAATATGATGAATGGGCATGGGCAAGGGATTAGGAAAATTGTTGTCAAGGTGGAGTTTGTTAAAAATATGACAGCAAATGTAAATAATGTAATTTTGGGCAAATTACTTATTAACCGTTAATTGGTTGAGTAATGAAATGAAGTTAGAATAACAAAATAGGCTCAAGTTAAATTGGATGGCTCGAGAGGCTTGTATGTGTGGAGAATCATTTGATTATTAGAGTTTCCAATCCCTTGCCCCGTGGAGGTTTCCTTGACACCCTGTCAAGGTTTTACGATGTAAATTCTGTGTATTTCTTTATGTGAATCTATTCCTTCAGTTTTTCATTCAGTTATAAATTCCATTTCTTTCTCGTTTAATCTTTACAACTCAACAATTTCTTTAGATTTACTTCAATTAAACCGAAGGTCAAATAGAAAATAATTTTCAACATTGGTGGAAAGTCTCCTACATAGTAGATGTAATCAATCCCCAATTCTGTGATACCATTTGTAATGTTTTATCAGCCCAAAATAACATATTTTATTCTTAATATGCTAAAAATATATGAGGATAGGGAATTCCAAGTAGAATGATGATAATGTGTTTTTTTGGAAGGAAAAACGTGTGAGGTAAGACAAGGGATTCATGGCATCTCTAGTAAACCTATTCACAAGTGATTGTTTACATTGGCTAGAGGGTGTTAACAATCAATCAATGTTTACTCATTCAAGAATTTAACAAATGATAGCATTGAACTACCATTATACATTTTTCATTCTAATTAGTGTATACATTTCAAGGTTTTTCTTTAGGCTCCATTGACCTGATATAGAAGACAATCCATACTACAAAGTGCATTTAAATACCATCGAACTGTTATATAAATGATTATGCATTCTAGGTCAACGCTAGAGAATGATTGTAACTATATAGTATACCACATTCCAAACGATGTTATGAGAGGATGCATCAGGTTGCATATTGCAACTATATTGAATACCACATTCCAGAATCTTTAGAGGATGTGTTGTTCAATCTTTAGCATTAGCCACAGGAATACCAAAAGGATGGACAGGCCTGACATTAAAGTTTTATACCAAGTGGAAAATATTTAATTAAAACAGGCTGAAAGGAGAAAAGGTGGTGAAATGCACATTTATTAAAACCAATTGACAAACAATACGAAGCGGTGAAAGGCAGAATAATAAGCGAACAGGACATACAAAGGTAAAAGGGGATGTGGCACTATACACCAACAGATATATTAAAAGAAAGCCGCCATCATAAAAGGAAGCACGTGTGGAAAGTCCGAGGGGGTCAAGCAGCGGGGGAAGGACAAGACCCATACCCCCGCGGACTGACGACACGTGGCAAGGTAAGGACTCAAGTTTCAAAGGGGGATGGTAAGAGCGGATAATGAAATGTGACTACGTGGCAGAGCAAAGGTGGACCTCGACCAGCAGGGAAAGAGATGTGTCAGTTCGACATAGGAAATCACGCGCGGTAAGGAATCAGACAGCATATGTGGATAAAAGGTAAGGTAAAAGTTCATTAGATTAGCTGGTACTGAGACCTGTACCGGTCTTTAACCCGACACGAGGTGCACACCTACACCTTGATACCCCCAATCCCCACGCACCACGTGTCTCACTGTTAGTGTCCTTACGACACTTGCCCTCTGTCACTCCACTTATCCGCCTTTTTAACTCGAACAGTCTGCCCTAGTAGTAACAAACTCCCATATGTCTCTCTGGTAAAAAGACGCAGGTCACTTTCTACGGCAAATACCGAGTGGGGAAGAGCGCCTGGTATATCCAAATCACTGTCAGGGTTCCCCGCGTCGCTTTCCCGAGCATTGTCACCCTCTGTTCAGGTATTCCATTCTCCATTTTCCCTCTTTTCCCTTTTCTCTTTTCGAAATTGCTAAAATGTTAGCCATGGGAAGGGGAACGCCCAAGAAGAGCGAACCAGAAACTCCCTAGCTCCGTGAGTCTAGGAACCCTCCTGGTTTTGAACCCCTCTACGACTTGCAGTCTGGTATCTGTGACCCGAAGTATCCTTTCGACATACGCAGTATCAAACCCCTGCTTTTTGGCCGCCATTGCAAAAATGCGGACCGTTTCCAAGTTATCGTATCTGGCTTCTACCACCAAGTCACCCCCCAGGTCCATTCTTGCATTGATTTTATCATTTGGCTCAGAGATGCCTATGATGTACATCGGGGCGCTTTCGTTTCTTCTCAAGGGAACGTGATTTTTTCTCTCTCTCCTGATGTTATCAGACAGGCCCTCTGTTTCCCTCCCAGCGATACTTATTTCAGTTTCAAAGATGAAACCTTGCTAGCCCAGTTCAATAAGCAGTCAAAGGAAGCCCGTCGGGCCTTCATATCCTCCATTACCATCGACCAGGCAACCGCCCTGCCTACATCCGAGCCGTATTCTCTAAGTCTGTTCATCGAAGAGGTTCGACCTGTTCTGTCTCTCATAGCCGGCCTTTTGGGGATAGGGAGCCCGGAAGATATATCTCTAGTATGCATTCAGTTTTTATTGCTCATGTGTCATAATGGGGTTATTTTGGACATCCCGGGTTTCCTCTCCTCAACCATCTTAACCCAATTTCAAGAGCTCGCGCAATCCCGAAAGTTTCGCTTCTGCTCAATGGTGTTCTACCTCTTCTTGTTCCAGCATGCAGATAGGTTCGCCCATTTGGGATTGGATAGGGTATATTCTGAGAATTCTCAACCCAGACCAGTCTTCGATTGGAATTTTTCCGTCCGCCAATTACCTAGGGGAGAGGGTTATGCGAACTTCGTGAACACTTTCATGTCCGTCGCCTACACTATCATTCACGACGCACCCTCCCCTAGAGTCTTCCCAGAGATGAAACGCTGGTTGCAGGCTGGGAAATATCAGTGTACCGGAGATTGGTTCCTTGATGAATATTGCACTGAAATTCGGGTCTATGGAGCTGAAGTCGCTCCATACCGGCTGCCAATTTTCCCCGTCCGTCGAGTTTACGCCCTCGAGTACATCCGGCAAGCCCTCAAAGCCGACCAGCTTCACTTTGTCCCTGCTAAGAAAGGTTATATCCTAAGGCTTCCTGTCCAAATCGGCCCCTTCGTGGTCAACTCTAGATATGCCCTCCCAATTGTCGAAAAAATGTTGCAAAACATGGACTTGAAGCTGGGGGAAACCTGGGCTTATGACCCATGGGAAATCATTTCAAATAAAAGAAAAAAAACAGGTCTACGCCCTACATACATGAGCCGAGGCCATTTATGGAGTGGAGGGCTAACCTCGAAATTTGGCCCATGTTTTCGCAGATGGAGACAGATTCATCTGTTACAGGGGAAGAGGAGGAAGTGAACAGGGGCACCGGTGAAGAAGAGGCAGGTACCTCCGGAGGAGCACCACCGTCCAAGAGGCCAAGGGTGGCCACCAGTGAAGAGGAGGTCATAGGAGAAGGGAGATTACTGGAACCCTTCACGAAATTTGGCGAATTTGATAAAGGCAAAGCGGGGATAACAGTGCTGAGAGATAGCGTCGCCTCCTCCGATTACACAGAGGTTACACAGGCCATCAATGAGCCCACTTCATCCAAGGTGAGCGAAAGGGAGCGGACAAATAAAACTATTCGAGACAGATACAAGGTGGAATTAGGGGGATACATTGAAAAATACCATACCAGGCTCTCCGCTTCTATCAATGCAGACACTGAAAGCCTGGTACTGTCCATGGCAGAGGCCATCCTGGACCCAAATTCTAATGTCCCTAGTTATAAGGTGCTCGAATTGGCCATTGACATGCAGAAGGTGCCGGTCCAGGACATGACCGACCTATTCCAAACGGTCTATGACATGATGAAAGACAAACTATCGCAGATTACCCTCGCATTAAAAAAGATGGAACAGAAATATGACCAGCTGAGGGAATCCCTTGTAGCGGAACAGGCTGCTTGCCGTGCCCACGCAAATCAGGTGCGTGATCTCCAGGATCAAATCAAAAGCTCAGATGAAGGAGGGAAAGGTATGCAAGCAGCACTTATAAGCAAGTTACAGAAGGATATCACAGCTGCAAAGAGACAGGCTCGCATACCGGGTTCGCATCCTGTACACACTGCTGAATTAGTACAAGTGGAGGAAGAGAAAAAGGAATTTTCTGCTAGGCTTTTCAGGGAGAGAGAAGAGAAGGAAAAAATGGCCAAGAGGATTGGTGAGTTAGAAAGCAGAGCAATGGAGCTTCAAGCCCGGTGGGATTCGCATAGTTGTCATACGGTTGAAGCATCAAGCGGGACCAGCCCAGTGTCAGCACAACTATCTACAGCCAGAGCTGAGATCGAAGTGTTGGAGAAACAAGCATCCACGGCCAGGCAAAAGATCGCAGAATTCGAGGGCGCCCTGGCTGAAAATGCCAAAACAATGGAACAGCTGCAAAGAGAAGTCGAGGAAGAGAAAAAGGTCACTGCTGAGCAGCGACAAACCATTGCTGATATGAAGAGTCGAGCAAAGGGGAACCTCACCCTACTTGAAGCCAGAAGCATAATCTGGTCAGACATAATCACGGCAGTAACCGAGCAGTGGGAATTCTTGACAATGATAGGAGAGCTCAAGTCCACTATTCCTTACCTCAATAGGAAGCTGCAGGAGGCAGGGGGCGATCTACCCAACAGAGCTCAACACGCAGGAGACTACATCTCATTCCTTTATGCACTAAGGGCAAACGACTTGGGGAAACATGGCATCTCTAGTCGATTTACAGAAGTCATCGAGTGTCAAAAGATCATCGACAAAGAGGAAGCCCGAGCAGCGGCTTCAAGGGCCCTTCAACGGGTGGCCGACAGTGTTGAATAGTTTGACAAGGTATGGAATGAGATCACCACGGTCGGACTCCCTTCCTGTTGGCAACCAACCACTCCCGCCGTGCTTGTACTGCTGGACCAATACACAGCACGTCTGCAAATGGAAAGAGACCGGACGGACCTTCAAATGGGGAAAGCCACCCAGCTCAAAGCCAGTACAATTGTCACAGTCCTCAAAAAGGAATTTAATCTCCTTTACATGATCAAACACCGGCTCCCTACTGAGGCAGGTATCCACGCTCTTGGCGAAGCTTTTATCAAAGTGGAGAAGCTCTCAGCAATGCCAGAACCAACCTCCGAGAGTCAGCAGAGACTAACTCAGTTCATGAGTCAGCATACTAGTTCCTTCGCAAACGTGCCTCCCCCAGAGTCTGCAACGACTTCCACTCAGCCTCGCCCGTGACTTTCCAGTGAACTCATGATATGGCCTAAACGGCCTATTTCATTTTCTTTTAGTTTGTTTCTTTTAAAGTTCCGAGTGGGTTGTTTTTCCCCCACTCTTGCATTTTACTTTTACTTCAAACACTTGTTTAATTTTCTGTTTTGAAATTGGCCCGGGGCCTGTTTATGCATGATGGGAGGACTGATTCCCCATCATGAAATTTTGTTGTTATGATAGTGACTTTTAACAAATTTTTCTCATGCGAGGAAGATATTTCCCCGAAATATCTTCTCGCTGGAAAGAGGAAGAATTCTATATAAGCTAGACCAAAGAAGAAAGAAAGGTTCCAATTCTTCTGAAGAAATTGACTGTGTAAGGATTTTCTGTGTGTGTGTTTTGTGAAGACTCAAATGCTAATGTGAAGAGCCCGTTGGGTTTCAATGATAATGAGTTATATTTTAATAAGTATTCCGCCGTTGGTTTATGGTAGTGTGTGATTCTCTTTTGTTTATTGCAATATCGTTGTTCATTTCATCTACATCCATGTTTCTGGTATTATATTCTGGAATGCGAGTGTCCCATTGTTTTTGATATGAATTTATCTTTCTGATACTTATATGTCAAGCTTCCTGGTACTTTAAAAATGGCTCAGGTATAATACAGTGTTTCATTTCCTATTCATACATATTTCTACTATATTGGCTGTTACGAAGTGCTATTGACGAAAGTTACCAGTATGTATGGATTCTTAGTCATATAAGCTCGTTATATGCTGGGAAACTCTTCTTGGTTTCGTCTTCATAACAGTTAATATCTCCTTATTTCTATACAGCTCAGTAGCCACATTTAAAATATCCCTGTCTCTGCCATATATCATGAATCCGGCCTTGTTTATTATGAACTGTCTTAAAGTTGTCTGATACAGCAGTGTTTTGAGTTCAGTATTACATTCATATAGTATTACTCTTTAAGCACCAAACTGTCTAAAGTTTTGGTTCCGCTCAAATATAATGTTCTTTTCGTAAAGAAGTGGTATGAGAGCTCTGTCTTGCTTAAACATTAAACGCTGATATGCGTCCTCTGCTCTCCATACATTATAAGATGTCCTAGGCACTGGTCTATAGCAACTCTAGGCTGTTTCTAGGAGTTACAACATATTTTTGGCGCCATTGCCAGGGATCGAAGTTGAAGAAATTTAAATCCCCGGGCCTCGACAAAACCCATCCACTCTTCAGTCAGGTGAGCACGAAGAGTTGAGAGTTGTGCACCCCTCACCTTGGCGACTCCACATTCATATTACAGATAAACATATTTACAGTCCTGGCTCCCTGTAAGCCACACCTAAGGTCAGATACATCTCATTCAAGGACACCCCCTGTGTCTGACCCAGAGAGAATCCTACATAGAAGAGGCTGGAGGGAAAGGCAGTCAGTTCATACCGAAATTCCTGAATTCTCCCTTGAAAACTTTCCCTATCTTCAGCCCTCCTCTTCTCAAGTCGCCCAAATACAAGGCTCTAATCCTATTATAAGAGATACTGGTTACTACTCAGAGAGCTCACCTCGGGGAGGTGTCCATATCAAAGACGAAGCCGAGTCTAGTTATACACCACATTACTCTTTTCACCCTACCCCTGAAGTTGAAGAGGTCAAGGAAGTAACTGAAGTATCTGCTGTTGAAAGCCCGAAATTCTCATCAACCCCCCAAGCTGCTGTTCATTACATCCCCATTATTATTCATACTTCACTTCCACCACCTCCTCCACCACTCACTGCTCAGGCTCTCATTCTACCTCCGCCTCCCCCAATGGCGAATATCCCTGGCTTCTTACAAAACAGGTACGCTCCTTTACAGCTACCTGCAGTTCTAAATGACATGCCACAGGACTATTTAAAGATTCTGCCCAGATTCAGTGGGGAGAATGGCATTGAGGCACAGAAGCATGTTGAAATTTTCTTCTCTTTCGTAGAGAACTTTAATGTTGAACATTTGGATGTGGTTCTAAGATTGTTCGTGAAGTCCCTAGATGGGGAAGCTAGAAAATGGTTTAAAACCCTCGGGGCTAATTCCATCAACAGCTGGGAGGCTATGAAAGATGCTTTCGTGAAGAAGTGGGGAGATAGGAAGGATCACGGGGATTCCCTTACCGAGTTTAACACTCTTAAAAAGAAGCACAATGAGGGAGTATCAGAGTTCATCAGAAGGTTTAACAAATTGTACCTGAGCCTCCCAACTGAGATGAAGCCCCACCAGACCGCTGCTAAAGTTGTTTTTGTGGCAGCATTTGATTCTGAATTTGGTTTCTCACTGAGAGAGAGAAAGCCAGCCACTCTGGACAATGCACAGACAGATGCATTGGAAATAGAAGCAAACTTTGTCTCAATTGGTAAGTCAAAAGGGAAGAAAGAACATGATACTAAAAGAAGAGGCAAAGAATAAGTATCCACTTCAAGCCAAGATAGAGATTCGGCAAATGATAAGATTGAAGAGATGAATAAGATGATCAAAAATCTCTCAAACAAGTTGGTCAAGCTGGAGATGGAAGCCAAAAATTCGCCACCAAAGAACTTCCAGAATGCTCCAAACAGGGGATTCAATCCTCAATACAGGAAACCACCCTTGCAGATACTGCAGAGGGGACAGAAGGAGCAGCAAGACCAAGTACCGCATCCATTATACTTGGAAGGACAAATGGAGGCTTCTCATGAAGATCCTGCCTATGAACAAGATGATGCATGCCCTGTCTTCTCAGACGGTGATGACATGGAATGCCCTGTCCAAGAAAGTGAAGAAGGGGAGCTACAAGCTCACCCTGAAATAAAGAACAATGAGGAGATCGAAGAGCCTGAGATCGATGACTACTGCAAACAGTTCGTTGACTTCATGCAAGCCCAGTTCAATAGAAAATATGATCTCAGATCATCCAGAAAAAGAACTCGCACTCAGGATGAAGAGGAGGACACACCCCAAAGGTCAGCATCTGCACAGAAAGAGGCCAATACTCAAGAATCCCTAGACAAAGGTAAGAGGCCCCTTAACCAATCTCTGCAATCTGATAGTCAAAAGCCTTCGTCTTCACAAGTAGCTGTATCCCCTGCAAATAAACCTCCAGTAAAGGAAGTTAAGCCTCCTCTGCAAGATAAAGAGTCAAAGGAAAAGGAGGTGTCAATAGATAAGCCTTCATCTGCTTTCTGTTTACAAAAGGAGCTCGAGAAAGTAAAAATACCAGTTCCCCTGTCTGAGTTATTGAGACAGCCTGCCTATCAGTCACAGGTCTCCTCCTTCATTTCCACTCCTGATGTACCGCACATTCCGGACAGTCTTAACCTGCAAGAAGAAAGGCCTATGGTAGTTTTCGGTCCTCACGTTGAAGAGTTAAATCCCTCCACCCCTCCCTTTTATGTCTCTTTAGTGATCCATGATCTATTGTTGCATAATTGTATGTTGGACTCAGGAGCGTCTCACAACCTCATGCCCCTATCTGTCATGGAGAAATTGGGACTCCAAATCACTTGCCCATATAAAGACCTCTATTCTTTCGATTCTAAAAGAGTGAAATGTTTGGGCATGATTAAAGATCTAGCAGTCACTCTGGCCCAGATCCCTGCCAAAAGTGTGGTGATGGATATCGTAGTGGCTGACATCCCAGCCCGCTTCGGTATGCTACTGTCAAGGTCTTGGGGGACCAGAATTGGAGGATCAATTAAACTGGACCTGTCCTATGCCACTATCCCTGTCTTTGGTGGCCAAGAGAGGAGATTGTATCGAGAAACCAGATTTCTTAAAACAGTCACTAAGGCAAGTGATTCAGTAAATTCCCCAGTTTACAGCAGGGATGGGGATTTCTCTTGTTTGATGTTGGAAGAAGATCAGGAATATGCTCATGAGCCCTCATTCTGTCAGATAAAGACTGAATCATCAGTGCAGGACTATGGATCTGAAATCTAGACACTCCACTTTGATGGAGCAAATTCCAGGGAAGGAAATGGAGCTGGAGTGTTGCTTATTTCACCTATGGGTCAATGGATCCCCTTGTCTTTTAAATTGGAATATGAGGCCACAAACAATGTAGCAGAATACAAAGCACTCATATTGGGGTTGCAGATAGCAAGGAGTATGAAAATACAGAATCTAAAGGTGATGGGGGACTCTGAGTTGGTGGTTAGACAAGTGAAAAACCAGTGTCAAGAAAAACATCCAAGGCTAAAGGCCTATAGAAACGAAGTTTGGGACCTTGTAGAGAACTCTTTCCTGGCATTTAACATTCAATTCATGCCCCAAGAACAGAACAGAATGGCAGACTCTTTGGCCGTGGCTGCTAGTACCTTCCGCCCACCTCAGAACCGTCTTCTGAGATATGAAATCGAAGTAAGATACCGGCCTTCAATTCCTGATAATGTCAAGCACTGGCAGGTCTTTGAAGATGAGGAGCAAGTGAAGAGGTTCTTAGAGACTGTTGGGGAGTTTTCCAACCTAGAGATCGATAGTTGTGAGGAGGAGATTGAAGACATTCCAGAAGATAAGCTGGAAGAGAAGATAGCTGGTCACAGATTTCTGCAGCTGAAAGGGAATGTCATTCCCCGAGGGCTGGTACCTTTGGAAAGGTTGTTCAATAAAAACGATGTTCCTTTATAGCCAAATAAAGTGGTAGAGGAGTACTAGGTCGAAGACCTCAATCTTGGCACTGAAGAAGATCCAAAGATTGTAAAACTATCCAAGAAAGTCCCGGATGAATATAAACAAATGTACCGAAAGTTATTCTATGCCTACAAAGATGTTTTTGCCTGGTCATATCAAGACCTGAAAAACTTTGATGTCAGTGTTATGCAGCATAAAATTCCACTGAAGGGAGATGCAAAACCCCACAAGAAAAAACTCAGACAGATTAATCCCCTGTTGCTGCCCTCGATTGAGCAAGAAATAAAGAAACTGCTGAAGGCTAAAATTATAGTGCCACTAAGATATTCTGAGTGGGTGGCCAATTTAGTCCCAGTGCGAAAGAAGAATGGTGAGATCAGGTTGTGTGTGGATTTCAGAAACCTGAACAGGGCGTCTTTAAAAGATAACTACCCACTACTGAAGATGGACCACATTCTGCAAGAGGTAGTAGGGGCCTCAAGAATGTCCATGATGGATGGGTTCTCGGGCTATAATCAAGTGGCTGTATTCCCGGAGGACCAGAAAAAGACAGCCTTCACCACGCCCTGGGGAACATTTATGTATGCTAGGATGCCATTCGGGCTGATCAATGTAGGGGCCACGTTTCAGAGAGCGATGGACATAACCTTTGTTGGAGAACAGGATAAGTTTCTGGTGGTGTACCTACATGATATAACAGTCTTTTCAAAGGATGATGCCGAACACATTCAGCATTTGCAGAAGACTTTCGAGAAATGCAGGAGGTATGGGCTTTCCCTTAATCCTCAAAAATCTTTCTTTGCATTAGAAGAGGGTAAGCTCCTAGGACATATAGTAACTAAAGATGGGGTCAAAATCGATCCTAAAAGGGTGGAAGCTATAAATGGTATCTCCCTCCCCAGGAATAAGAAAGAGGTTCAGGTATTCCTAGGGCGTATCAATTTTCTCAGAAGGTTTATTCCTAACTATGCTGAAATAGTTAGACACATCACAGATATGTTAAAGAAGGATAATGAGGTGAAGTGGGCACCGGAATCAAGACAGGCCTTTGCCAGGATCAAGAATGCGTTTGCTGAGGCTCCCGTGCTGGCAAAGCCTGACTTTACTGAACCTTTTATGATTTTTTCTTTTGCATCACCTCACACTGTAGCAGGGGTCCTCTTACAAAAGAATGGGGATGGGTATGAGCAACCCATTGCTTTCTTCAGTCAAGTACTTCATGACGCAGAGCTAAAATACAACATACTGGAGAAGCAGGCTTACGCCTTGGTAAAGTCCCTCAAGGCTTTCCGCATGTACATATTGCAGTCTCACATAACCGCTTTCGTACCCGCAGCAGCAGTCAAGGATATACTCGTTCAAGGGGACAGTGAAGGCAGGAGGGGCAGATGGATCGCAAAGATACAGGAATACGATCTGGATATCAAACCCACCAAGTTAATCAAAGGACAGGGGCTAGCAATTATTTTGTCAGAATCAAATCACCAAGCTTTGGGCATCCACTTATCGATGATTGCAACTGAAGAAGCTGAGGAGCTGACAGGGAGGCAAGAGGTGGAAATGGCTACTCAAAAGATACAGATGAAGTATCTAACTAGCTCTTGGTACAAAGAAATAGTCGAGTACCTACTGACACTCAGCTGCCCACCCAGCTGTGATAAGTCCAAATATAGAGCCTTAAGGCTGAAGTCGCAAAAGTATGCAGTAGCCAATGGTCAATTATATTGGAGAGATCCTTCAGGCATATTGCTGTTATGTCTCATAGAAGGTGAGGTGAATAACATAATAACCGAATTCCATGAGGGAATTTGTGGAGGGCATTATAGCTGGAGGAGCACGGCTCAGAAAATCTTGAAGGCTGGTTTTTACTGGCCTAAATTGTTTGGAGATGTCTTCACCTGGGTTAGAGCATGTGACAAATGCCAGAAGTTTGCTGAAAAACAGAAGCTAGCAGCTCTACCCCTGATTCCTGTACACGTTGATGAACCCTTCTAACAATGGGGAATTGACTTCATAGGTGAAATTCACCCACCCTCAAGTGGGCAGCACAAATGGATCTTGACTGCTACAGACTACTTCACAAAGTGGGTGGAGGCCATTCTTGCATGAAACGCCACAGACACGGTGATCATTAAATTCATGGAAGAGAACATTATCTCCAGGTTTGGATGTCCGGCTAGAATAATTACTGACAATGCACAAGCTTTCAAATCTGCCAAGTTCGTGAAATTTTGTCAGCAATATAACATTACTCTAGGCCACTCCACAGCCTACTACCCACAGGGAAATGGTTTGGCAGAATCATCAAACAAAACGCTGGTTAGAGCTCTAAAGAAGACAATAAATGAAAACCAGAGGAACTGGGACTCCCAATTGAAGTTTGCTCTGTGGGCAAACAGGATAACCAGTAAAAGGGCAACTGGAAAATCTCATTATGAACTAGTATACGGACGGGCAGCTGTATTCCCTATACAGTTAGCTTTACCTATTGCTCGTTTCATGCAGGAGATTCAGGAAGAACCGGATGGTATGACCAGAAGAATCAATCAGCTGGTTGAACTCGAAGAAACGCGCATTCAGGTGAACCAGAAACTTGTGGATTACCAGGAGAAGATGAAAGAGTTGTTTGATCAGCATACAAAGGATAGAAAGCTGCAGGTGGGAGACTTAGTTCTCAGGTGGGATGTACGAAGGGCCGATAAAGGTAAGCATGGAAAATTTGACCCCCTTTGGTTCGGCCCCTTCAAGATTACAGAGCAGGGAGGAAATAATACTTTTAAGCTGGAGAATTTACAGGGAGATCTGTTGGAAGCCCCTGTAAATGGGCAATTCCTCAAACCATATGTTCAATTCTGAAGCAGGCTGAAAAAGCCTAAGTGTATTATATTGTACATTAGCTGCTGTTTTTGTTTTTTCTTACCAAGTTATGCACGAGTCATGATGATCTGTCCAGGGAGAAGCTTCAAGGATTGGAAAAGTGTTGTCCAAAGGAGATATACAGGCGGTCTGCGTAGTTCTCGACACGTTCAGGGACAAACGTGCCGTCCCCAGGTGGAGCCAATGTTGTTCAATCTTTAGCATTAGCCACGGGAGTACCAAAAGGATGGACAGGCCTCACATTAAAGTTTTATACCAAGTGGAAAATATTTAATTAAAACGGGCTGAAAGGAGAAAAGGTAGTGAAATGCACATTTATTAAAACCAATTGACAAACAATATGAAGCGGTGAAAGGCAGAATAATAAGCGAATAGGACATACAAAGGTAAAAGGGGATGCGGCACTATACACCAACAGATATATTAAAAGAAAGTCGCCGTCATAAAAGGAAGCACGTGTGGAAAGTCCGAGGGGGTCAAGCAGCGGGGGAAGGACAAGACCCATACCCCCGCGGACTGACGACACGTGGCAAGGTAAGGACTCAAGTTTCAAAGGGGGATGGTAAGAGCGGATAACGAAATGTGAATACGTGGCAGAGCAAAGGTGGACCTCGACCAGCAGGGAAAGAGATGTGTCAGTTCGACGTAGGAAATCACGCGCGGTAAGGAATCGGACAGCATATGTGGATAAAAGGTAAGGTAAAAGTTCATTAGATTAGCTGGTACTGAGACCCGTACCGGCCTTTAACCTGACACAGGGCGCACACCTACACCTTGATACCCCCAATCCCCACGCGCCACGTGTCTCACTGTCAGTGTCCTTACTACACTTGCCCTCTGTCACTCCACTTATCCGCCTTTTTAACTCGAACAGTCTGCCCTAGTAGTAACAAACTCCCGTATCTCTCTCTGGTAAAAAGACGCAGGTCACTTTCTACGGCAAATACCGAGTGGGGAATAGCGCCTGGTATATCCAAATCACTGTCAGGGTTCCCCGCGTCGCTTTCCCGAGCATTGTCTGCCCTCATTGGAGTATTCTTTTCTCCCGGCCACCCTCTTTCCCTTTTCTCTTTTGAAGAAATTGTTAAAATGTACGACCATGGGAAGGAACGCCCGAAGAGCGAACCGGGAAACTCCCTAGCTCGCGTGGAGTCTGAGAACCCTCATGGTTTTGAACCCTCTACGACTTGCGATGCAGTATGCAGTGACCCGAAGTATCCTTTCGACATCGCGATCATCAAACCCACACTTTTGGAAGCATTGCAAAATGCGGACCATTTCCAGTTACGTATCGCGCCACCACGGAAAGTCACCCCGGGTCCATTCTTGCATTGATTTTATCATTTGTCTCGAGATACCTATGATGTACATCGGGACGCTTTCGTTTCTCCTCAAGGGAACGTAATTTTTTCCCTTTCCTCCGATGTTATTAAACAGGCCATCCGTTTCCCTTCCAGTGATACATACTTCAGTTTCAAAGATGAAACCTTGCTCGCTCAGTTCAATAAGCAGTCAAGAGAATCCCGCCGTGCTTTCATATCCTCCATAATCATCGACCAGGCAACTGCCCTGCCTACATTGGAGCCTTTTTCACAAAGTTTTTTTGCCGAAGAAGTTCGACCTGTTCTGTCTCTCATCGCCGGCCTTTTGGGGGTAGGAAGCCCGGAAGACATCTCTTCAGTATGCATTCGCTTTTTGTGGCTCATGTCACAGAAATTAAGTCTTCTTGGACATCCAGGGTTTCTCTCCTCAGCATCTTAGCCAAATTTCTAAAGAACTCTTTTTTAATCCCGAAAGTTTAAGCCCACGCTCCCATCGGTGTTCCAAAACTTCATTCCCGACATCTGAAATCTGAATCGGGTTCTTCATTCAGGGATTCAGATACAGTCTCATTCTGAAATTCTCGCACAGACAGTCTTAGGTTAGATTTCCGTCATGATTACCTAGGGGAGAGGGTTATGCGAACTTTGTGAACACTTTCATGTCCATCGCCTACACTATCATTCACGACGCACCCTCCCCTAGAGTCTTCCCAGAGATGAAACGCTGGTTGCAGGCTGGGAAATATCAGTGTACCGGAGATTGGTTCCTTGATGAAGATTGCACTGAAATTCGGGTCTATGGAGCTGAAGTCGCTCCATACCGGCTGCCAGTTTTCCCCGTCCGACGAGTTTACGCCCTCGAGTACATCCAACAAGCCCTCAAAGCCGACCAGCTTCACTTTGTCCCTGCTAAGAAAGGTTATATCCTAAGGCTTCCTGTCCAAATCGGCCCCTTCGTGGTCAACTCTAGATATGCCCTCCCAATTGTCGAAAAAATGCTGCAAAACATGGACCTGAAGCTGGGGGAAAGCTGAGCTTATGACCCACGGGAAATCATTTCAAATAAAAGAAAAATAAACAGGTCTACGCCCTACATACATGAGCCGAGGCCATTTATGGAGTGGAGGGCCAACCTCGAAATTTGGCCCATGTTTTCGCAGATGGAGACAGATTCATCTGCTACAGGGGAAGAGGAGGAAGTGAACAGGGGCACCGGTGAAGAAGAGGTAGGTACCTCCGGAGGAGCACCACCGTCCAAGAGGCCGAGGGTGGCCACCAGTGAAGCGGAGGTCATAGGAGAAGGGAGATTACTGGAACCCTTCACGAAATTTGGCGAATTCGACAAAGGCAAAGCGGGGATAACAGTGCTGAGAGATAGCGTCGCCTCCTCCGATTACACAGAGGTTACACAGGCCATCAATGAGCCCACTTCATCCAAGGCGAGTGAAAGGGAGCGGACAAATAAAACTATTCGAGACAGATACAAGGCGGAATTAGGGGGATACATTGAAAAATACCATACCAGGCTCTCCGCTTCTATCAATGCAGACACTGAAAGCCTGGTACTGTCCATGGCAGAGGCCATCCTGGACCCAAATTCTGATGTCCCTAGTTATAAGGTGCTCGAATTGGCCATTGACATGTAGAAGGTGCCGGTCCAGGACATGACCGACCTATTCCAAACGGTCTGTGACATGATGAAAGACAAACTATCGCAGATTACCCTTGCATTAAAAAAGATGGAACAGAAATATGACCAGCTGAGGGAATCCCTTGTAGCGGAACAGGCTGCTTGCCGTGCCCACGCACATCAGGTGCGTGATCTCCAGGATCAAATCAAAAGCTCAGATGAAGGAGGGAAAGGTATGCAAGCAGCACTTATAAGCAAGTTACAGAAGGATATCACAGTTGCAAAGAGACAGGCTTGCATACCAGGTTCGCATCCTGTACAGACTGCTGAATTAGTACAAGTGGAGGAAGAGAAAAAGGAATTGTCTGCTAGGCTTTTCAGGGAGAGAGAAGAGAAGGAAAAAATGGCCAAGAGGATTGGTGAGTTAGAAAGCAGAGCAACGGAGCTTCAAGCCCGGTGGGATTCGCACAGTTGTCATACAGTTGAAGCATCGAGCGGGACCAGCCCAGTGTCAGCACAACTATCTACAGCCAGAGCTGAGATCGAAGTGTTGGAGAAACAAGCATCCATGGCCAGGCAAAAGATCGCAGAATTGGAAGGTGCCCTGGCTGAAAATGCCAAAACAATGGAACGGCTGCAAAGAGAAGTCGAGGAAGAGAAAAAGGTCACTGTTGAGCAGCAACAAACCATTGCTGATATGAAGAGTCGAGCAAAGGGGAACCTCACCCTGCTCGAAGCCAGAAGCATAATCTGGTCAGACATAATCACGGCAGTAACCGAGCAATGGGAATTCTTGACAATGATAGGAGAGCTCAAGTCCACTATTCCTTACCTCAATAGGAAGCTGCAGGAGGCAGGGGGCAATCTTCCCAACAGAGCTAAACACGCAGGAGACTACATCTCATTCCTTTATGCACTAAGGAAAAACTACGTGGGGAAACATGGCATCTCTAGTCGATTTACAGAATTGATCGAGTGTCAAAAGATCATCGACAAAGAGGAAGCCCGAGCAGCGGCTTCAAGGGCCCTTCAACAGGTGGCCGACAGTGTCGAACAATTTGACAAGGTATGGAATGAGATCACCACGGCCGGACTCCCTTCCTGTTGGCAACCAACCGCTCCCGCCGTGCTTGTACTGCTGGACCAATACACAGCATGTCTGCAAATGGAAAGAGACCAGATGGACCTTCAAATGGGGAAAGCCACCCAGCTCAAAGCCAGTACAATTGTCACAGTCCTCAAAAAGGAATTTAATCTCCTTTACATGATCAAACATCGGCTCCCTACTGAGGCAGGTATCCACGCTCTTGGCGAAGCTTTTATCAAAGTGGAGAAGCTCTCAGCAATGCCAGAACCAACCTCCGAGAGTTAGCAGAGACTGACTCAGTTCATGAGTCAGCATACTAGTTCCTCCGCAAACGTGCCTCCCCCAGAGTCTGCAACGACTTCCACTCAGCCTCGCCCGTGACTTTCCAGTGAACTCATGATATGGCCTAAACGGCCTATTGCATTTTCTTTTAGTTTGTTTTTTTTAAAGTTCCGAGTGGGTTGTTTTTCCCCCACTCTTGCATTTTACTTTTACTTCAAACACTTGTTTAATTTTCTGTTTTGAAATTGGCCCGGGGCCTGTTTATGCATGATGGGAGGACTGATTCCCCATCATGAAATTTTGTTGTTATGATAGTGAATTTTAACAAATTTTTCTCATGCGAGGAAGATATTTCCCCGAAATATCTTCTCGCTGGAAAGAGGAAGAATTCTATATAAGCTAGACCAAAGAAGAAAGAAAGGTTCCAATTCTTCTGAAGAAATTGGTTGTGTAAGGATTTTCTGTGTGTGTGTTTTGTGAAGACTCAAATGCTAATGTGAAGAGCCCGTTGGGTTTCAATGATAAGGAGTTATATTTTAATAAGGATTCTGGCCTTGGTTTATGGTAGTGTGTGATTCTCTTTTGTTTATTGCAATATCGTTGTTCATTTCATCTACATCCATGTTTCTGGTATTATATTCTGGAATGCGAGTGTCCCGTTGTTTTTGATATGAATTTATCTTTCTGATACTTATATCTCAAGCTTCCTGGTACTTTAAAAATGGCTCAGGTATAATACAGTGTTTCATTTCCTATTCATACATATTTCTACTATATTGGCCGTTACGAAGTGCTATTGACGAAAGTTACCAGTATGTATGGATTCTTAGTCATATAAGCTCGTTATATGTTGGGAAACTCTTCTTGGTTTCGTCTTCATAACAGTTAATATCTCCTTCTTTCTATACAGCTCAGTAGCCACATTTAAAATATCCCTGTCTCTTCCATATATCATGAATCCGGCCCTGTTTATTATGAACTGTCTTAAAGTTGTCTGATACAGCAGTGTTTTGAGTTCAGTATTACATTCATATAGTATTACTCTTTAAGCATCAAACTGTCTAAAGTTTTGGTTCCGCTCAGATATAATGTTCTGTTCGTAAAGAAGTGGTATGAGAGCTCTGTCTTGCTTAAACATTAAACGCTGATATGCGTCCTCTGCTCTCCATACATTATAAGATGTCCTAGGCACTGGTCTATAGCAACTCTAGGCTGTCTCTAGGAGTTACAACAGGATGCATGGGATTGTTACATAGACAGTTGTACATTCTTGGATGTTGTTCTTTTCTATTTATTTTGTTTCGATATGCAATTTTATAGTGCTTGCCTATTCTAAATTGGTTGCCATATTCACAAGATTCATGGGATTGTTACATAGACAATTGTACATTCTTGGATGTTGTTCTTTTCTGTTTCTTTTGAAATTGGTTTCCAGATTCACAAAATATTGATTAAAATGTAATTGTTGGTCTAATATTAAAATAGTGTAGTTCTTAATGTCAAATAATGCATTGACCATAAGGAGTAATGCTTACATTTTAATGTTGAAAAAGAGCTTCAATTTTCCTACTTGCATTGGTAGGTGGTGCAAGGCTATTTGGATGTAATGATTTATTAGCATGTATTCTTTGAAGATATGATAATTGCATCCCTTGTAGCAATATACTTATTTTGTTTTTCAAAGTAAGAAAATGAAAGCTTTCTCGAGGTTTTTTATTTTTTTGAAGTTTTTCGTCACCACCTTAATTTTTTTTTGACCGAGGTGACTTAGTTTTTGCATTATTTTCTTATATATCTTTCTTGTCTTCATAATTTTATCTCTTTTTAATATTGATGTCATATTTTGGATTCCATTTAATGTTACTTGTCACCATGGGTGAGCTTCAATGTCCTTGAAAAAAACAAAACACATGTTTAAAAATGTAATACAAAATTCACTTTCTATAGAAAATAGGTTATTTGTTTCCTTTGTGTTTCTTATGATATTGGTGGATATATTAACTCACACTTCCCATTTTCCTGTATGGGATTCGACATTAATTTTCAATAGTCAGTACACATGTTCTTATACCATTAATTATTGTACCAACAATGGGTGGGAGTGATGTAAGTAGCTTATATTATTCTCCTAATTCCAGCACTTTATTTTTCCTTCGGGTCATGTGGAGAAAATGGCAATGAACCTAATTTGGTGGTTGTCATTGAGATAGCAACGGGAAATTCACAAGATACTGATTTAAGAGGAAAATTAGCACAAGGAAGTGGATGGCATCAAGGAAGAGAAGTTGATAGTACATGTGCACTTAAAAATGCTTCTTGATTTTTTTGCAATTCCATGCTCAGAGTTTAATGAAAAGGTCAGTGTTCTCGTACATTAGAAATCTCCGTATATATACCATGCAAATCTAAGAAAGATTCATCCATATCGTGAATAAGAGAAATTTCTACGACAACGACTTCATGAGATGCAAGGGGTAATTAAAAGCAAAAGACCTGTTAGAAAAGACGAACGTGAATATGATGATTAAATAAATTTGTATGAAGATGCATCTACTAATGAGTCAGAGGTTGAATTCGATGCAAGAAGCAAGGGTGACTATCTAAATAATGATTAATCAGATGCAAATATTTTGTGGAAACTCAAGGCACCAAATGTGGTTGTTGCGACTCCACTGGAACATCTCCCACTAATAAAAAATCCATCACCGAGGATGTCGAAGACTCTTGAGAAAAAGTAACTTTCCTTTGTGCCTATTGTCTTCATTATTTTTCTCATTAATTTTGAACATTGGAGAATGATATACATAGTTGATGGTATTCAAACTGGAAAATTTGTTGGAATATTGAAAAATTCTAGAACAATAAAAGTAGAGAGAGTAAAATCCTCTCCTCTAAACATAGAGAAATTAAAATTCTTGACAGAAGACAGAGATTCCAGACTGTAAAACAAACTTCTGTTCTTTTCAAAAACTGTTACAAAATCTTCCTCTCACACAGAGGGATACCATAAAATGGTGACTATTTTAGATGCAGTGCACAGAACTACTCTCTGTTTTTTCAAAACAATACACTTTGTCTCATAAAATCAACACTGCTGTGTATTTCATTTCCGCGCTGCTGTGCGAAAATCAAAACCAAAATAACAATGCAATACAATACTACAGGCTCACGGGCCTTTTCTTTTATATGCCGCGCATATTTTTAAAACATTACATAAAACTATATAAAAACTTAATACAAATAAATAAACCAAATTACAAAAGAAAAACCTTTGCGAAACAAAAGGAATTCAAATGCGCAACGTACGAGTGGTGGCCACATCGCAGTCGGAAATTGGCGATCAACTTTGACAAACAAACTTGTGATTAAGCGATGTGTGATGTTGCGATTGTGATTGGATCACATCGCAAACATCCGACGTAACATTGCGATTTCGATTGACATTCGGACGTGATGACTCCTTTCAATTCCGTTGCATAGACTCCATCGGGTCCGGGCTTTAAACAATAGCATGTACCCATCCAAAACTTCCGATTGCGATTGGAATCCGGATGCGAAATAGAAATAAACTGCCGCATAATAAGACTATTGGGTCCGCCCTTTGGTTAGTGTGATCGAAGCACACAATAAAAGAGTTCCGATTGTGATCTCTGATTGGGAACCGCACGTGCTGACGAACTATGAATTGTGCCTTATAATATGGATCGGGTCCGCAAGTTGATAATGCAATCGGGCCATATTCAAAACAGTTGCGATTCAATACTCGCGATTGAACCATTGCGATCATATAATATAACGCCGCGTGGTCTTGTGGACCCACAGGCCTCGGCTGTGGTGGAGGGCGATTTATAATATAGTTTGGTTGTATTATATACAATCGTTCCACTGCAGAACTCTACCATATCAACAAGAGACTTGGAATATGAAACATATGTATTGAGATTTGCGATTGCGATTGGATCGCATCGCAAATCTTCACATCAACAAGACATTGCTTATGGAATTTGTGATTCCAATTTGCAATTAAGTGGTAGGGACCACTTGTCCTGCCTCTTTGGAAAATTAAAGAAATTCTGCTGTTTTAATTAGTTTTTCTCCATTTTGGTTGTTGAGGTCTTTAAACACCCGAAATGACTGTTTTAATAAAAACTTCTCCTCCATAGTTCAGAACTACGGGAAAATCTTCGTTTCACTACAAAACGGCTCTGCCCATCACCATAATCAATTCTTCCTCTGCAATTCATGGCTGCGACCCATCATCATTTTTAATTCATCCTTATAGTTTCCCATTCTTCTTGAATGCATATTGTTGTGTACGCAAGCTCTGCTGCTTCTGCCTCTGTACTCTTTCTTCCTGCTCAAAGGCTAGCAGGTGACTTTACTATTTTCAACACTCCCCCTTAAAGTCAGCTGCTGGGTTATCTGTCATACACAAGCATTTTCTTAAAAATTCAAAGGTCTTCTGTCCCAATGGCTTTGTTAAAATATCTGCATGTTGCTCCTCTGTTTTACAATGCTGTAAAACAATTTCTCCATTGTTTACAAATTCTCTGATATAATGAAATTTTGTATCTATGTGTTTTTCTCTCTTATGAAATACATAATTCTTTGACAATGCAATAGCTGAGGTATTGTCACAATAAATCACTGTTCCTTTTACCCGTTCTTGGCATAAACATCTCAACATTCTTCTCATCCAAATTTCTTGACACACTGCTGTTGTAGCTGCCACATATTTTGCCTCTGCTGTAGATAATGCTACAATCGGCTGCTTCTTAGAAACCCATGAAATGGCTCTTGTACCCATATGAAAAATGTAACCGGAAGTGCTCTTCCGATCATCTACAATTCCAGCCCAATCACTGTCAGTGTAACCAACTAATTCTGAATTTTCTGAAGCAGTATATAAAATGCCATACCTTTTAGTTCCTTTGACATACCTCAGAATTATCTTTTCTGCTTGCCAATGTGCTTCTTTTGGCTTCTCCATAAATTTGGAAATTAAGCTGACAGCATGCATAATATTTGGCCTAGTTGCAGTCAAATACATGAGGCTGCCAACTATGCTTTTATACAAACTTGAATCAAAATCCTTGCTGTTGTCATCTTTACTCAACTTCAATCCCATTACTGTGGGAGTAATTGCAGCTTTGCACTCCTGCATATTAAATCTTTCTAAAACTTGATTCACATACTTTGCTTGAGAAATAAAAATCCCTTTCTCATTTTGTTCTACTTCTATTCCTAAGAAGTATCTCAACAAACCCATGTCAGTCATTTAAAATTCTTCTTTCATGACAATTTTAAAATTTTCAATAAGGTAATCATCATTACCTATAAAAATTAGATCATCAATATATAGAACAACAATCAACATTTTACCATCCTTTTCTTTGATGTAGAGGGTGGGTTCTCCCTCACACTTTTCAAATCCATTTTCCAATATATAGGAGTCTATTCTACTGTACCACGCTCTTGGCGCTTGCTTCAGCCCATAAAGATCTTTCTTCAATTTGCAGACCTTATGCTCTTGGCCTTTCTTCTCATAGCCGAGAGGTTGTTCCACATATACCTCTTCCATTAACACACCATTTAAAAATGCGGATTTTACATCCATCTGGTATACTTTCCTTTTGTTTTGTGCTGCTATGGACAACATTGTTCTTACTGTCTCCATTCTTGCAACTGGTGCAAAAGTTTCTTCATAATCTATTCCATGCTTTTGCTTATATCCCTTGACAACAAGTCTGGCCTTGTGTCTTTCTATTTTTCCTTCAGCATTTCTCTGGGTCTTATAGACCCATTTAACTCTAATGACTTATTTACCTTCTGGGAGATCAACCAAATCCCATGTTTTGTTCTTCTCTATTGCATTAATTTCATCATCCATAGCTTCTATCCATTTTCTATCTTTAATCGCATCTTCAAAATGAATAGGATCATCAACATGACAATACAGAGCAAATAGGGAATTCATACCTTCATTTGCCGCTCCCTGCTCATAGATTTCATTAAGACTTCTGAACTTTGTTCCACTTTCACTTGGAGTAGTTGTGCTTGATGAAGCACTTAGTTCTGCTCCGTGTGGTGTGCTCGGTGATACACTCCCGCTTCTTCTCACGGGTGTTCTCGCTGCCGCTTGAGGCGTCCCTTGCTATCCTTGCATTTGAGGAGGTTATGTTATGGATGGGTTGTTAATTTCAACCACATCTCCTTCATCTTCATCATGAGATAAACATCGTTTAACATTGATTTTTCTCTCAATTCTTCCATCCCATGCCTCCTCTTCAATAAATTTCACATCTCTGCTTATCACAAACTTCTTTGTGGATGGGTTATACAATCTGTATCCTTTGGAATCTTCACAATATCCAAGGAAAATGCACTTCTCCCCCTTACTATCCAACTTCTTCCTTAACTTGTCAGGAATGTGTGCATATGCCACACACCAAAAACTCTCATGTGGGTGACTCCCTGTTTTCTACCACTCCATGCTTCTTCTGGAACTTTGTTCATCACAACTTTTGTAGGGCATCTATTTAAAACATACACAACACAGTTTGCTGCTTCTGTCCAATATTCATTCGGCAAGTGTTTTGCCTTTAGCATACTCCTCACCATTTCCATTATGGCTCGATTCTTCTGTTCAGAAACTCCATTTTGTTGCGGTGTGTACCTTGTGGTAAACTGCTTGTGTATGCCGTTCTCTCTGCAAAAATGCAGAAATTCCTTTGAGATATATTCTCCTCCTCTATCAGTTCTGAGAACTTTAATGTGCAGCCCGCTCTGTTTTTCTACAAGAGATTTAAAATGGAAAAATTTCTGAAAATCTTCACTCTTATGTTTCAGAAAATAAACCCACACTTTTCTTGTGAAATCATCTATGAAGGTCAGCATGTAATTACTGCCTGAAACTGATGTTGTTTGCATCGGCCCACATAAATCTGAGTGGATGATTTCTAAGGGTGCTTTCGCCCTTATGCTTTTCCCTAATGGAAAATTTTCTCTGTGTTGCTTTCCCAAGATGCAGCCTTCACATAGGCTGTCAGGCTTCTCAATCAATGGTAAACCTTTTACGATTCCTTTTCTGTGCAACAAATTTAATCCTCCGAAATTGAGATGTCCAAATCTTAGGTGCAATAATCAATTTTCATCTTTTGCTTCCTTATGAAAGGCTTCTTGTGTTACGGCTGCTACATTGTTTCCTTTTCCCTTCAAGTAAGTGTTGAGCTTGAGTGGAAACATTCTATTGCTGGTCATTTGAATTTCAGCAATGATTTTCTTACTTGGAGGTATATCTTTTATTATGCACACATCATCCTTAGATATTACATTGTAACCTTTGTTTATGAGCTGCCCAACACTCAAAATATTACACTTCAAACCTGGAACATAATACACATCAGGAACAAATTTTTGCTCACCATTTCTTGCTCGAATACTAACTCTTCCTTTTCCTTTTACAGATATTTTAGTATCAGTCCCTGTGGTTACTTCTGATTTTATTTCTTCATCTAAATTTGCAAACATTTCTCTATTTCCAGTCATATGATTACTACATCTAGAATCTAAGAACCAAACATCATCTTCTCTATCCTGTACTACATAACATGCTAACATCACATTACTTGGGTTCTTTTCTTCTTTTGCTACATTAGCATTCTGCTTATTTTTCATGTCATTTTTCTTCTTTCTACATTCATTGGCATATTGCCCATATTTTTTGCAATAATGACATTGGACATTGGATTTGTCATACCTTTGTCCGTGAGCATGTTGGTGTTGGTGTCCACCTTGCTGGCTGTTGCATTGGATGTGACTCTGATTCTAATGGTTTCTCTTTCCATGTGAATGTGAAGGTTTGTTCCTTCCACCTCTGTTCTAGCTTCTGCCTCTTCCTCTTCCTTTGCCTCGACCTCTTCCTCTTCCTGAAGACATCTGGGTCTTGAAGGCATGCTCTAGAGATGAATGTTCATCTCTGCTCAATCTCTGTTCATGAGTTATTAGTGAGGCATGAAGTTCATCCACTGTGAAATTTGAGAGATCTTTGGTATCTTCTATGGTGGTAACAATCACATCAAACTATGCGGGTAAGCTCCTCAAAAGTTTCTCCACAATCCTTCTTTATTCAAGAGTCTCTTCATGGGACCTTATCTGATTTACAATCCCAATCACATGTGTAAAAAATGTGTCTACATTATTTGACTCTTTCATGCAAAGAGTTTCAAAATCTCCCCTTAGCAATTGAAGTTTTGCTATCTTCACTTTCTCCATACCTTGATAGGCTACTTTCAGAGTTTCCCATGCTTCCTTGGATCTCTTAGTTGTTGCTATCCTTAGAAACACACTCTCATTTACTGCTTAATACAAATAGTAGAGGGCTTTAGCATCTTTCTTCCTATTGCTCTTCAATAGGTCCTTCTCTGCTTGAGTTAAGGCATTAAAATACTGCTCATCAGTTGGTTCAACAAAACCATCTTCTACAAATTCCCATAAGTCTTGTGAGACAAACATGGCTCTCATGGTAATGGCCCAATAATCATAGTTCTTTCCATTAAATTGTGGAAGCTGAGTATTTCCAATACTCATTCATGTACTTGGTCCAACCATTGCTTTTAAACTGAACTTCTGAACTTAAACAAATTTTCTTTCCTTTTCTAAAAGAACAAACTCTTTTAAACAAAATAACACCTCTGTTTTCTTTGAGAAATACATGAACTTTGTCTTCTGTTGAGCTTTCACACTGCTAGAGAAATGCTGCAACAAGTCTTCTTCTTCTTCATCTTATTTGAAACCTTAAAAGAGCCTAAATTAGCTCCGATACCATGTTGGAATATTGAAAAATTCCAGAACAATAAAAGTAGAGAGAGTAAACTCCTCTCCTCTAAAAACAGAGAAATTAAAATTCTTGACAGAAGATAGAGTTTCCAGACTGTAAAACAAACTTTTGTTCTTTTCAAAAACTGTTACAAAATCTTCCACTAACACAGAGGGATAACATAGAATTGTGACTGCTTTAGACGCAGTGCACAGAACTACTCTTTGTTCTTTCAAAATAGTACACTCTGTCTCATAAAATCAACACTGCTGTGTATTTCATTTCCGAGCTGCTGTGCGAAAAACAAAACCAAAATAACAATGCAATACAATACTACAGGCTCATGGGCCTTTTCTTTTATATGCCGTGCATATTTTTAAAACATTACATAAAACTATATAAAAACTTAATACAAAGAAATAAACCAAATTACAAAAAAAAAACCTTTGCGGAACAAAAGGAATTCAAATGTGCAACATACGAGTGGGGACCACATCGCACTTGGAAATCAGCGATCGGATTTGACAAACAAACTTGCGATTAAGCGATGTGCGATGTTGTGATTGCGATTGGATCACATCGCAAACATCCGACGTAACATTGCAATTGCGATTGACATCCGGACATGATGACTCATTTCAATTCCGCTGCATAGACTCCATCGGGTCTGGGCTTTAAACAATAGCATGTACCCATCCAAAACTTCTGATTGTGATTGGAATCCGGATGCGATACAACAGTAAACTGCCCCATTATAAGACTATCGGGTCTGCCCTTTGGTTAGTGCGATTGGAGCACACAATAAAAGAGTTCTGATTGCGATATCCAATTGGGAACCGGACGTGCTGATGAACTATGAACTGTGCCTTATAATATGGATTGGGTCCGCCAGTTGATAATGCAATCGGGCCATATTCGAAACGGTTGCGATTCAATACTCACGATTGAACCATTGCAATCATATAATATAACACCGTGTAGTCTTGTGGACCCACGGGCCTCGGCTATGGTGGAGGGCGATTTATAATATAGTTTGGTTGTATTATATACAACCGTTCCACTGCGGAACTCTGCCATATCAACAAGACACTTGGACTATGAAACATATGTATTGAGATTTGCGATTGCGATTGGATCACATCGCAAATCTTCACATCAACAAGACATTGCTTATGGAATTTGCGATTCCGATTTGCGATTAAGTGGTAGGGACCACTTGTCCTACCTCTTTGGAAAATTAAAGAACTTCTGCTGTTTTAATTAGTTTTTCTCCATTTTGGTTGTTGAGGGCTTTAAATGCCCGAAATCACTGTTTTATTAAAAAATTCTCCTCCGTAGTTCAGAACTACGAGAAAATCTTCGTTTCACTTCAAAACGGCTCTGCCCATCACCATAATCAATTCTTCCTCTGCAATTCATGGCTGCGGCCCATCATCATTTTTAATTCATCCTTACAGTTTCCCATTCTTCTTGAATGCGTATTGTTGTGTACACAAGCACTGTTGTTGCTGCCTATGTACTCTTTCTTCTTGCTCAAAGGCTAGCAGGTGACTTTTCTATTTTCAACAAAATTCTGGCATATTATCGAAATAATAGAGCTAAGAGAACTATTACAATTTTTTCATGGCATAATGATTTAAAGTTTTCTCATTAATTTTGAACATTGGAGAATGATATACATAGTTGATGGTATTCAAACTGGAAAATTTTGGCATATTACCAAACGAATAGAGCTAAGAAAACTATTACAATTTTCTCATGGCATAATGATTTAAAGTTCCTTCACTCTAGAAATTTTGTCTCTAAGGTGCAAGCCAAGTTGAGACTCATGTTGCCTACAAAATAAATCAATTTCAAATTGAAAATGGACATTAAACAATTTAAATATTTTTTTGTAGAAGTACAATCCAATTTCAAGGCCCTCCTGGAGTTGTTAGGCTTGAACATAAGTCGTCTAATAAGTTTGATTGTAATTTTCCTTATGGAGGAATGCAAGGGAAGAAATCTTCATCTGCGTAAAATTCAAGAATGATTCGAGAGTAATTCTGAAGACGTAGCTCTTTCTAGTAAATTTGAGTCAAATAATTCTTAAGGAAATGTAAGAGAATGAACCCATAACATCAACAACGCCCTCTTCAATGGAACTCGAAACAAGATTGGAAGTTTCTCATGCTGCACAATTTGTTTTTATTTACATTCTTCCCCGGTTACGCCTGAAGGATGAGTTGTCGAGTATTATACATAGAATACTTTGCGTTTTCAAACAGTTATATCGCCGATATGTAGCTTCACATAGGTCATCCAAAAGATGGCAATAATAGTGCTACTGGTGTTCTTTCGTTTTCAGTGATTTATACTTGCAGTTTTTTTTACCTTCATAGCTATCTGCCACTATTTTTCTGAAATATCTTGATTGGATTGTAGAGTGTTGTAGAATATGATAGAAAAGTAGAGGAGAGAAATAATTTGGTGACTTCTCCATGTATGCTAATGTTGTATGGCTTTCAGAATAGAGTTGCGATGGCCATGCTCTTACATGAAATCCACGTGCTATTATGCATGGCCTTCTGTATTTGTTTCTCAATGTATCTATTGTAAATCTATCAAAATGATTCTGTATTTGTTTTGCAATGTATCTATCCTAAATTTATCAAAATGTAATTGGAATATTCTTCAAGTTCTAGCTCAAACCTTTTATGCTTTGTTTCTATATGTGCAATTTAAATCATATATCGCTAATGCCTAAAGAATTCTTCTTCCACAAAACAAAACACATATTTCTCCAAAAAAAAATATTTTCTTTTTAAGCAGTCTAGAATCAGTTTCTTCTTGGTTCTTCAATTATTGAATTTGTAAACAACAGAGGAAATACTGAAATAATGAATAGTAACTGATTATTTATTGTTTACACATTCATACCATTAGTCAATAACACTATAAATAGCATATAAGGCCTTTACTGAAGACATCATGTATTCATATGCTACATAGCACTGACCAATCTCTTTTAGTGTAGGACATATTATCCTAGGTATTACAGCAGATCAAATTATATGTGGCATATGAATACATGAAGATAAGGCCTTGTTATTTCATTACGGTAAGTTATTGTATAGTTCATCATATTTTAGTACTTCCCATATTAGCCTAAATATTAATTGACCCCCACATCTTGATATCAGGCAAGCAACACACAGGAGAATCTAGCTTCCTCAAATTCAATCGTGTTGTGAACGTAGGATTTTTCATCATCTATGGTAACTTTCTCAACACAAGGACCAGGTATTAGTGTACTAATACCATTTTAATTTTCTTAAAAAAAAACAATATGTAATGTTATCAAGAGGGAATTGAAAACCTTCCAGGTTCTTGTGTGACCAAGAATCCTCAGAGAATTCCTTCTCCTATGAATAAATTCTATTATAAATATTTTTTTGTGTGTCAAATGTATCAAAGGGGTGACGATACCTTCCCTTGTGTCAACTCTAGAATCAAAATTGTAGGAGTGAACCTATTTTTTAATGTCTTCAATATGACCACTCTGGTTTGCTCACTTGGAATGAGTATCAATCAAAGGTAATGAATTGTCTATTTCCATTTCAATAGATTCATGGCCAATAATTGCCGCAGTCTCGTGTTCATTCTCACCACCAATATCATAGACATCATAAACAAGAATGCGACTGAAGCACACACACTAGGTTCCTAGATTTCCTTACTAAAACTGCAATTGTTTCATCATCCAGAATGTCACTGAGTGATAATATTGTTTATGTTCTTGCTAATTATACATGAGATCTAAAGAAGAAAGTTGGGATATAGGAAGCATATATTCAACAACAACCTCATTTACCTTTGGAAATAGAGTATTACCCTCATCAAATAGGTTAGCTACTCTTCTTGTAGCATATAAGGCCTTTCTTGAACACTTCCAGTTCTTGTATTGAGATGAAATAAAAATGGCTAGGTTATGAGATGGTATTGTGAAAATTTAAAAAAAATTGATCTGTTCATTTTATATTGCAACATCATCAATTAATCCAACCTGTGACTCAATGTGGCCAAGGGACCAAATTTCGCACAATACAAATAGATGCAAGGTGGCTAGGACTTTGGAGATATGATAAATTGAGGATGAAGTGAGGCTTGAAGGGTGAAGGGCTCTATCCAACTCTTGAATGATTTTTTCACATTCTTAAGAAAAGTGGTCTAGGTAAGGCATGGTTTCACAAAATTTCCTTGTAAAAAAATTAAAATTTGAAATGTGACAATACCATCCCTTCTGTAAACTCTCGAATTAAAACTGTAGGTGCAAGAATTCTTTTTAATTTTGTCAATAATATGATATGATATTCATTCCATGGAATGAATATCAATCAAAGAGAAACAATTATTTCTCTCAAACTTTGGATTGTACCTTAGCCATATGCAATCAAACAATTCCATAATACTCAAAATATTGAGAAAAATATATGGTGCATCATATTTTTGACTTCACTTGTCATTTATTAGGTTAATGTTTGGTAGTTATAGGTGTAAAATATGTCAATAATCGCCATATACCTATGTTCATTCTCACCACCTATATCATAGAAATCATAAAAAATGATGGCACTAAACCAAGCACACTATGATCCTTGGTTACCCTACCCAAATTGAAAATTTATTATTTCATCATCAACAACAACAATGTCATTGAGTAATACCATTGAGCCTTAACATTATATGGTTGTCTGGAATTCATGTTCAATACATTAGGAAAATGAGTTTGATATGTATTTGAAGAAACCCAATTAAATATGTAGATGGCTGGTAACCCACACCAAACCTTTTTTTGGGTTTGGTCTGGGATGGAAAGTTTCTCATGCATCTATGTACAATACAGTAAATCAAGACGTGCCAAGTTTCCCATGCATTTATGTACAATACAATAAATCAAGACGTGCGAGTGTCAATACATGCCTCACTCAATTTTTGGATGTTGAGCATATCCACCCACTTTCATGTCTCATCTATGTATTTTCTTAAGTTTCTTTGGTTTCTTATGGTTTTTAAATAGTTTAATTAAAATATTTGAAGTTGATTCCAATATTTGACAGTAAAATCTCAAACAATCAAGACGCACTTTAGTCTTTTACCTCTTTTTAAATGCACAAATGTATTTTAAAAGAAAAATAATGATACAATGGATTCTAAAATTTGATTTTAAATCTCAATAGACAAGGCATCACTTCTAATCTCTGTATCATTTCACATAGCCTGTGTGACAGATGAAGTGGGCATGTTAAAGAACATGGTGAGAACCCAAGATCTAGGTTGAAGCGATAACACCCATCTGGAAGACATTTTTCAACATGAAATGATTTGCAACAAATGTTTTACCTATCATTCATTATTGTAGTGATGCAAAACTTGCAGCCATTTTCTCATTAACAATCACAAATTAGGGTTTCCATAAACATCATACTTGGCCAACAATCTAGAGGCTCTACTAGATGGTCATAATTTTTCTGTCTTCATATTCTAAGAGTCATGAATATCTTAGTAGCTCTAGGCCCTATTAGCGGTACATCTTATAAGATTCATGTTTTAATTGTTCAGTTTAGTTATTGCATCATAGATCTATCACAGTAATCCTTAATTCCAATGATAAAAAATTTCTTCCGCTTGCAAGAAAATAAAAGCATATTTTGTAGAGAAAAAAGTTACCTCCATTATTTGAATTCGAATTGCACTCACTTGTCTTTTGTTTGTGTGACCTTCCTCTTTCAAAATGTGCAAATCTATGCACTATAATATGACATATTTAACTTAATTTTCAATTAATTTATGCTTATTATAAACATTTTTTAATTTAATAATCGTATCCGTCTACTTTTACATTTTTTTTTTAACAATTGCTAATTATTAACATTTATCAATAATTTAATTTATATAATTAATTATAATATATATAAATTAATAAAATTTAAAAAATTAATTATCGTAGAAAATAATTCTTTGTTCATACATCTTAAATAAACGTGTAATTCTCCTACATGAGAGGTCAGTCGTTAAAACAACTCGAACTGAGGATGAGGATGTTAAGATCGAGCGCCAGCAGATCGAATACAAACGTATCGGAACACCGTCCGTCGAAGCATGACTTTTGCAGGCGTAAACTCTCACACTGAACATTTAAATTATGCAACATAACAAAACCAATATTTGTTAAAAGAAAAATAGACTGCAGTGGAATGAATCTTTTCTTATATAATAAGATTTATGTGTAAATTACAGTATTTATCGAAATTAAATAGTCAGTATGGATAGGTATCCATTATTTATTGATGCTAAGTTTTATGTCTTGAAATTTAAAAATTTATAAAAATTAATTAAATTATAATTTTACTAAAAAAAATTAATTTGTGAATAAGTTTTATTACAATATTATAGAATAATATATATATTATCATTAACACATGCTCACTGTCATATATATATATTTTTAATTAATTAATTAATTTAATTAAAAAAAGTTGGAAATAAAACTCAACTCTTAACTTATATATTATTATGAATATTCTAAAATATTATATAAATGTTAAATCTATACCGTTTACTTAATAATTACTAATAATTAAATAGAAATCTAAAAAAATATTATTCTAAAATATAAAAACCTATTAACATAAATAATTCAATTATAATTTTATAATTCATTTATTTAATCTAAAATGATAATTTTCTTTATATAAAAAATTAGGACAAATATAAATTACATAAGTAACGATAATGCTACACAGTTACAATAACTTATTATTTATCATTTATAACCTATTCAAAGACTCATTTCTACAATTACTATTTGTACCAGGATTGAGAAGCTTAGAATTATGAAATGGACTATTTGACAAGTTTGTCATTAATTAAAAATCATCATTATTTTCCTAATGAAAAATATATATAGATACAATCACTTAATTTTTTAATTAAAAATCATCATTAATATTTTAATAAAACAAATATATAGATACATCCACTTAATTTTTTAATTTATTTTTTCAATCAATATTATAAATGTTCTAAAAATAACTTTCAATCTAAGATTTTTGAGTTTCATTCCAAAATACATATCCCAAAATGATAAATGAGTCATCTTGAATAAAAGCGACCATGAATGGAATTTACAAGCCAAAGGGAATATGCCTTTCTAAAATTGTTGAAATTAAATGTTAATGTTAATTTCCATCAATATTATTTTTATGCTTTTAAAGTAAAATTAGTATTATTATTGCAATAGTTCTAAGTTAATGGTTGTAGTTCGGATCATAGTTTGTTTTATAAATTCCTCACGATTGTTTTCTAATGCACTCACGACTCAATTCCAATAGTTATATGTGATTGTCATAAACGTTTAATAAATTTAATATAGATTATGATATAATATTTTTTTAATTTGATTATATTAATAATATGGTTTATTATATATTTAAGACGTAGTTTAATTTATAGATGAAATGATTTATCATTACAATGTTTTTGGTTAATTTTAATCAAAATCTTCTAGAGATTTTTAAGAATTTGAGTTTAAGTTGTTTAATTCGTAAAATTTGAATGTCCTAGAGGTTTTAAATACATTTTAAAAAACAAAAAATGCATTTTAAATAATAAAAATTCACATTCATTCTGGAAATTGTTTTCTAGATTTTGGTGAAAAAGTATATTTCATTTATAAATTAGACTAAGCCTATTTAATTTAAACACTTGAAGAAAAAATCATGCTTATATAAATTTGTATTGCATGTATGAGATATGTAATTGATTATGGTTAACCATGTTTAACCATAATTAGTTATGATTAATAAATAGTTACTATATATCACATAGACTTTTTAAGGTTGATGCATTTGAAACCACTTAATATGGTTCATCATGAAGATAAAAATGGTTAGTATAGTATAAATGAACAAATAAATAAAGACTAAATTAAACTGGAAATAAATTAAATAATATTATATTCATTATAGAATATATAAAAAAAATAATAACATAACTTATTGTTTTTAATTGAAAACTAAAAAAGCTATATATATTGTTAAGACAAAACTTAAAAAAATAAAAATATAATAAAAATCATATAAATAACCATAAAAATTTCAAAAATTAAAACATAAAATAAAAAACCATATAAATAACCATAAAAGAGAGAAAATAAATAAATAAATTAAATAATATATAAAACCTTATAACAAGAATAAGAGAATCACGAACTAGAAAATCACGAGATAGGGAACAAGAAGAATACAAAAAATTATTAATAATAAATAGATGAAAGTGAAAACACAAAATTACTAAATTAGAAAGAGATGATTTCTTATATTTTGAATACAAATAAAGAAAGGATTTAAAATCAATAAAAAAATGATTATTTATTTATAGAAGTAAGAATTCGAGAAATTTATTATGTTTAATTATAATAGCTTTTTCTGCCTATCATAATTTGAATGAGCATAATCATTAAAGGGCTTTGATGTTAGTATTCTGAATAGGATTTCGTAAAATTAATATAATTCACGGTATAATATTAATTTTTTATAGTTTAATTATATTAATAATATGATTTATTATATGAATAATTAAAGAAAAATCATATTTATAGGGTAGGTATGAGTTATACATTTTTCTACGGTTAATTAATATTAAAAAATAATTATTATAGACTATATTTTAGTTTAATTATTAATGCTTCAATATGGTTGAGTTAATTATTAATAGTGTTCGCTGATCAAATATTTAGTCTCTCCAACTTTTGGTTTTCTGCCAACCACGTTTGGTGGTGTCTTGCCAACCCTAACCCCGCTAACTTCAACTACCCTCAACCACGCTTCCTGCCAAACACGCTGTTTTATAGGTACCACAAATGGGACATGGATGGTTGGTGCATAAACTGGTTGCGCACTCGCTGCCTCTTCGACTCTCTACTGGGGAAGTGGGAATGGTGGGCGTGGGATACGCAAAACAGCCTTTGTAAATACTCCCAGAATAGAAGATAGGAGGGGGTAGGCACTTGTAGCATTGCTATTACCTTTTTGGAAGTCCTGCTAAGACTCCGGTCGTTTATTTATGGTTCTGCCTTTCGTAATTGAACGCACAGTGGAGTTAATTATTGTAGAGACATACAGAATTGTTTTGGTTTTAGCTGTTCTATCAGTGAAGCTCCTTCACCACTCTGGTGTATCTTTTTTTGTTTTTTGTTTCCTTTTTCTTTCTGTTAAACAACTATCTATATAAATTTCTGTAATTTTTGTACAAGGACTGTTGTTTTTAAAGCTTGAGAATAACGCATATGCCTGAGCCTGTTAAGCTCGGCTGAGGTTAATTTATAGTCATTTCTTTCTTTAGTTTGAACAGTTTTCAAAATACATTTGTTAGGAGTAAAACAGCGAAAACAATAAAGAATTTACCCAGAGAAATAAACATAAAAGGTCAGCAACAAATCATTAACATAAACACAAATATTTAACCGGGAAAAACCCCAAACTCCGGGGAAAACCCATCCTAATGAAATTTCATTAGCCTTGGCCAAAACCCTGGCCAATCCAGCCAAGTGAGCCTTCACCACTCACCTCCAGGCCTACCTTACAATGAAGTCTTCCTAGCCTTTTATAGGCTCTATTACATGCAATACCATAGGCTGAAAACTATGGGTGCACAAAACCATGTGCCCCAAAACCACCACTGTTTACCCTAGTCCACATTGACTCTACCCCGAGTCATGTTTACCTAACAATTCCCCCCTTAAACTTGACTTGGGGCTTCTTGACTAAATCCAGCCAAACCTGCTAAGTGAGACAACCCCGCTCACTCTAGCTCTTCCCCCCTCAAATTTTTACCCAGGGTAATTGTTAATTTGGCATCCCCCTATCACCTAGGTCTAACCCAGACTTTACCAGTGATTACCCAGGGGTACGCATGCCATACCAGGTCTTACAGCAGTATGCCCATTTACATGTAATAAATTAACTCCATTATAATAATTTTTTTTTGTTTCATTGTTGCTATTCTTTGTATGACCATTCTCTACATTCATACATGATGTCCTCTCCAAAGAGGACATCATAGTTGTACATCAATCTGCCGAATGACATCAATGTCCATATAAAAAGAATCCATCTACCGGATTACATGGGTCACCAGCCTCTGTAACCGCCAGTCCTCTAGGAATTCTTTTCAGATACATGGTTCATCAATTAATTAATCCACATGCAAATATCCTCTCTCATTTTCTACTTGATCTAAATCTCATGGTCTTCGAGACTTTAAGGCTCACATGGGCAGTCCTTGCATTTCCTCATTTTTGATGCATGAAATGATAAATACATCCACCAATCGATTTCGTTTCCACATTACAAGATTCACAGTGAATCATGAGGCCACCTCTTGGGCCACGATCAATGTGCCATATGGCTGGTATCTAACCAGTGTCGCCTCTGTCATGCTGCCACACCCCAATGCAGGAATTTCCTCCTTTTTCTGTGACTCTTTTAATGCTATGATCTTTCCGCCCTTAAAACATTCAAGGTATTAAAAATAAAAGATTTGACCATGCCATTGGTCTTGGAAAAATTACGAACCTCATTAACGCATCAGCTCCCGCGACGTCGGGCTGCTCACCCACGCCTCATGCTCGTTACTCTTTGCGATATTTCCGTCCATCTCAGTCAACAGTTGATTGATTGTCTCCTCCCTTTCATCATTATCGCCGCCAAGCCCGGCCCCCCCTATGCCTCCCTAATGCATCAATTTCATTGATAAAGACGATGGAGGGCGCCTTCGCCTTGGCCTTCTCGAACAGGTCCTGTATCCGAGACGCACCTACACCGATGAAGAGCTCGACGAACTCCGCGCCGCATAAGAAAATAAGGGAACCCCGGACTCTGATGGTTTCACCATTACAGGATTTCCGGCTATCGAGAAAAACTTATATACGTCTCTCTCATCCGCCTTCAAGCATATATGATAAGCAAACAATGTCCTCTGATCCAGCTCTGGATCAGCTTCTGGTTCTGTAGCTTCCTCGTGGTCCCTCTTGTAAACTCCACAACAATGCGGCTCCCATCCAGATCTTTCATCCGCATCACGAGGATCGCTAAATTCAATAAAGGCGAAGTTGTGCTTCAAATCCACATCACGGATTCTACAGAAACGTTTTCCAGAAACAATTAGCAGTGCATCAAGGTATTGATTTGAATGATAGTTAGCTTCTCAGTTCCACTCATCGATCTTTTATCAATGGTAGATCCACACCAGATCTGCCTTCTTCACATGCAGATCTAGATCTTCAAACATCAGATCTGACATATCCATAAGCAGATCGAACCAAATTTTATGCAGATCGATCCTCCTCTTACATAGATCTATGCACGATCATGTTTACATGCAGATCTATTCAGATCTAACGCCTTCACACATAGATTTTTCTTTTTACGTATATCTGTCCAGGAGAAAAAAAATTTCACACAGTAGCAGCAAACTCTAGATATAGAAAAATCATTAAACTTGGCAGCTCATTCCAGATTTCAGATCTTCATGGCTCTGATACCAATTGTTAGGAGTAAAACAGCGAAAACAATAAAGAATTTACCCAGAGAAATAAACATAAAAGGTCAGCGAAAAATCATTAACATAAACACAAATATTTAACCGGGAAAAACCCCAAACTCCGGGGAAAACCCATCCTAATGAAATTTCATTAGCCTTGGCCAAAACCCTGGCCAATCCAGCCAAGTGAGCCTTCACCACTCACCTCTAGGCCTACCTTACAATGAAGTCTTCCCAGCCTTTTATAGGCTCCATTACATGCAATACCATAGGCTGAAAACTATGGGTGCACAAAACCATGTGCCCCAAAACCACCACTGTTTACCCAAGTCCACATTGACTCTACCCCGAGTCATGTTTACCTAACAACATTGAATACGGTATTTATGTTGATGTATTACACTCAATTTGGAAGAATTATTTATAGTTTCAAAGTTATCAATATGCATTGCACTTTTTGGGGATTTTACACAGTATTTGTGTTAAATTCATTATTTTTATCTGCAACTATAATATGAATATTCTCTAACGTCACTGTTTGAGTCCGAACCTTTACCACTTAGCAAGCTCTATATAGTGTTTTTACTAACAACTTTGACAATATAATTTGCGTTGATTCCTCTAACCCTACTTGAATGAGCCTCGGGGTTTTCACATTGTTTGTTGCTCCAAGCTTGGACAGACAGTTAGACTTCTTGGTTATCTTCCGAGGTTGGGCTAACCGTTTGGAGGTTTTTCCTTGTCAAGTATTAAGCTACATATGCAATACACCTTCTAACCATTTGGAGGTTTTTCCTGAGTCATTAAACTACAGATACAATACACCTTCTGTTGCATTAAGTTTTTAATAGACAAACTACGCTGATACTACAATTATAAAATTGTATAACTAATCTTTTCTTTTTACACAGTCACCTACATAATATTTTCACAACTATATTTAATTCAAGGATATCATTGACTTGCATGAATATCATACCTTGTCTAGTATTGCAAGTTTACAATGTTTACCAAAATAAATAACAATAAAAAACACTTCTGCATTCAGATTTTACTCTAGCTAGTAAAAAGCTTGAGTAGGAAAAGTCACCAAAAGCCAACTAGTCAACCATCAATGTACAAAATATCACCTAATATCACCTAATGCTATAAAAATATGTAATACTAGAATAAATATCTTTTTAGAATATCTTTCCTCCCAACCTTTACACTCGGTGTGACCTCCAGTTTCCCCCTAGTTCTTCTTTTCCAAATTGGAGTAATAAACCTCTAGACTGGGTGTGAGCTGAACCTCTAGTCTTTCCCTCTAGAACTTTTTTTCCAAATTGAAGTAATAAACTAGTGTGAGCATCACAATCCTAAGTCCAACTTAAACATTCAGCCTTCCACGGCTATTTTTAGAGATCTCCATTGGTTTATTGCACCTACCTAGGGAGTTTATTGTACCCATGTGAAGAGTTTATTGTAACCATGTAGAGTGTTTCCCTTGTCAGCTTTCTCACTAAGTCATTTTCTCTTTTCGCTTCCCCCTTATTTGCATAACTATTAAGGAAGTTATTTAATTAATTTTAAAAGAAATATCTGAATTAATGTAATAAAAGTAAATTAACTATTTATTTTTACATATTTTTTTTTGGAGGAAAACACCATCCTCCTTGTTTTTCCTCACTTTGAGCATAGACCTGAATATGCTTATCTATAAATTTATGCAGTAAAGCATTTCTATTTGAAAACAACTCCCCTAGCTGCCATTGTGTCCATGTCTGAGCCATTGGATCAAATGTTAGATGATTGAAATATTTTATGCCATTAGATTCACAAGTAAAATATTTTATATATATTTTTTATAATGTTAGTTTTTTTTTCTTTTTAATAAGTTAAATTGAATTTAGGTTTTGGTGATTTTTAACTTAAAATGTTGTTATTAAAATTTTGTTATATTTAAATATGTAAATGTAAATAGTTTTATATATGTTTTTTTATAGTATTTGTTTTTTTCTTTTTAATAAGTTAAATTGAATTTATATAATAAAATAAAAACAACACATGGTATTGACCCATGGTATTCATGTGGAATATAGTTTATTTAAAGGGGGAAATTAAAATGGCCTTGCTCAATATTAACTCTGGATCTACCAAGAGCGAAAATAGTATCTAAACTAACTATTTAATAAAATTATTTTTAATTGTTTATAACCATTATTCTTTTAAATTTTTACTTAATAAAATGTATCTAAATTTTCATACAAACAAATATACATAGTTTTTCTTGTTCAATATTATTTTTGTTGCAACTATTTTATTATTCCAAAAATACATGGTTTTTTTTGTTATATATTATTTATATATGTAGTTTGTAACTACATACATACTCTTTCAAATTTATTTTTGTTAATGAATATCATTAAACAAAAAAACTATATACATATCTTTAATTACCTAATTGTGGCTAAAAACCTCGTATGTTTTTTACTTTATAATCATAAAATACTTTCACATTATATGATGTCAAACTTACTCAAGTTTTTATTCTGAAATTTTAAACAAAGTTTTTCACTACATAATTTTAGCTTTTATAATCTTTTTTATTTTTGAATTCCAAACAAAACTTACAAAACTAAGTCCTTACTATAGATTATAGTTTTAAAAAAATTGACACTATGTGATTAACAACCATAAAGGGTTTTTTTTACATGTCTTATCATAACATTTCCCTCCATCCAATATATATTGTATAGTCTTCTAAAGAGAGAGTGTATTCTAGTTTATAACCCGATCCACAATCAAAGAAAATGGCTAGGGATTTTAGAAGTTATTAGTTTATAACCTGATCCACAATTAAAGAAAATGGCTAGGGATGTCACAATTTATCATTCACACAGTGATTTATTGAAGTTATTAGATGAAGTGAATCCTATTAGATGCATGGTGGTCAGAGACACTAAAAAATTCAAAATAGATATTGAAGTTCTCAGTGGAAATGGATCATATTAGATGCATGGTGGCCAAAGACACAAAAAAAATTAAAATAGATATCTGTTATGACATCCATATTGTATACAAACCATACAATTTCCTATCTTATAGAACAATTTATAAAAATAATTTCTCAATTTACTTTACAATTTTTGAAACCCCCACCCATGTTGGGGAGATCACAATGTAAAATCAAATGTTCATGTCGTCTTTTTAAAGAGTTCATAAACGAAACAGGAAATGAGAAAGTCAATATTGTGATATAATAACTGATTTTTAAATCATTGTGACAAAAAAAAACATCACATTAGCTCACAAAATATATCTAATGCTATAAGGATCTTAGGTGATAACAAAGTTTTGAATCATGATAACTAGGTGACAACCAAAACTAAGTTTTAACCACAAGAAAAAAATCACAACAACTCAGAGAATAAATTGATATTGCAAATGAACTGATGTTTGGGACATGTCTGTAGGTGTTTCCATTCATAAATTTCTTACTCATTTTGTCAAAATATTGCTAGATAATGGTGAAAAAAACACAGTGCTAATCTAAGTGATCCAGAGAGGTATTCACGACCAGCTTGGAAAACCAGGAATGGAGATGCTTCTAATTTTCAATGAAGTAGTCTTCAAAAGTTCCTAAATCTATTTTAATTATATAAATGTATTGAAAACCAACTAATAGTATTTACTTCATTTTTTTTATTTGGAGGTGTTGCAAGTTGATACTTATTGCTATATAAGTTGTGTGTCAAATTATTATGTAACAATTGTGACAAGGAATTTTTAAATTATTTCTCCTTAGCTATATCTTATGAGTTTAGTATGTTTTCAATCAAGAAAAGGCTTCATAGTTTAAGAACTATAACTTAGATCTGAGCACGTGATTTTATTAAAATTTATGAAACAAATTTATTTTTTACAACTTATATGTTTAAATATGTCATTTTTTACCATATTGTGACTGTTGTCCAATTGCTGATATTTAGAGAAATGTAATTAAGTGATTGATGGTTTTGGAACATCAAAGTTACTATGATGACCTTTATCTTAGGATGACTCCTTAGTGTTGAGATTCGATTTTCATGATGAAGATGCATAGATCGCTTCAGAGGAAAACCCTTTTTCCTATTTGATAGTATGTGGTAGTTGTATGAATGGACTTCTTATATTGTCCCTATTGTCATAATATTCAACACGTTTTTTTTTTTTTTGATAAGCATAAATACAAGTTATGCATATTATGTAGTAAGAAATGTTCTTAATAATAACAGTCACTGAAAGGGTAAATGATCTCAATACACCCCTCTAGATATACAATGTCTCATGATATTATTCTCATTTGGTGACACATGGAAATTCCAAAACCAAAAATCTTCCACATTGTCGCTCACATTATATGAAATTCTATAAGGTTTCCTACGTATATTAGCCCAACAAGCAAGTTCATCATTCTCATGTTATTTAATCCTAAATTTTTAATGCCTCCATAAACTTTTGCTTAACTTTTTGTACATTATTGTTTTCATTAACATCAACTGATCTGATGTAATTATTTTTCCAACAACAACTATCAATAATTACCTACTAGTGCTTATGCCATATTGAGATTGATATTTTGCAATTTTTCTAGGGGTTGATGTCATATTTCTTGATACTAACCCATTTACCTTCACCTCTTTGGAATTTCTAATGCCTAATAATTGAACTATATTTCTTAGATATTTGTGCTTTCAAAATATATTTAAGAGTTAAGCTTGGGCTATGATAGATATACCTTGAAAAATATTTTTGATCACCCAATTTACTTTATCTTGAACTGTTCATTAATGAATTAGTGGCCTCATTTCTTCAATTTTACTTAATTCTATATTATCTAGAAAATTATCATCAAAAACAATTTCTTACAACTTTTGATTATTGTCCATGTTTTTCTACATGTGGTAAGATGTTGTTGAAGGTAAGATGTTTCCCTACGTAAAAAAATATATAAATTTTTAATTTTTAATTTGAACTTGACATGTACATTGAAAAAAATTAAATTATTGAAAGGGTGACTTGATTTGTGTGGTCAATATTCTCATTAACAAGTTCCTCTACATCTCTCATTTCCTCATCATTTCCAAGTACATCCACATCTATTTCAAGTTCTCCATTTTGTACCTATACATCTCCTTCATGCTCTCTATTTTGTACCTCCACATTCCTTTAGGCTTGTTATTTTCCTTTGATGCTCTTCTATTTTATAGTAGATCATCATATTTTTTAATTTAAAATAAATTCATTTTATAATATATTGTTTCACTAGTATATGAGATATATATATATATATATATATATATTAACCTCTAAAATTTTGAACCAAAAATTCGAAGTAGGTGCAGGGTTTTTTATTTTGATGCTTCACACTATACTACATTTGGAGGTAAGGAACACTAGTGCCCCTTCACTTAATGTGCCCTAATGTGTTAAATCTCTATGAAATTCACCAAATCCATTTAGTTCCAACTTAGTCTTATTTTCCCCAAAAAAAATATTATTATCATCAAATATATATCTTAAAAATACAATTGGCACTCGGATATGTAGATGAACCTGGAGTAAACTCTATTTTTGTTAACAAAAATTCTCTGTATTTACATCTATGCTAGACAGATTGTAATTGAATGTATTTAAAATATGTTATTTGAGTTACATTTGATTTCATGCTTGTTTCACAGGATTATTAATCACCAAAATATTTTCACCACAATTTCCTATTTCAATATCTATAACAAATTGTTTATATATGTGAACAAATTATGTTGGTTTACATATATGTTTTCACCCACAATTTCCTATTTCAATATCTATAACAAAATTAACTCTTATAATCAATATCTTTGAAACCTCCATGACCTGCTTCCATGGAAGAAAATTTTCCTTTCATTCCTTCATGATGGCTCCTTCTTCACAACAAATCATTTCATTATGTTGGTTTACATATATGTTTTCACCCACAATTGCCTATTTCAATATCTATAACAAAATTTTCTAGTTGAGAACTCTTATAATCAATATATTTGAAATCTTCATGACCTGCTTCCATGTAAGAAAAATTTTCCTTTCATTCCTTCACGATGGCTCCTTCTCTGCAACAACTTATTTCTTCTCGGCTACTCTTTCCAATGCTATTTCCTTACGACATTTCTTTTGCAACATATGGTGCAATTGCTAGTTATTTCGATTTTCACCTTGAGTCTGAAGTTGTGTTTTACTTGATGTGGTAATCCCATACTTTCCTCTAAGTGATAATACTCAAAGGTTTGATTATGATGGTTCTTCTTTCCATCTTGACCTACATTCACCATATTTTTTATTATTATATTTTTGTCAATACTTATATAAAATAAATAAATAAATTTTTATCATACTATATAATCCATTCATCAATTTGAATTTGTAATATGTTCATATCACTACTCCAAGTATTACTATTATAAGTCTCAATTTATAAGACTATCCAATTTATTTGCACTTCTTGTTAATGAATAATATTCCAAATATTATTATTACAATCTTCAATTTACCAGGCTCTCAAATCTATTTGCACGAATTTATTTGAACAACTTGTTAATGGATAACATATCATTTATTTGTATTGCTTGTTAATAAATAATATTGATATATTTAGAGTTCAATCACTTTCTTCTATCATAAGAGATCGTACTATTTAGTACTATTATACTTTTATCTCTATTCACGTGTTGTGGGTACTAATTTTACACTTGTAAAGTTTACGATTTCGTACTAGTAAAGTTTAGGATGGATTCTTTTTCTAGTCACTAGCACAATGATGTCTACTTGCCTAAGTGGATTAATAATTTTCATTCTGGGTTGCTCCCTTTTATCTAGTAATTAAGTTATTTGGAATCCACTACAATACAAAGTCCATTCTATAACCTTTTTTTTCCCGGTTTTGGCGCTTTACTTTGCTACATTGTAGATAACGGAAAAGTGTTGTATGTTCATGGCTTCATTATCTCCTTTATATTAGTTCTTACCTTGTTACTCAGTCACATTACCTTGGTAATCCGACTGTATTTGAGAAATACACCAATACCACAACAGAAATCTCATTTGCACGATTTATTGATAGTTCCAAATGACTATCTAGTAATTCGTATTATACTATTGAAACATTATATGTCTCAAAATTCATACATCTTCCACAAACCGATTTAACATCATGTAACTACAAATTCATGAATATACATTAATTTTTTTTTACTTTTTACTTTTTATTTTTTAATTTCAAATTCAACACACTAGATGCATCACTTAGAAAATTTGTCACTATGATGGAAATATGATATCCAATGAGTAGTGACTACGAATATTGATCTAAGTGTAACACTGGATATACATTAACGATGCATCCCTCAAATAATATCAAGGAGCTCAAATCCAATTTTAGTTCTTTAATCAATATGGTCATTTCAGATACTTTTTAAGACAAACTAATAAAATTTTAAGCTATACACAGAGACAAGGCCCACTGGTATATAGGTAGGAAACATCACAAGACACATATACCAATTTTTTTATGCTTGCATGTCCCTAGATACTAAACAAACATCAACAAGGACATAATTTCGTATGGAAATATCCGTGCCTACAATACCAGATATTTTGGGTCATTAGCGATTGCTTCTAATGTGATGGTGGGGATACCTTGCTTACCCACATTTTCCTCTCTCTATGTGCATATAAAAATGCATCCAAATAAAATTCCCAAATTAAAACTCAAAGTCTGGTCAATCTTACAATATCAATACTATGCGGAAGCTTATCTATTAAAGGTTAAAACCTTATTATTAATCCAAGAATGAAATTCAATTTACGGAAACATATTTCATTTAAGGTTATAACAACCCAATATCACAACTTCACATGCAGAAGTTACCTTTTCATTCTATAATTAAAACCATATTATGCACCCTCTTTATGGAAATTCAAATCTACGTTAATCTTTGTGACAACATCCACCATATTGTTTCATACCTTTGCAGAATCTATTAACCCCATATAATTTTGACCATGCATGTGTTACCTCTATTAACCACATATCACAACATCATCCTTCCTCAATAAGCTTGGTATAATTCCTCCGAATTAGAATTCTATCATAATACCATTATGATAGAATTATTATAAGTCTCAAGAACTTATCGTTTGCAAATGCTCCTCTTATGAAACCCAATCACATATATCCACTTTTCTTTAACTAATCAAAGGTTCGATCTTGATTAAATTAAACCAACGCACATCTATGCATGAACCTTCGGCTATGGTAATTCATATAAACTCTGACTTTGATTAAAATATCAATCATCAACCTATATTAGAGTTTGGGCCCTAGCGACTAACATACCTTTCACATCCAATGGTTGATGAGTTGTCGCATTGTTTTTGGATGATCTAATGATCATCGCGTAACTAACATGCACGAGGTTTAATCCTCCAAATTTATGCGATAAACTCGGTTTTATAATACCGCCTTCTGCCACGTGTCACACAGAGACCCATATCGCGTTCGAAAAGGTAATTCCACTTACCACTTGAGAATAACATGAGGCCACCGGTTTGGGTGGAGAAAACCGCCTTCGCAGTTCCAACTTCGCTCACAGTTCTGCCTTTTCATATGTTAACCTTTGTTTCATCCACATTTTAACACGACACTTCCACATGTTATAACGCACATCTCCATCAGATTTGCACTGCGCATTCAAGGTTCGATCAATCCTAGAATTTACCAGTCTTCAAGCTTCAGCTCTCACCCTTTTCAGTTGGGATCTCTTTGCTCCAATTTACACTTGAACACGCTTTTCAATTAATGCACAGTTTTTTCTTCCAACTTCTCCACACGGACTCTGCATATTTAACTTCTTGGGCATTCCGGCTCTATAATATTGATTTCCATTTCACCAAAAACCCAGATACAATTTCAAGACCCAGGTCTTGCTATACTAGTTATGTATAATCGAGTTTATAACCAATTCTTCTTTGGCATTCAGATTAACACAAAATGTATATATTTCGGGAATCTGAAAAAGAGCTGAAGTCTCCTTCATACAACAAACACATACATTCAATGCACTGTCAATATCCTACTCGAGTTCTCATTGAAGTTCAAAATACTCTCTACGCAGAGTTAAACCAAACAATACCCATATAGTCCTCAATCTCATAATCAACTCTTCATGCCTTCAGCCCAGAATCATGATAATTGACATCGATTTATCATTAGAATAGAGCACCATCCAAACCCCTATCACAGAGTCTTATTTATACATGATTCACAGAGATTCAAGGCATTCTCACACAGAATTAAACCAACCAATATTCATATAATTCTGAAACAACTTCTTTCATATATATACAAGTGGAATCACTTACAAAACTTCTTGTTTGGCCAAATCTTCAATTCGATGGCCCTCTACCTCCTACTCTATCTCTGTAAATCTCCAGATCTATCTGCTTAATGCCTCTGAGGCTTATTTTTATACAAATTGATAGTCAATCGATTCAGCTCCTTCAATGACTCAAAAAAACTCTTGGATTTCCCAAAGTCCTAAATTTAGCCTAAATCCCTGACTGTTCATATTCCTAACTAATCAAATTCTCTCATTTTCTCCAATCATTCGGGAACATTTACAAATCCTCTCCATATTTCGTTAAAAATCACTCAAATATTAATAATTACCTAAGAAAGCAAAAACATGAGACCCCCCTATATCGATTTACATACAAAGTATTTTCTTGAGCCTAATGCCCCTGCATCAGACTCCCAAGGTTAAAATTAATCATGATTTCTTGATCATGTGCTTCAGTCCTTGTCTTCCTGGATCCCACACTTTTTTCTAAAACTGATCATCTATTGCAATATTCTTCTTCTACACTTCTCCAAGCTTCCATATCGTATTATGTCTTGCTCCACTAGCTGTACTTTTACACTCTTTTTTGTCTTTCTCCTGCTGATGTTTCCTTGCTTTCTTGCTGCTATCTTCTTCTGAGACACCTTCACCATAAAATTTCTCATAAATTCAATTTCCTTGTCTCATTTATCTTCTGACTGCTGGATACTTCTCCATGTTGATTGCTGAACTCTTACTTCTGCTTTTAATTTCTGATCCTTGCTCGAGCTTCTACTTGCTGAACTCTCACGCTTACTGCCACCCAATCATCCATACCTTCTTGTTTTCTACAACAGAAAAACTCTTCCTGATTGTCACCCATGACAATTTCTTCATTCTCTGACTTCATCAATTTCTTGGACTGGTATTTAAATTTCCAGTCATTGTCATCATCTATTTTCCTCTCTTCCTGGACCAAAAATTCTTTAGTCCTTCCTTCAGTACCTGCAATCATAAAACAAACACCAAAATTACAAAATCCTTGCATCTCTTCCTCCTCTGGCAACACTTCAATCTGCTGCTTCGTCATTTCTTCCAGCAACACTTCAATTTTCTACCCTGCCATTTCATTCTCTTCTCTAAATGTTTTCAAAAAACAATTCAGCCCTCTATTTTCAAGCTTTTCATCAATATGCTGCAAACTTGTCTCAGTATATTATTCTTCTTCTTCCTTGACAATCTTCAGTAATTGTCTTACATCTTTTTGATTGATTCTGGAAATCAATTCAAGTTCTTCAAGTACTGTGTCCTCATCTTTCATCAGAATAAAATTTTGATTCTCCACCACTGTAACAGTCCCAAAAGTCTGTCTTCCAGTCTTCTCTTTTTCCATCAAACAAATCAACTCCTTCTTGTCATTATCAGTAAAAAATTCCTTCATATGAGACATGAATGCCTCACCTTATTTTAACAACCCATCTTCACTCAAGATATCTCCAAGAGATGGATTGTCTTCTGCCATGCTTGTAACCATAGCCAACTTGTCAATTTTAAAATCACAATACCCAATGGTCTCAATTGATGATCCAATCACCAATTCCTCTTTCCTCAGCAATCCTAAGCCTCTTCCAAGACTCATAAAGTCTTCATTGTCTTCACTCCTTTGTATCTTCACATTCTGTAATCCCCAATTTTTAAATTGAGGTGCTCTCTCCTGCATTTAATCCTGTCTATTCAGCATAATCTCCAGCAATCCAATTTCTTCATTCCATGGATTAAAAATTTCCATAGAATATTTTTCCTTCTCTATTTGACTGTCCAACTGTGTCAAATTCTCTCCAGCAACAGCAAAACCTACATCCACAAGACAATTATTAAGACAAAACTCATAAGGCCTCAGTGCCTTTTCTTCCTCTGCCAACATTTCAGTATGATGTCCTGAATTTTCCTCCACTATCAGCACATCATTATGTTGATCCAAAATTTCCAAAGAATTCTCTGAAGAATTCCCATGACTGTCAACTAGTCTTCTTTTCACACCATCTGCTCCCATGATGTTTTCCTGTTCACCTTGATGAACTCTACCTTCTGCAATATCTCTATCATACTCTGAATTTTCCAACAAGTATTCCAACAATGCAATTTCTTTGTGGCATTGTTGAAGCATTTCATCATCATTTACTATCCCTGCAATCATACACAAAACCTTCATTTTGTAAACCACAAGCTTCAACAGCCTCAACCAGTGTTTCACATATCAGTTCTTCAAACTAATCCTCTCCTTCTTCATCCAAAAGAATTTCTTCCTGTGTTGCAATAGTTTCCATCATAAATGTATCACTGCCTCCTTCAATCAAGAGACATTCTCCAACATTTCATTTTACTTCATAGTATTCATATTTTGAGAGATAATTCTTCATACTTGTGACAGACTCACAAGATTGTTCATCCTCCTCTGCAAAACCTGTAATCACCTCACAATTGTTAGATTCAAAAATACAAGGTTCTGCATCATCCATCTGATCTGGACTTGTCAATTAACTCAGGAAATCATCAATAATTTCCTCTTCAGCAAGACAAAATTCTTGTTGTCTTAAACCTCCACCATGGTTCATAAGATCTTTTGCAGATCTCCATTCTTCATCTGTACTCTGTTCTGCTTCACAAACATAAACTTCTCTTCTCAACTCAGCTGCTTTGAGTTCTGCACATTCCAACTGTACATTCATCCTCTATTGAAGCTTTCTCATATTTTCTGCAAACATAAAAAAATCATCAGATGTAAAGTCATTTGACCTCTTGGTCTCACTTGAAGTTTCAGTCTTCAAGTCCTTGTCCAAATACTCAATCATCCTGAGTAGTCTCTCTTTTTGCTGAGCATGTATCATCTGCTTTTTCTTCATCTGTAGCCCATGCCACTTTACTTTCTTCTTCATGAGCCAACCAACTCTTTGGCTTTTCTCTATCATATTTTCCATTTTATTAAACTATTCTGTGATCTGAACCACTTCTTTCCAATATTCTACATCAGTCAATTTCTTCCTCATGCCATTGGTCCTAGCATCTTCTTTCTCTTTTCTATTGTGGCCTCTCTCAGAACCTCTGCAATCTCTGCTATGACTATCAGTAGTCATAATTTTCTCCATCATGAGTTCCTCACTCATCAGCTGCACCAAGCCTCTGCAACAACAAGCTCTCCTGCTGCCACTTACCTCACCAATCCTTTCCTCTGGATCTGGGCTTTTGGCAAATACTGGTCCCCTATCCGCTGAAACCTTCTGAGCACTCTCTTCTGCTCTCTCTAGGCTTCACTTTGCAACTTTTCAAGAACACATCTGTTTTTCTTTCATCCAACCTCTCTTGGGAATTCTCCAAGTTCTGCCACACTTTCTTCTTCACTTTAGAATCCTCTGCTGGGCTCTTTCATCACTGCTCTCAAAGCTGTGATCTACTTTTGCTGATATTTCCTTAATTGCCTACAATATGAGTTCTGCAAACAATACTGCAAACTAGAGTTAAATAATGCTCATCAACTCACCTTCAATATTCTTCATAATCTTGCTTCTCCTTTCACCTGCACTGCATCTCTGTATGCTGCAATCTTTATCAGTTTCAAAAATCGGATTTATTTTTATCACACATGCAATTAATAAAAACTTTTAACCTTCAAAGAGCTATTCCAGCTCTGATACCACTTGATGGCGGGGCTACCCTGCTTACCCACATTTTCCTCTCTCTATGTGCATATAAAAATGCATCCAAATAAAATGCCCAAATTAAAACTCAAAGTCTGGTCAATCTTACAATATGAATGCTATGCGGAAGCTTCTCCATTAAAGGTTAAAACCTTATTATTAATCCAATAATGAAATTCCATTTGTGGAAGCTTATTTCATTTAAGGTTCTAAAAAACCAATATCACAACTTCACATGTAGAAGTTACCTTTTCATTCTATAATTAAAACCATATTATGCACCCTCTTTATGGAAATTCAAATCTACGTTAATCTTTGTGACAACATCCACCATATTGCTTCATACCTTTACAGAATCTATTAACCCCATATAATTTTGACCATGCATGTGTTACCTCTATTAACCACATATCAGAACATCATCCTTCCTCAATAATCTTGGTCTAATTCCTCCGAATTAGAATTCTATCATAATACCATTATGATAGAATTATTATAAGTCTCAAGAACTTATCATTTTCAAATGCTACTCTTATGAAACCCAATCACATATATCCACTTTTCTTTAACTAATCAAAGGTTTGATCTTGATTAAATTAAACCAACACACATCTATACATGAACCTTCGGCTATGGAAATTCATATAAACTCTGACTTTGATTAAAATATCAATCATCAACCTATATTAGAGTTTGGGCCCGAGTGACTAACATACCTTTCACATCCAACGATTGATGAGTTGTCGCATTATTTTTGGATGATCCAATGATCATCGTGTAACTAACATGCATGAGGTTTAATCCTCCAAATTTACGCGATAAACCTGGTTTTATAATACCGCCTTCTGCCACGTGTCACACAGAGACCCATATTTCATTCGAAAAGGTAATTCCACTTACCACTTGAGAATAACGCGAGGGCACCGGTTTGGGTGGAGAAAACCGCCTTCGTGGTTCCAAATTCACTCAAAGTTCCGCCTTTTCATATGTTAACCTTTGTTTCATCCACATTTTAACACAGCACTTCCACATGTTATAATGCACAGCTCCATCAGATTTTCATTACACATTCAAGGTTTGATCAATCCCAGAATTTACCAGTCTCCAGGCTTCGGATCTCACCCTTTTCAGTTGGGATGTATTTGCTCCAATTTACACTAGAACACGCTTTTCAATTACCACAAAGTTTTGTCTTCCGACTTCTCCACACGAACTCTGCATATTTAACTTCTTGGGCATTCTGGCTCTATAATACCAATTTCCATTTCACCAAAAACCCAGATACAATTTCGAGACCCAGGTCTTGCTATACTAGTTATGTATAACCGAGTTTATAACCAATTCTTCTTTAGCATTCAGATTAACACAAAATGTATATATTTTGGGAATCTCAAAAAGAGAACACATACATTCAATGCACTGTCAATATCCTACTCAAGTGCTTATTGAAGTTCAAAATACTCTCTATGCAGAGTTAAACCAAAAAATACCCATATAATCCTCAATCTCATAATCAAATCTTCATGCCTTCAGCCCAGAATCATGATAATTAACATCGACTTCTCATTATAACAGAGCACCATCCAAACCCCTATCACAAAGTCTTATTTATACATGATTCACGAAGATTCGAGGCATTCTCACACAGAATTAAACCAACCAATATTCATATAATTCTGAAATAACTTCTTTCATATATATACAAGTGGAATCACTTAAAAAACTTCTTGTTTGGCCAAATCTTCAATTCGATGGCCCTCTACCTCCTACTCTGTCTCTCCAGATCTCCAGCTCTATCTACTTAATGCCTCTCAGGCTTATTTTTATACAATTGATAATCAATCGATTTAGCTCCTTCAATGACTCAACAAAACTCCTGGATTTCCCAAAGTCCTAAATTTAGCATAAATACCTAACTTTTCATATTCCTAACTAATCAACTTCTCCCATGTTCTCCAATCATTTGGGAACATTTACAAATCCTCTCCATATTTAGTTAAAAATAACTCAAATATTAATAATTACATAAGAAAGCAAAACCATGAGACCCCCCTATGTCTATTTACATACAAAGTATTTTCTTGAGCCTAATGCTCCTGCATCATAATAGTTCATGCGACCTTATACTAGCTTTGCATGCTTCTTTACAAATCATGTTTTTTTGTAAAACTTCACAATTATTTAGTGCCAAGGACCTGTTTGATACACAAGATTGTTCCATAGACCCGCCATAGTGCATGATTGACCTTGCCTTCTTCTTATGATGGAAACATATGAAATATTCGTTCAGATTCCAAGCCATAACCCAATTATATCTTTGTCCACCTTACTCATCATCCCTGAGGGCTCTGGTTAGACACCACAATTGACTATTAACTATTAGTAATTTGTGCTGATCATTTTAATCATGGTTGAATATGATTTTGAATATATCTTAATATGATCTAATAAAACTAATAATAATTAATATTGCTACATATCATTAATTGATTGTGCATGGTTGTTTAAGGGCTTTGATGATACTAAAATGTACAAAATCAATTGTGAAAGTAACTCTTTGGTTCTTTTCCATCATAAATTAAGCTTAACATTTTTCAATTTTATGTTAAACACCATGTCAATAATATAAAGAGTTTTAATATTTTATTATATAATATTTCGAGGCTTATTTTAAGTTATTGAAGAAATGATTTTTTTGCATAACAATGTTTTTGGTTAATTTTAATAAAAAACTCGGAAAGATTTTTAAAACTTTAGTTTAACTTATTTAATTTATAGATATCTAGTGGCCCAAGAAGTTTTTAATTTTGCGAAATCAATCTATGCGTTTAACAATGCATTTTAAATAACAATAAAATTACCTCTTTTTAGTAAACATGTTTTACTCAATTTTGGTGAAAATTTCCAATTTTACTTTAAAGATATTTACGAGAAATTTTGTTACGATTATCCTCTCCCGGTATGTGTTCAAATTTAGTTATGGGGAAGATAGCAATGGTTGTTCCTTGATGTTCCTTCGTTGGGGAAAAAATGCACTTGGCCAACGAATTAATTTTGGTCACCGTGTTATATTTCATTTATATTGAAACACCTTGGTATTCAAAGTTATGTGGTTAGAGGTGGCATTTTTTAAATTGTAAGAGCGTTTTGATATTAGTAAAATGTACCAAAAACCATTATTTGGGATTTTTTTTTCTTTATTATACTTATTGTACCTACGTCAGCCGGTATTACGCATCAAGTCTTTTTTTATGTTGACATTAATTTGGCTATGTACAAATTTTTTTGATAATTTTTCATAGTAAAACATTGAAATTTTTTATTGTTTATTTATTTGAATTATTTAAATTTATTTTTCTGAGTTTTTATTGGTCCATACTTTCAACATGTTATTGGAAAATTCTTTGTAAAATGTGCTAAAAAGTACAAAAGTACCATGCATAAGGTAAAGAGGACTGTCAGGCCATGACTTTCGTTTTAGGTGAGTAGAGCCACCATCGAAAGTCTCGCACACCAAATACAGTGTTGTATAGGGAATGCGTTGAAGGATTGCATTGAATTTATATTGAATTCCTGGACCACTATTTCGTACAAATTGAGGTGATGTTTCTACGGTGAGGTGGCGTGATGGGAGTTCGCATTAGTACGATGAGTATTCTGATAAAGATTCTTGCACAAAAAGCAGGGAACTTGTACAATACGCGAATGAATGTAAGCCTCAAGCCACCGCCCTTGAGCCACCGCTTCGTGCAATGTATTAATACAGAGGTGATGTTTTCAGGGTGACGTTATCCCTGTAATTGAAGATTGTTTAGTAAACTAAATAAAAATTGAAATTTTTAGATTTGGTGAACAGAAGAACGCATTACATAGTCTCATTGACCATGAATATATACTTTTATATTGAAATTGTACTAGCATAAGCTAAAGGCCAATGATTTGGTCCTTTATTATCACCCAACTTATTCTCGCTAGTGGCCACCGTTTCAGACAGTGTATTAATATTGAGGTAATGTCTTCCGGTGAAGTTGTTAATGTAATTAATGATTGTGGATAAGAGTAAAATTGAAGTATTATAAATATGCTTAATAGATAGACCCATCAGGCCGTCTCAGACCCATCGGACCCGAAAACTAAAGTTTGACTCCGCTACATAACACGGATCGGGTCCATGACATAACAAACAAACAGGGAAATCGTAAAAGTTCTGATTGCCAATTAGGAATGGACGCGATGAATACAATAAACTATGCTGAAATAAAAGTATCGGGCCTGGTCTTCATATAACAGTTCAATCGGGCCATAAAAAAAATCCCCCGATTCAATAATTGCGATTGTTTAATAAACTGCTTCTCGGTTCCGCGATTGACTCGTTGTTCCAGGTTCTACCTTAATGTTTCACCACGTTTGTTTATATAACTCCACCTCACTTTGCGTATTCTTCTCACAATGGTTCCGATTCTCACAACTATATTTTAAAATTTTATCAGTTTATTATTTAAATTTAAATTTTAATATTTTGGATGGATTGTGACGCCGTAAATCATTATGGACATAAATATAGAATTACAATAAATATCTTATCAAATTAATTATGAGTTTGCACTTTATTAATTATCAAATTAATTAATTGATATGAGATTATGGGAAAACAATTTATGTTTTTTTAAATGTAAAGGGGATTATTTCATAATTTGATTAAAAACAGTAATATGCTAAATAATTCTATGATTAATTCAAATCATTCACGATTGTAGTAAAAGGCTTTGAAAATTCTGAGGGGATCTCGAAACCCAATTTTTTTATGAAACTAATCAAATTAGATTAATTTTAATCTCTAAATCAAATTTAATTACAACTCATCGTACTTCACAACCTATGACGGATCTCGTGATTAGCCATAAATCCCATATGCATGAAGAGGCCGTGTAGTAATTTGAAAATTGAAACTTTTTGACTTTGCTATGTCATTTTAGGGTACAATGATTTTTTTTCATTTCACTTCCGCAATGTTCCGCAATGTCCAAAATTGTTATTAGTTACTATTGGTTTGGTTGAGGTAGCCTAATAATATTTAATTTTTTAAATAATTTATATTATAATTTAAGTTTGAATTTATAATTTATATATCAAAATTATAAATATCTAAAATTAGATTTTAATAAAAAAATTAGAGTTAATTATATATGAAGTATTAATGAAAAACCAATTATTATTATTTTTTTTTTTTGAATTTAGTAGGACCTTTCTATTTTCTATTTATATTTGCGAAGTAGGTTACAAAATTATAAATTCAATCTGTGGCCTCAACCTGCCCATAGGAAACCAGGTTTGTTGGCCATCTCAGTGCATGAAAAGAAAACCAAAATTGGAATAATTTCATCCGTCTATGTCCATCATGAGCTATCTATTCTAGTTCATACTTTTCTACATGCTGAAAACAGAAACTGAGTTCATTCAAAACTGTACATTTCATAAAAAAACATTATAAAAGGAACCACTAGCTATCAGAAGAAGAGACTGGAGCTGGGTCTTTTACAGTAGACCTGACATAAAGTGTTATCCATATGTTCTAGATTCCAAACTCTAGACCCAGCTCCAGTCTACAGTAAAAGATTCCAGTAAAAGATTCCAGACTGGAGCTGGGTCTTTTACTGTAGACCCTAGCATAAGATGATTAGATGATTTAAAAGATAAAAGTTATAATTTTTACTTGCAATCACATAACTCTCCCCCTCCATATACAAACTTAAACCACCTTGAATGCTTTTCTCCTTGCAATCAATGTGAGAAAAACAAATTATTAAGAAACTTCCCTATGGAAAGTCGTTAATGCTAACCATTGGCAACTACAAATATCAATTTCCCTTCAAACCCTTATCAAATTTCTTTTCTCAAAAATGCTAATAATGTTTATTTCCTCAACCTTGTGGTTAGCTTAACTAATTGAAGTAATTGGAGTACAAAAACTCCACTACTTAGCTCAAACTTTCAACTCTAACAAATTAGCAAAGCCAATTTCTAGATTAACAAAACTAATTTTATTTACTCACTAAAGAACATTATGTAACAATTCACCTTATGAGTGAGAAACAACAAATTTGTGTAGCTTTCTGAATTTTATTTAATTTCTAGATAGCTTTGTAAAATAATTTTTACATCCAATTGTAATTTTTATAAAAGTAAACAAGGGTGTAGTTGTATCAAAGTAAAGCTACCATCTTTCTCAATTTTAAGTGACATATGTCACAGTGATATGACATATAGTTGGAAAGATGTCATTTTCTGAAAAAGCATAGTTGAAAAAAAGTAAGGTCCATTGTTTCAAAAGAAAAGCTTATCCGCCAAATTAATACAATATGAAAAGAACCATCAGTAGAATTTACATTTTGTGAATCATCGTCTTTCGATAATAATAACCATTAATACAATATGAAAAGAACTATTAGTAGAATTTTAAAGGAATATCATGATGTTTCTTTTTTTTTTTTTAATTTTGACATTGAACTTCTTATGCATAATAATTATTTAGTAGTTGACACTTGCAAAAAAGACAAGTAGAGGAATTTTGTAATAGAAAAATATTTTTTTCCTGGTTGCAAATTTTATTAATTTTATATGGTAAAAAATCTGCACACATAAATTTGTTGATATTAGTGCTATTATTGTATTGTAAAATGCTCTTTAGATAAATGTCATGAAGTTTTGAAGTTTTAAAGTTTTAATAGATATTTTTCCTTTAGTTAATTTTAATGTTTTGTTTTGTTTGGTTCATATGAATATGATATTTAATCTTGTACAAAATTTCATTTCAAGTTTCATGCAAGAAAGTAGTGCAAAAAGAAGATTATTGTGTGGAAGGAAGTTCAATGTGTAAAAATTTAGCTTATTTCGCAACCTGCAAAAAAAATAATTCCACAATTTTATAAATAGAAAAATAACTTTAACAAAGTGTACAAAAAAACCTATTGATATTACTGATGTCAGAGTTTATAGTAAGCTTTGTAAAAGTAATTGTAAAATTGTAAAATTTTCTTTAGATAAAAGATACTTTTACTTTCATTAATTTTCATGTTTTTTTTGTTTGGTTCATATGAATATGGAATTCAAATAATGTAATGTTTTCTTGTAAAAAAATCATTTTGATTTTTGTGCAAGGAGGTAGTGCTAAATTACTTTGTTCATATGAATATGGAATTCAAATAAAGTTACTTTAGTTAATTTTAATGTTTTTTTGTTTGGTTCATATGAATATGGAATTAAAATAAAATATTTTTTTTTGGTCAAAATTTCATTTTGATTTTTGTGCAACGAGGTAGTGCTAAATTGTTTGGTTCATATGAATATGGAATTCCAATAAAGTGATGTTTTCTCATGAAAATTTCAGTTTGATTTTTTTTCAAGGAGGTAGTGCTAAAGGAATATTATTCTGTGGAGAGAAGTAAATTACAGAGAAGTTGATTTTCTTGCATGCAATACTCTTACCTAGTTATTTCTTTCTCATAATACAATAAAGCTACAAAATAAATCCCTGCATGCTGTGAGTAATTACTGTGAGTAATTACAGAGAACTGATAGCGATATATTAAGGGTATATATACATATATAACAGAAATAGCATAGTTTATTGTAAAATAGAACATGTTTTTTAAACACTGTATGAGAAGAGTGAAAACCCTTTATTGTTGTTCTTTCCTTTCTGTTACTGTGGGGTATTCTAAGGAAAATGAAACATATATAGGAATGATATCGTTTAGAAGGAAAATCGTAGAAGAACATATACAAATATAAGTCATATGATAACCAGACTCAGGGATTTGAGCCAACAGACGTTGACCTAGTTCTGGGCAAAACCCAGAACAGGGGTGCATTCGTCCGAGGTTGATAATCCCTATTCTATAATCAGGCGTAATGAAACGGTGGCCTGAACACCATTAGGAGTATTAAACATATATAAAGATTCGAGAAGTAATAGAATTCTGAAATCGTTCAACTCAGAAAAGAGATTCAAGAACGCGGGGTTCTCAATGCCAGACAATTAATAACCTTATCTTAATAGAAGAGAAGAAGGAAGCGAATTCAATATAGATGTTCTGTGCATTTTTTCTAACCCTGGTATCAGATTTATTTCTATGTATCAAAATATGAAAACCCATAAAAATCTTAATTCGCTAACAATAAGAGTATTGCATGCAAGAAAAGACTAATAGTTCTAGGCCAGAAAGCCTTTCTAAACAAGAAGAGGCATAAAACGTAATCTTCGCGAAAAAAAATGGCAACATAAAGATTCCATATCAGAGTAAACAAAAATTTCAGTAGTGCAAGTACAAGAGTGCATAGTAGAGCACAGTTAAGCCATTATATAACTTAGCCATGAAACAGAGTCAAGATGCTCACAAAAACCCCTTTAAAATTTGGGTATAAACCCTAGTTTAAACTTCTTCAAAATTATTACAAATATCATTCCAAAAACCTAGATTGGGGTTTAAAACCCTCAACCGAGAAGTTTCACATTTCTACAAAGAAAATCGAGCTCTTTCAGCTAGAACCAGAGTGGCATAATGAAAACCTGGGGTAGTTCTCCCTTGTAGACTAATTGGTACCTGAGAAATGCACCGAGGGAAACATCAGCTGGGGAATTGAATGTCTGCATCCTATATTCCATGAGGGAGACCCAGCTGTGAGTAAAGCAAGCGAGGATTATTTACCTGTGCCAAATAAACAAGCGTTTTATGGTTAATGATAGAGCTTACAAGAAAATCCCTATGAATGATAAGTAAATAACCCTGTAATTAAACTGGAGAAATCGTTACCTGAAAAGGCTGCAAAATTTCCTTGGGCGCTGACCTACAAGTGTATTGAACCTTGAAACTTAGCCTTAAATCTTAGAAGGAAAAATAGATCTAAGATAAAAAATTTAAAGCCGTAAAGAAGCTATTTTATTTCCTCTATTACCTTTATATTCCAGCAAAAGTTTCATCTCCACTGCCTCCGTTGAAGCTGACCGTAGTTGCAAAGTAATACATCTCTGTGGCAGTTAAATATCAAAGCAAAGGTAAGCTAGGAATTCCATGGAGGTGACCATGAGAGAGTAAAACTGAAACGTATAGCAAGGTGGAATAAAAAAATTAACAAAAGTAGAATTGCTCGGAGGAGGCTTAAACTTAAGGGTAAATGGGGGGGAAAGCTCGCTCAGGAGGAGCCATGCTCAGAAAACGTAGAATTTCTCCATCAGGGTAAACCCTTACCCCCTGTGAGCTGTAGAGCTACCACTATGAAGTTTTCCCTCTAAAAATGACCAGGAATCCAATGTGAAACAGTTGTTTCTAGGAGCTAAAACCACGGTACCACCGATCAATAATATGACTTGACAAATCTCCACAGAGGAGTGGTGAGGGATTTCCAAGTGGAGGGTGGGATCATACCCGTAGGGCTAATACAGATCTCCATATCAGTTCAATCAAATAAAACATATATGTGTAATTAATACAAACTATATCGAATTTAAGTTATCACAGATCCCAACTATGATGACTGATCTGTTGTGACAGGTGGGGTGAACGTGGAGAGTTTTAATATGCGTGGTATATTAATTCTAATAAATTTTCATACTAACCCAGTTTGCATAAAATGACCCCCGATGAATTACTATGGTAATCAATGTTACAAAACTATGATATATATATATATATATATATATATATATATATATATATCAGCATAATAGTGTAAATCGAATAACCTTTGGTTGTGGTAATATAATCTTGCAATGATGTGTATTACAATTAGTATGGTAAGTAATTTTTTTTTTTTATGGTTATAAGTTATGAAAGTTTGTGACAAGTGGTATCAGAGCCGGTTGCAACACTGGGATCCTAAGGGTCTACTAACAATGAAGTTGTGTATGTGTATAGTGCACTGAGAGAAAGCCAGTGACAATGAGAAGAACGATGGCATCGCAATCGCAACCAGAGGAAACTCAAGCACCAACAGTCATGAATCCAGAGATGTGGGTTCAGTTAAGTGTTGAACAACATCAAAAGACTAGTCGATTTCTCGAAGAACAGCAGCACCAAACTGGTTTTTTGTTGAACACAGTGCAACAATTACAAGAGGAAATGTTAATACTCAGAAAGGACAATGAACGATTGCTGCGAGATCAAGAAAAGATTCTAAAAAGTTTATCTGATAAACAAAATCAGGAGATGGGACATCCCAGTGCGGAAAAAGAATTATCAATAGAACAAGAAGATCAGCAAACTAGAAACAACACTACAGGCAGAACTGAAAAGAGTCCCTCTCAGAAGAGAAAAAACAGAAATTATAATGAGGCGGAGTCGGGCAATTTGTCTGACCAGCAAGATCATAAGAGACAGAAAGTGGAACTGCAGGGGGAATTTCGTAAAATTAAGCCACCAACATTTGATGGTGAGGTAGAGGAGGCGGCTGAAGCCCAGTTAAGAAATATAAATAAATACTTCTAGGTATATGAATATAGCAGCAATCTGAAGGCCAGATTGGCTATATACCATTTACGAGAAAAAGCCACCCTGTGGTGGGAAGAGGTGAAAAATGTACGCAGCATTGATGAACGAGATATCACATGGGAACTGTTTCAGCAGTACTTTAAGGATAAGTACTTGACAGAAAGATTTTATGATGACAAAGCTAAAGAATTCCATGATCTTCGGTTGGGACAAATGACCATGGACGATTATGTTACAAAATTTACTTCCCTATTACGTTATGTTCCTTAACTCCGAGAAGAAAAAGCCAAGGTGCAGAGGTTCTTAGGAATTTTACCTACTCATATGAGAGAACGGATAGAATTTGTTAACCCTCAGACCATGGATGAGGCTATCCGTAAAGCACGAATGTGATATCAGTAGAACAAGGCCAAGGGTGAAGGAGGAAAAAGCTGGCAGCCAAAGAAAAATCAGAAAAATAACTCCACTTTTAAAAGCAGTAAAAGCAACAACTTTAAAGGCTCAGCACGAAACTCTATCAGCAAGCAGTTTGGTAAAAATCATCAAAGAACCAAGTGGCCAGCAGAGGAGAAACCCACAGACGCATCAAGCAAGCCAGATCAGGGGTAGATTTCTAAACCTCCCCTATAGTGCTGGGGCTATGGGGAAGCTCATTACTATAAAAACTGTCCCCAATGGAATAAAAGTGAAACTGTAGCAAATCTACAAGAGGCATCTACGGTAGGGGACGTGGCGCGTAACATACCCCGCATCAATGCAGCCTTGGAAGATCGGCAGGCTAATTTTCAGCCCACAATGATCGAACTTGAAGGTACTTTACTAACTAAACCTGTTTTAATTTTGGTAGATCCTGGAGAAAGTTTGAGTTATGTAAATCCCAAGTTAGTGGAAATGTGTAAATTGAAGGAACGGAAATTTAAGAATTCATGGCTAGTACAACTAGCTACTGGGGCAAAATGAAAGGTAACAGCGAAAGTTCCTAACTGTGTGCTGGAAGTGGCAGAATAGCAGCTACAAGTAGATCTAAATATCTTACCATTGGGGTCTTATGATGTATTATTAGGTATGGACTGGTTGGAAATACATTGGACCCTAGTGGAATGCAAAGAAAATATTATCTACTTCAGAATGCAAGATGGCACGTGAAAAGAAATTCAAGGAATTAAAAAGCCTGTGCAATTACGACCAATAACAGCATCCCAAATGGGTAAGTGTATCAGAAAGGGATGTCAATTGTATGCAATACAAGTAGGATATGCAGACTCCAAGGAAAAAGCTCCAATAATGGAGGATATTATTGTAGTACAAGAATTTCTAGAAGTATTTCCAGAAAACATTCCTGGGTTGCCACCCAAGAGAGATATTGACTTTACCATTGAATTGCCGCCAGGAGCCTCTCCGGTGTCAAGAGCCCCTTATAGAATGAGCATGCCAGAACTAACAGAACTAAAGATATAGCTACAAGAATTGTTAGACAAAGGCTATATCTGCCCAAGTGTGTCTCTGTGGGGAGCACCAGTTCTATTTGTTAAGAAGAAAGACGAAACCTTACGCATGTGTATGGATTACAGGCAGCTTAATAAGATGACCGTCAAGAAAAAATACCCTTTACCAAGAATCGATGACTTATTTGATCAAGTAAGAGGGGCTAAGGTGTTTTCTAAGATAGATTTAAGATCCGGGTATCATCAAATTCAGATTAAAGATGAAGATATTTGCAAAACAACATTCCGCACTCATTATGGGCATTATGAATTTGTGGTACTGCCCTTCGGTTTGACAAATGAACCAGCAACCTTTATGAGGTTGATGCATGGAATTTTTCACCAATTTTTGGATAACTTTGTACTTATTTTCATAGATGATATACTGATATATTCTAAGAGTGAGGAGGAACATAAGGAGCATTTGAGAATAGTTTTGGAAATGTTGAGGAAACATCAGCTTTATGCTAATTTTAGCAAATGTGATTTCTTTAAAACAGAAATCCAATATCTGGGACATGTTATATTAGCTGAAGGAATCGGTGTAGATCTAGAAAAAAATCAAAACTATTATGGAATGGCGAGTACCTCAGAATGTGGCTAACATCAAATCGTTTATGGGTCTAGCTAGTTATTATAGAAGGTTTATAGAAGGATTTTCTAAAATTTCTTTCCCTATTACTTTTTTATAGAAGAAGGGCAATTTTTTCAAATGGACAAAGGAATGTTAGATCAGCTTTGAAAAGCTGAAACAACTTTTGACTACAGCACCGATTCTAAAGGTAGTTGACCCTGATAAAGAGTATGAAGTTTCTACTGATGCCATCAAAGAAGGAGTGGGAGCGATACTAACTCAAGAAGGTAAAGTGATAGCTTACGAGTCTAGAAAATTAAAAGATCATGAACAGAAATATTCTGCTTATGATATGGAACTTACAGCTGTAGTGCATGCTGTCCAGGTGTGGAGGCATTACCTGCTGGGTAAGAGGTTTGTACTTAAAACAGACCATAGCAGCCTGACTAATTATTTTAAGCAAGTAGATTTAAATTCTAGACAGGCAAGATGGAATGCCTTTTTGAGTGAATTTGACATGGTCATACATCATGTTAAGGGAAAGAAAAATCGAGTTGCAGACGCGTTAAGCAGAAAATTGCACGGTATCTCTACCTTATACTATAATCAGCTAGAAAGCCAACTGTTGGAACAGTTAAAAGAAGAAGCACAAAAAGACCTGGAATATAAATTCTTGTGGCAGTAATGGAAGAAGATAAGAAGCAAGGCAAGAGATCTAAGTATCAAAATAATGAAGATCAAGTGTCGACCTTTCGAGAAAGAATTTATGTGCCTAATCGTACAAATCTAAAGGAGTTAATACTGAATGAGTTCCACCACAACAATTACACTGGTTATCCGAGATATCAGAAAATTCTTACTGCAATCAGGAAGGTATATTATTGGCCAGGTATGTGTAAAAATATTGCTGAGTATCTAAGCAAGTGTTTGGAATGTCAGCAGGTAAAGGTGGAGCACCAATATCCTGCAGGACTATTGTAGCCCATACCCATTCCTGAATGGAAGTGGGAAGTTATCTCCTTAGATTTCATCACGGGACTACCACGAACAAAAAGACATAATGACTCAATCATGGTAGTGGTAGAAAGACTAAGTAAGTCTACATAATTTATACCTGTACAGTCTACATACAAGACTGTATAGATTACTGACATATTTATGAAGGAAATCTTCAGATTGCATGGTATACCGAAAACTGTGATTTTAGACCGGGATGTTAAATTCACATCTGCATTTTGGAAAACCCTGTTTATGGGTTTGGGAACACAAATACATTTCAGCACTACCTATCATCCTTAGACTGATGGGCAAACGGAATGGGTAAACCAACTATTGGAAGACATGTTGCGCATGTATGTGATGCAGCAGCCAACTAAGTGGGAGGATTAATTGCACCTTATTGAGTTTGCCTATAACAACGGGTATCAGGAATCTCTGAAAATGAGTCCCTTTGAGGCATTGTATGGTAGGCAATGTCGAACACCTATAAATTGGAGCAGTCCGGAGACAAAATTGTTGTTGGGTCCTGAAATGTTGGCTGAAATGGAAGCTGAAGTAAAAAGAATAAGACAGAATTTAAAGGCTGCGCAAGATCGACAAAATATTTACGCAGATAAGAAAATGTCTTTTCGTGAATATGTGGTAGGGGACCATGTTTACGTAAGAATTAAGCCCAAGAGAAGTACTATGAGATGGACCTCTTGTGCCAAACTGGCTCCCCAGTACTGTGGACCTTTCCAAATATTGGAAAGAGTGGGACCGGTAGCCTATAGGTTGGCCTTACCCAGTTATATTCAAGTACACAATGTGTTCCATGTGTCTTTGCTGAAGCGATATGTACATGATGAAAAACCTGTGATTCATTGGCAAAATATTCAGGTAGGAAAAAGATAAGAATCCTAACTTGAAGTTATGAATAAATTAATGCATACTGACTTGAAAACGCTTTTGTTTTTCAGGTAGAATCAGATGGAGAGTTTTTGGTCGAGCCGCAACGCATACTTGACCGAAGAGAAATTGAACTCCGCAAAAGAGTAGTTGTCCAGGTCAAAGTGCAATGGAAGCATTTTGGACTGGAAGAAGCTACTTGGGAGGACGAGAAATTTATGCGGGAAGCTTACCCGGAACTCTTTGTAGAGCTGGTCTGAAACACCGAGGACGGTGTTACTTCCAGGGGGGAAATTGTCATAGTCTCATTAAAATTTAACAAGTACTAACTAGTTAAAGACATTTTTTTATTTTAATTTCTAGCAAGAAAGACTTAAATTATTATTTTTTATAAAACAAATTATTTTTGTTGAGTTATTAAATTAGGAGGAACTAATTAATGAAAAGAAATCCTTTTAAGCTATTGGTAAAAAGGTTTCCAAGAATAGGAGGTGGTTGGGAACATTTGGATAACAGTTACCTACTCCTTGAGGATAAAGCTTAATCCCAGAGGAGTAGGGGTTCTGAAAAGTTGGTAAAGGGAAAGTATTTTCTAGAGCTGGTGAGGACCAGTTGAAAATGGCTTACAGCAACCCTTGTAAAACCAAAATTTTCTATGTGTGACTGGATTGGCCATCCAGAGGTCATAGCAAAAGAATCCACTGTTACCCGTGGCACTGTCCAGATTCCGGAGCTAGGGGGCAAGAGAAGGACGTCATAGCCTCTCTTGAATGGTTGGGAGGACCACCGCTTAAACTGCTTAATCCAGATAAGTTTTACTATGTAATTATCAGCAGGTTACTCAAAGTTGGAAAGAATTCTTTACAGTATTACTATTGATGGATTACTGTCTTAATATGGAAATCTGTAAATTTTGTGCATGATTTTTACAAATGTGAGAGATAGAAATGAAGTTGTAGACAGTTTGTTCTTTAGAAAAATGGAATTATATTATAGAAATTACTGGTAATATACCTAGTTATTTCTTTCTCATAATACAATAAAGCTACAGATTAAATTCCTGCATGCTGTGAGTAATTACAGAGAACTGATAGCAGTATTTTAAGGGTATATATACATATATAAAAGAAATAGCATTGTTTATTGTAAAATAGAACATGTTGTTTAAACACTGTATGAGAAGAGTGAAAACCCTTTATAGTTGTTCTTTCCTTTCTGTTACTGTGGGGTATTCTAAGGAAAATGAAACATATATAGGAATGATATCGTTTAGAAGGAAAATCGTAGAAGAATATATACAAATATAACTCATATGATAACCAGACTCAAGGATTTGAGCCAACAGACCGTCGACCTAGTTCTGGGCAAAACCCAGAATAGGGGTGCATTCGTCCGAGGTTGATAATCCCTATTCTATACTCAGGCGTAATGAAATGGTGGCCCGGACACCATTAGGAGTATTAAACATATATAAAGATTCAAGAAGTAATATAATTCTGAAATCGTTCAGCTCAGAAAAGAGATTCAAGAACGTGGGGTTCTCAATGCCAGACAATTAATAACCTTATCTTAATAAAAGAGAAGAAGGAAGCGAATTCAATATAGATGTTCTGTGCATTTTTGCTAACCCTGGTATCAGATTTATTTCTATGTATCAAAATATGAAAACCCATAAAAATCTTAATTCGCTAACAGTAAGAGTATTGCATGCAAGAAAAGACTAGTAGTTCTAGGCCAGAAAGCCTTTCTAAACAAGAAGAGGCATAGAACGTAATCTTCGCGAAAAAACAACAACATAAAGATTCCATATCAGAGTAAACAAAAATTTCAGTAGTGCAAGTACAAGAGTGCATAGTAGAGCACAGTTAAGCCATTATATAACTTAGCCATGAAACAGAGTCAAGATGCTCACAAAAACCCCTTTAAAATTTGGGTATAAACCCTAGTTTAAACTTCTTCAAAATTATTACAAATATCATTCCAAAAACCTAGATTGGGGTTTAAAACCCTCAACCGAGAAGTTTCACATTTCTACAAAGAAAATCGAGCTCTTTCAACTAGAACCAGAGTAGCATAATGAAAACCTAGGGTAGTTCTCCCTTGTAGATTGATTGGTACCTGAGAAATGCACTGGGGGAAATATCAGCTGGGGAATCGAATGTTTGCATCCTATATTCCATGAGGGAGACCCAGCTGTGAGTAAAGCAAGCGAGGATTATTTACCTGTGCCAAATAAAAAAGCGTCTTGTGGTTAATGATAGAACTTACAAGAAAATCCCTATGAATGATAAGTAAATAACCCTGCAATTAAACTGTAGAAATCGTTACCTGAAAAGGCTGCGAAATTTCCTTGGGAGCCGACCTACAAGTGTATTGCACCTTGAAACTTAGCCTTAAATCTTAGAAGGAAAAATAGATCTAAGATAAATTTTGTAAAGCCGTAAAGAAGCTATTTTATTTCCTCTATTACCTGTATATTCCGGAAAAATGTTCATCTCCACTGCCTTCGTTGAAACTTACCGTAGTTGCAGAGTAATACATCTCTGTGGTAGTTAAATATCAAAGCAAAGGTAAGCTAGGAATTCCACGGAGGTGACCATGAGAGAGTAAAACTGAAACGTATAGCAAGGTGGAATAAAAAATTAACAGAAGTAGAATTGCTCGGAGGAGGCTTAACCTTAAGGGTAAATGGGGGGGAAAGCTCGCTCAGGAGGAGCCATGCTCAAAAAACACAGAATTTCTCTATCAGGGTAAACCCTTACCCCCTGTGAGCTGCAGAGCTGCCACTGTGAAGTTTTCCCTCAAAAAATGACCAGGAATCCAATGCGAAACAGTTGTTTCGAGGAGCTAAAACCTCGGTACCGCCGATCAATAATATGACTTGACAAATCTCCATAGAGGAGCGGTGAGGGATTGCCAAGTGGAGGACGGGATCATACCCGTAGGGCTAATACAGATCTCTGTAGTAGTTCAATCAAATAAAACATATATGTGTAATTAATACAAACTATATCGAATTTAAGTTATCACAGATCCCAACTATGATGACTGATCCGTTGTGACAGGTGGGGTGAACGTGGAGAGTTTTAATATGCGTGGTATATTAATTCTAATAAATTTTCATACTAACCCAGTTTGCATAAAACGACCCCAATGAATTACTATGGTAATCAATGTTATAAAACTATGATATATATATATATATATATATATATATATATATATATATATATATATATATCAGCATAATTGTGTAAATCGAATAACCTTTGGTTGTGGTAATATAATCTTGCAATGATGTGTATTACAATGAGTAGTATGGTAAGTAAATTTATTTTTTTATGGTTATAAGTTATGAAAGTTTGTGACATATATATATACTCCAAAAAAGAAAATATCAATATAAAAATAACTCTTAAGAGAAATAATTCTCACATAAACAACTCTTCTTTGAACATTTCAGAATTTAAAGAAATAATTCTCACATAGACAACTCTTTTTTTTATAAGGTTACTTAAAATGATGCATGAATAAACTATTTTCAAAGTAAATCAAAGTCAACCATTTTTTTTTTTTCTAAGTAAAATTGATCTATTAACAAAGGGATAATATTACAACGTGACTGTGGTCAAAAGCTACTGCCTTGGAGGCAGAATTTTCAAGAACAAACAGAGATGGAGACTGCCCATTATCAAGGAAACCAGCCTGAAAAGATTGCCATAACCCACGCAGGGGTGCATAATGAGATTTTTCAGAGTTTGCTTTGAGCCAAAAATAAGCAAAAAGATGCCAAAAAACACCATAACCATCAGCACTGAAATAAACCCAATAGATTGGGCAGCAGGAATAGAAGACAACCTTGCAGCAAGCCAGCTAATCATCTGGAGGCTCCTCAACGATCTGGCACCAGCCTGAGGCGAGCATATCTCGGGCGAGCGCTTCTTCAGAAACCGAGGGACCAGGATCAACAGGGACCATGTCCTCATCAGGACCAAAGCTCGCAGGGACCACCGGGGACTGCAACGGATCTCTGCCTCTTCCCAAATGGATATTTGTGTTCTGGGCAGTGTACGCTTCAGGACCTGCAGGTTGCATACTGGACTCCCCATGCAGGCTTTCCTCAAGAAAAACCACCGAGAAAATAGCAGTGATTCTAGGGCGGTTGAGGGAGCTATTGAAGATAAAATGCACAGAGCCCGTAGTGGGAGTAGAGGAGGCCAGAGGACGAGGCGCATGAGTGCTCCAGCTCTGGTGAAAGTCAGGAAGACGCCCCCTCCCACTGCGAGTCCGGGGGTAATGGCCAGTTCCCAAGCCACTGGAGAGAGAAGGCGTTACCGAGGAGGGGCTGGAACGATCACTTGAGGGGCGACCCTTGTAGCTACCTCTTCGGCTCCGCATTCGGTGGCGCAGCCGAGGCATTGTGGGGAGCAATTGAGACCAGAGAACAGCAAAGACGGAGGAAAAATACTTCAAAAGGAGACTTGAGACATGAAAGAAGCAGCGGGGGATCTGAGGAGGCAGAGCAATACGCTGCACAGAGCGCCACTCCAACCGAAAGACCCTCTCCCAGCGCCGAAGGAAACAACAGATGACGCCAATGCATAACAGAGTGAAAGCCAAGACCAGGTGATAAATAACCCGGCTTAAATGATACCAATCCACCAAATGCTTAGCGCCAACCCGCGCAATAACCATCCTTCTCACGCAAGGAAGATCTTCCCTCATAACTGTATCCTTGATGCGAATCAAGCCGAAGCATGCGAGGGCAGGAGCTAGCTCTGTGGACGTCGAGTGAAATCTGAGGTTTTATGAGCCCATGGCTTTGGTATGAGCGGTGTGTAAATGCTGCAGACCATCGCACAGAGGGCAATTTAACTTCCTGTACTGGACGAGCAGGTGTCAGCATGCCTCACCACCCCTCTATCCCATCTCATTAGAACTCCACTTGTACACCCGCATTCGGGAGAATCAAAGTCAACCATTATATAAACGGGAATATATATATATATATATATATATATATATATATATATATATATATATATATATATATATATATATATATATATATATATATATATATATATATATATATATATATATATATATATTTTATTTTTATTTATGGAAAACAAAACAAAAAAGAATGATATAAAACAGCTATAAGAAGAAAAATTATCGAATACAACACTAGTATATCTAAATATATTAAAATTTAGTATTATTATCCAAAAAAATTCATAATTTTTGGAGCTAGTCATTTATTTTTTATTGATATAATTATTAGCTTAATAATATATTTAAATATATTAAAATTTAATATTATTATTATTAAAAAAATTAATAATATTTAAATTTTATAATTTAGTTTTTATTAATAAAATTAACTTAATTTCCACTAATATTTTTTACAATATCCAACCACATTTACAAACATTAAACCAAAAAAAAATTAATTGCTTTAAATAAATCATTGGTTATTGATTTGCAACATTAAACAAACAAAATAACTTATTGATTATCAAAATCACATTCCATACCAAAAAAAAAATATAAACCGATCATATGACACAACAATGATAAATAATTATTTAATTCATCTTTTTATATATGTGATATAAACCTAATTTGAAAATAAAAAATATTTTTCGTGTCATAATATTAATTTTTTAATCAATAAATATCAGGCATAATCCTAAATCTGAAAGAAAAAATATAAAATAAATTAATATATAAAATGAATCAATGTTATACCAACTTAAATTTTAAACATAACTTGGGGACATAATGACATCACCAGGAGGCCTTGGCAAGTTCACACGCCGCATTGATTTTCCTTCATCGTTGAATTTTATTTTTTTTATTCTCTGTCCATCACCATTATCCATCCACTGTTGTTCACGCCCCGCATACACGGGTCTTTGTAGTTTCAGCGAATCCAAGTCGCATAATTCTCTTACCAATCTATTGCCATCTGCACGCAGTTCACACACATTGTTCACATCTTTACCGGAAAAGAAAAACGATAATATTTCTCTGGAATATCTTTCCGTCTAGCGGTTCTAAAATGCTAATAATGTAAAACCATTCCCTAGTTTTATATCACAGTAAATGGCCTTCCATTGGCCTTTGAAAGTCCAGCTATGCCTATCACTATCGACGCCATTTTGATCATTTCAGCAGCGCTTCATGGGGCACGCTTTGCATTTTCACCCAGCACAAAGTTGTCATCACCAATTTAAGAACCAATCAGCCTGTCAAAAAGGATAATTCAGAACCAGATAAAGTGCTTGCCGGAGAAACGTGATTAATATTCAAGGTCTGTCAGAGTGCTTTTCCTACCATCTATGCCCGTATATAACAATGGCCATCTCCTGGACCAATGATTGGCTTAGTGGCTGTTGCTAAGATTTGCCTATATTCCTCTACTATTATTACAGTTACATAATTTGGAAAAGACGATGCAAGTAAAATTATATTCGGCTACTATTATTACAGTTACATAATTACATAATTAAACGTAATGGAAAAGACGATGCAAGTAAAATTATGACGTAGTCTCCGACACAGCTATCAATTATTGAAAAACATGTGAAGGAGATCAGTTTCGATAATATAGGAGTTGGAACTTGGTTGTCAAGCAAAGATGATTGGAATATGGAACCTCATTGCATTCATTAATATTTGGATGCATTTATCCACCATAGTTGTTTAGTAGCGACACGGATCGGAATTAGATTGCATGCATTCATTGACCATTTGACTAGAGAGCTCAAAGTAAGTAAGAATGGTTTGCATGCATTCATTGATAGTTTGACTTATGAACTCTGTATAAACAACGTGAATTTCAAATTTATTCAATGAACACACAAAGGAAATGAAAGGCAACAAAGATACTGTTTCGGCATAATAAATATAGTCAGTGACTGCAGCTTTCCAGCTTCCTTCCTTCCCGGTTCCAAGACTTTTTTTAGTCGTAGAGTACTCTGCTATGCTCCACTTACTGTCATAAAGTGAAACAATCAGTAATCAAGTGCTCCTCTCTGTCTTTCTCCATCTGATTACTTCAGCCACGTTACAAGTAGGTAAAGAATTAAAAGATGTAATAAGCCATCGCGATGTTGATTCATTAGTTTGTTAATCGTGAGTTTTTGAAGGGTTTTCTGGTGGAATTTTCAGGTATAATTTCTCTAAAATTTAAAGAATTTATTGAAACAGAAGTTTTATGGGTAAACTTGCACAATCAAAGTGCTCTAGGAGTTTTTTAAGGTGTTGAATTCGTGTATATATATATATATATATATATACAGTCAAAAAAAAATTTCTTCTGAAAAATATATATATATACAGTCAAAAAAACCAATTTAAATAACAAAAATCAAGATGTTACCTCAAAATTTTTCACCGGATTCGGGTACCAGAAACTCCAAAAAGTCACACTAAAAACAACTCCCTATAAAAAAGCAATCACAGAACATCCAGCGAATGCTAAATTATTTGTGATATATCATATGTGTTGGAATTTCTGAATTTGTGGACAGAATGATGGAATAAAATCTATTTCACTAAACTTCTAACTATTACAAAATCAAACTTCTTCAAACTACTATTTGTTCTGCATTACAAAGCAAGAAAAATTTGCATCTCTTGACTGCTACACACGCAATGCTATTCTTTCTCTCTGCACTCTTTCTTCTTCTTTTAACACAGTCATTGTGCTTACAAAATTGCACACTTGTGTTTTTGTTTTTAAGACGCACTATTTTTAATACACAGCTTACAATCTTTTTGCCTTTGGGTTTTTTTTTTATTACACACAATCACTTTTTTGGGTTTCTCACTGCAGGCTCCTTTTTATGTTTCATTACAACATTTTATATATAATGTAAATATTTATATTTACAATATATATATTACAAAATATATATAATGTAAAGTTTCTAAAACAAAATATATGTAGCTGCATATTTAAAACAAATAACATTAAAAATTTAATCTAAAGTATAAAACCTTATACCAAATATTTGTTGTGGATTTCAAAACTTCAAAGCAAATCCGTTTTTATAAGATTATCGCATCTATTTTGAGGGATGTTGACTAGATTTCAAAACTTGCGATAAGGCTCTCATTGGTTGAAGGTGGATGACTCAGCGGATTCCCAAAGCTCAATTCAAAAAATTTAAAACTTTATCGCATCCAATTTTGGAGAGGCTGACGTCGAGTTCAAGATTTGCGATGGGCACAGTATTGGTTGATGGTTGTATTTCATGGACTTGGAGAGCTCCACTACCTTTGACGTGGACTATTCAAATCGAAAGAAAAATCATGTTAATGAACTGGTTGGTTGGGTGTTTTATGGTATGTAGATGCAGGGTTTAAATGCAGAGGTAGCGTGGAGTTGGAGTCACGTCTTTACACAGCTGAGCAGGGCTACGGCCATATCCAAAAAATTGAACTTGCAGGTGGCTTCAATGCACGATGGAGTGCTCAACACATCAAAAAAATCGTTGCTGCAATGTCCTCCGGCTCAGTCCCACAGTTGGAATTAAATTCCAACATTCCCCCTTAATTACAATTGTTATTCTCTTCCATACCCAGACATTTTCTTAGGTATTTAAAACTTTTCTGCCCCAATGGTTTTGTCAATATATCAGCAAATTGCTCCTCTATTTTGCAATGTTGCAAAACAATTTCTCCATTTTTCACTAGCTCTCTGATATAGTGATACTTGGCATCAATGTGTTTTGTTATTTTAGGAAACACTGAATTCTTTAACAATGCTATAGCTGAGCTATTATCACAAGAAACTGTTGTGCCTTTTCCCTTTTCATGACACAAAATTCTCAATATTCTTCTCATCCATACTTCTTGATATGCTGTTGTTGTAGCTACCACATACTCTGTCTCCGCTGTTGATAAAGCCACAATTGGATGTTTCTTAGAAGCCCATGAAATGGCTCCTGATCCCATATGAAAAACATATCCAGAGGTACTTTTTCCTTTCATCTATACTTCCAGCCTAATCACTGTCAGTATATCCAATTAATTCAAAATTTCCTGAAGTGGTGTATAAAATACCATACCTCTTTGTTCCTTTCACATATCTCATAATTATTTTTGCTACTTGTCAATGTGCCTCCTTTGGCCGTTCCATAAATATGGAAATTAAACTTACAGCATGCATAATATCCGACCTAGTTGCAATCAAATACATGAGGCTGCCAACTATGCTCTTTTACAAACTTGGATAAAAATTCTTGTTGTTGTCTTTTTTGTTTAACTTCAATCCCATCACTGTAGGAGTAATTGCTGCTTTGCAATCCTACATGTTAAATCTTTCCAAAACTTCATTCACATATTTTGCTTGAGAAATAAAAAAATTATTTTCATTTTTCTCTACTTCTATTCCTAAGAAGTATCTTAGCAAACCCATATCAGTGATCTCAAATTCTTCTTTCATGACTATCTTAAAATTTTCAATGAGGTAAGCATCATTATCTATGAATATAACATCATCAACATACAAAACAACAATCAACATCTTACCATCTTTCTCTTTTATGTATAATGTGGGTTCTCCTTCGCATTTTTCAAACCAGTTTTCTAGTAGATAGGCATCTATTCTACTATACCATGCTCTTGGTACTTGTTTCAGCCCATACAGAGCCTTCTTCAATTTGCATACCTTGTGCTCTTGGTCTTCTTTCTCATATCCTAGAGGTTGTTCAACATATACCTCTTCCATCAATAATCCATTCAGAAATGTTGATTTCACATCTATTTGGTAAAATTTCCATTTATTTTGTGCTGCTATGAACAACACTGCTCTTACTCTTTCCATTCTTGCAACCGGTGCAAATGTTTCTTCATAATCTCTTGCTTGTTGCTGCTTGTAGCCTTTGACAATAAGTTTGGCCTTATGCCTTTCAATCTTACCTTCAGCATTGCTTTTGGTTTTATAAACCCATTTCACTCCAATTACTTCTTTACCTTTTGGGAGGTCAACTAATTCCCATGTCTTATTTTCTCTATGGCATTTATTTCTTCATCCATAGCATCTATCCATTTCTTATCTTTTACAGCTTCTTCAAAATGAATAGGATCCTCTACATGACAATACAATTCAAATAAACAGTTCATACCTTCATTTGTTGCCTCTTGCTCATAAATTTCATTAATACTTCTGAATTTGGTTCCTCTTTCACTTGTTGAACTTGTGCTTGTAGAAGCACTCAGATCTACTCCTTGTGATGTGCTTGGAGAAGCATTGTCATCACTTCTCAAGGGTGTTCTCATACTTGTTTGTTGTGTCCCTTGCTATCATTGTGTTGGTCAAGGTGGTGCTGCTAATGAGAGATGTCTTTCAGCCATTTCTTCCTCCTCATCATCATGAGACAAACAACTTTTTACATTCATTGTTTTCTCAATGCTTCCATCCCAAGCTTCTTCTTCAATAAATTGTACATCTCTACTGTATCCAACAAATATGCACTTCTCCCCCTTACTATCCAACTTCTTCCTTAGCTGATCTGGAATGTGTGCATAAGCCACACAACCAAAAACTCTCATGTAGGGGACAAACTATTTTATGCCACTCCATGCTTCTTCAGGAACTATGTTCATAACACTCTTTGTTGGGCATCTATTTAAGATATATGCTGCACAATGTGCAACTTCAGCCCAATATTCATTTGGTAAATGTTTTGCCTCCAACATGCTTCTTACCATATCCTTGATGGTTCTATTTTTCCTTTCAGCAACTCCATTTTGTTGTGGTGTATACCTTGCTGTAAATTGCTTGTGTATCCCTTTTCTCTACAAAAACGCAGAAATTATTTGGAGATATATTCTTCTCCTCTTTCTGTTCTTAAGACCTTAATATGTTGCCCACTTTGATTCTCTACAAGAGCTTTAAAGTGGCAGAATTTATCAAACACTTCACTCTTCAACTTCAAGAAGTAAATCCAAGTTTTTCTTGTGTAATCATCAATAAAGGTCAGCATATAGTGGCTTCCTGCTAATAATGGTGTTTGCATTAGTCCACACAAATCATAATGGGCTATTTCTAAGGGTGCCTATGCCCTTATGCTCTTTCATGATGGAAACCTTTCTCTGTGTTGTTTTCCCAAGACGCGGCCTTCAGATAAGCTGTATGGTTTCTCAATCAATGGTAATCCCTTTACCATTCATTTTCTGTGCAACAAATTTAGACCTCCAAATTTGAGATGTCCAAATCTCAAATGCCATAACCAGTTTTCATCTTTTTCTTCTCTTTGGAATGTCTCTTGTGTCACTGCTGCCATTGCAGCTCCTTTCTTTAAAGCTGCTCGCATCTTGAGAGGAAACATTATGTTTCTTGTCATCTTCACTTTTGAAATGCATTGCTTACTTGGTGGTTTATCCATGATGGTGCACACGTCATCTTAAAAGAAAACATTGTAGCCTTTCTGAATGAGTTTTCCAATGCTCAAAAGGTTACCTTCATACCAGGCACATAGTATACATCTTATATGGATTTATTTTCTCCTTTTTTTGTTAGAACAATTACTCTGCCTTTTCCCGTGATAGAGACTTTACTATCTGTTCCCAATGTTACTTGACACTTCATATTTCATCAATCATGGAAAATATAGATACGTTTCCAGTCATATGGTTGCTATATCCTGAATCTAGAAAAAATATATCTTCATTCTTTTCTTCAGCCATATTATATGCTAAAAATAAATTCTCTTGAATGATATTTTCCTTAGTAAAATTAGCACTGGGTCTATTACCCATGTCACTCTGTTTCTTCCTACATTCGTTGACATAATGGCCATACTTCTTACAGTAATGACATTGGACTTGGGATTTATCATACATTTGTCCATGTGCAAGATTTTGTCCGCCTTGTTGGCTTCTTCCTTGGCCTTGGTTTTGGTTTTGATTACTACCCCTTCCACTTGTATTTTCAGAGCTATTTCTTCCTTCTCTGTTTTGGCTTCTGCCTCTTCCTTTTCCTATGTAGTTTTCTCTACCTTAACCTCTTCCTCTTCCAAAGGACATTTGGGTCTTGAAGGCATGCTCCAACGATGAGTTCGTTGTTCTACCCAATCTCTGTTCATGTGTCATCAATGATGCATGAAGCTCATCAACTGTAAACTTTGAGAGATCCTTTGTCTCTTCAATGGTTGTTACTATCACATCAAATATTGAGGGTAAGCTCCTCAACACTTTTTCCACTATTCTTCTTTCTTCTACTATCTCTCCATGAGATTTCATTTGGGTAACCAATCTAATCAAAACTGTGAAGAATGAGTCTATTGTATCATACTCTTTTATGCAAATAACTTCAAAATCCCTTCTCATTAATTGAAGCTTTGTTGTCTTTAACTTCTCCATTCCTTGGTAGGTTGTCTGGAGCGTATCCCATGCATCCTTGGACCTCTTTTCTACGGAAATACTTGGAAATACACTTTCATGCACTGCTTGATAGAGATAGAAGAGGGATTTTGAGTCCTTCTTCCTATTACTCTTCAACAAATCCTTCTCTGGTTGTGTTAAGGCATTATATGCTTGTTCATCTTCTGGTTCTTCTAAACCATCTTCAACTAGCTCCCATAAATCTTGAGAGGCAAATAGGGCTCTCATTGTGATTTCCCAATAGTCATAGTTCTTCCCATTGAACTGTGGGAATTGAGTATTTCCCATATTCATACTTGTCTTGGCTCCTGCCATAGCTAAATTTCTAAATTATGCTTTTAAAACTTCACTGTATTTCTTAAATGAACCTTCTCATTGCTGAGAGATTAAACTTCGTCTCTTAAAAGGCTTCTCTGGACTTCACTTTTTTTAAACAAACACAAAACTTTGTTTTATAAATACCTTGTTTCGTTGAGCCTTCACACTGCTGGAGAAAACTTCAACAAAAAACTCCTTCTTCCTTCAGCTTCTTTGGCAAATGAAAGGAGCCTACACTAGCTCTGATACCATATTAGAATTTCTGAGTATTCCAAACACACAAAAGAATAAAAAAAAACCCTATACAAACATAGAGAATTAAAATAAATTTGTGGACAAAGTGATGGAATAAAATTTATTTCATTAAACTTCTAACTGTTACAAGATAGAACTTCTTTAGAACTAATGTTTGTTCTAGATTACAAAGCAAGAAAAATTTGCATCTCTTGACTGCTACACACACAATGCTATTCTTTCTCTCTGCACTCTGTCGTTTTCTTTTAACACAGTCATTGTTCTTACAAAATTACACACTCTGTTTTTTTTTTTTAATACACAGTGGCTTACAGTCTTTTTGCCTTCGGGCCTTTTCTTTCATTACACAGTCACTTTGTTTTTTTCTCACGACATGCTCCTTTTTATGTTTCATTAATTTTTTATATATATTGTAAATATTTATATTTACAATATATATATTACAAAATATATATAATGTAAAGTTTCTAAAACAAAAGATATGTCGCTGCATATTTAAAACAAATAACATTAAAAGTTTAATATAAAGTTTAAAGCCTTATACCGAATATTTGTCACAGATTTCAAAACTTCAAAGAAAATCCTTTTTGATAATATTATTGCATCAATTTTGAGAGATGCTAACTAGATTTCAAAACTTCTGATAAGGCTCTCATTGGTTGACGACGGATGACTCGGCGGATTCCAAAAGCTCAATTCAAAATAGTTAAAACTTTATTGCATCCAATTTTGGATAGGCTGACGTCAGCTTCAGGATTTGCGATCGGCATGGGATTGGTTGATTGTTGTATTGCGTGGACTTGGAGGGCTCCACAACCTTTAACCTGGACTATTCAAATCGAAAACAAAATCGCGTTAATGAACTGGTTGGTGGGTTGTTTTATGGCGCGTAGATGTAGGGTTTAAATGCAGAGGTAGCGTGGAGTTGGAGCCACAACTTTACACAGCTGAGTAGGGCTATGACCATATCCAAAAACTTAAACTTGCAGGCGGCTTTAGTGCACAATGGAGTGCTCAACACATCATAAAAAATGTTGTTGCAGTGTCCTTTGGTTCATTCTCGCAGTTGGAATTAAATTCCAACAATATGTATGAGTTGCCATCTTTGCAGTTTTCATATGCGAGTCGAGGAAGAAAAAAATGATTGAAGATGGTATCCATAATTATAAAGAGAGGATCTTTATTCTTGCGGGATTGTTGGTAGTAGTGACTTGTTGCCAGGTACCCGCAGCTAGAAATTTAAACAAAGTGGTTCATGACCATAAACCCGACTTGGTGGCAATGGGGGAGGAGGCTTGGTCGAAGGTGCTGGAGGTGGCGCTGGAGGAGGTTTAGGTGGTGGAGGTGGTGCTGGAGGTAGTTTGGGTGGAGGTGCTGGTGGTGGCGCTGGACGAGGCTTGGGCGGAGGTTCAAGAGGTGTAGGTGGCGGGGCGGGAGTTGGATTATTAGGGGGAGGTGTCAACGGTGGTGTTGAAGGAGGTGTTGGTGGTGGGACGAGAGCTCGAGGAGGATTAGGCAAAGGTGCCGGTGGTGGTGCTGGAGGTGGTGTCGGTGGTTGGGCAGGAGCCGAAGGAGGATTAGGCAGAGGTGCCGATGGTGGTGCTGCTGGAGGTGTAGGTGGCGTTATCGGAGCTGGAGGAGGATTAGGCAGAGGTGCCGGCGGTGGTGCTGGAGGAGGTGTCGGTGGTGGGGCAGAAGCTGGCTGTGGTGCTGGTGGAGGTGTAGGTGGCAAGGCTAGAGTTGGAGGAGGATTAGGTGAAGGTGTCGATGGTGGTGCTTGAGGAGGTGTCGGTGACGGGGGAGGAGGTGGAGGAGGATTAGGCGGAGGTGTTGGCTCCGGGGGTGGAGCTGGAAGAGGACTTGGTGGAGGTGGTGGAGCCGGTGGTGGTACAGGCAGAAGTGGTGGAGATGGCGGGGGATTTGGTGGAGGCGCTGGTGATGGAACTGGCGGGGGTTTTGGTGGAGGCGCTGGTGGCAGAGGAGGAATAGGGGTCGGACTGTGATGAATCACCACCAATGGGAAAGATGCATGATATTGAATAAAATTACAAATAAAATAATATTTTAATAGTTCGTTCATAATTTTATTTATAAGTTAAAATAAAACAAATTATTAGTTTCTTAATAATATCAATTTTATATTTAATTTTTAGGAAATTTTTTTATTTTATTTATAATTAAATGTTTAAAAATTTAATAAAAATTAATATAATAAAAAAATAATTAAATTATATTTACATTTTTAAATTATATATCAGGATGAAATATTAAAAATAAAATTTATCAACGTAAAGAAAAGTAGAGAAGATGATCTATAAACTAGTATACCTTTCAAATGAGGAGTGCGAACACTTAAATAAACTAAATTGGATAGGTTACTTTAGCTATTATATATAACGAAATGATAAATGATGAGAAAATAATAAAATGGAGAAGTGAAACTAATGAGTACAGATCCATGATGTCATTTTAAAATAACTTTATCTTGACCAGAAAAATTATACATGTCTTTTCGAAAAATAAGCTCCTAAGTACTTGTACATTATTTTTAAAATTATTTTAGCAAAAGTTATATCAACGCACATAACAGATAAGCATATATGAAAGTAATATGATATTTCCAAAGACCAAATTATATCATTTCATGAAATATTATATGTATAAAATATAGATAAAGCTCCAATTTTGTGACCTTTCCTATTCCATTAGAGGATTGTAGAGGTGAAGTAGTGTTCAATGATTATTGTAAATTTTTACAATTTAAGTCACGAAAAATATAGCTGTGCATCATTTTTTTTATGAGTAAGACATAACTAGTATCTTAAATTTTTACATAGCATTGATAGGAGAGTGATGGTGCAATGCGTATCTTTTCTACATTTGTGGTACATGGCATTACAATGTGAATAGGTGTCAATCAATTGTTAAGCCATGCAATATGTATCTTAGTACTATGTACATCGATAAAATCAAAACTAAAAATATGGAAAATTCCTTCAATATAATGAAGGTGGGTAAATCATGCTTTTGGAAGGACTACTTTCATTGTCCTTTTAGTTAGGCTTGGATTTAAAGATGTAATAGGATTAAATTTTGAGGGTTTTTCATTTTCTTTCTAGAATTTATATATATTTAATCAATGTTGGGTCATCAATAATCTCAAATGTCAAAGTATACACTTGCATTTCATGAACTATCATAGCTCTAAATGTAAAATTAATGTACGATTAGCACTTTAATACCCATCACATATTGGGAAGTTTGAAATAAGGTTAACGTGTGTGACATATGTGATTTGAAATGGAATGTAGTAAAGGAAAAAATAAGAAAAAAATAAGACAATAATTCTACACAATATAAATAAATAAATTTGAGTAGTGCAAAACAAGTATCTTGAAGACATATATGTTATTTTGTATCAATCTAAAATTGAAGTTGTTTCTAGTGTATTGTTTAGTGTAATCAAGGGTCTATTTTTCACTTGAGATGATGTGAAATAACACCTCACAAATGAAGAAAATAAGCTTTGCAATGTGTTTCTTCCATACAGTAAGGAGTACATAATAATGATCTTCAAAGATTTGTTTGAAGTTTAAAATTTGTAGAATAAGGTTGCAAAGAACCCCTCCATTCCCAATCATTTTAATAAAGTTTTCTTTCTTTTTTATAAGTTGTATTTGTATTGCAATAAAATAGATTTACATTAGTTTAGAAAAATTATTACCCGTGACCTACCATCTTCGAAACCAAACTAGAGGCAGTAAAGTAGAGAGTCAAGAAATTAAAAAATTAGAGGAGAGTCCATAAAATATAGAGACCAAAACAATTAATTGCCCCACTCATTGGTAGACCAATAACAAGAGGCAAAAATAACATCATTTTTGCGTTGCACAGTTTGTGTTAACAAGAAAAAATAAAATGAACATTGAAGTAAAGGAAAACATAACCGTAGCTCAGCTCCATTTATTTAATTTCTTGCAACGTGCATCGTGGAATTGATATCTTGAGCTGTTATTTCCTGGAATTCCCATTTTAATGAGTAAGGAGGGAAGGAAGGACAAGAAGAATGAATAAAAGTAGAGAGTTTATCATAACCTTTGTTGGCTAATTGATTAGTCGATCTATCAATATTTGAGGGAGTGGAAGTAGAGAATTGAGGAAGGATTTGTTTGATAAGTCTCGGGGAGATTTAGAGTCTCCATATTTTTCGCTATTTTGAGAGAGGAGGATCCATAAAGGATCTTATTAATCAATGAAGTAATAATACAACAGTTACCTTTGAGAATTATAAGAGAGAATTTGAGGGTGGAGGAAATTCTCCAACACATTTCAAGGCGTTTAGTTTCACTATATATCTACTATTGTGGCTAATGTAAATAAAATACAAATGAATAATGTCTCCTATTTTTAAGAAAAGCACTCCCCTATAATATGCAAGACAAGGTTTTCCCTTCGAGACACCATTGAAGTTTATATTATTTAAATTAATGAGGGGAAGACCAGTGTCAAGTGGAGGATGGGGTCAACAGGGGAGGGGTTATGGGGAGTTTGGAAAGGGAAGAAAGTAGATTGAGAGAAACAATAATAGGTGCCTCAGAGTCCTAAAATTTCTAGTTTGAGTTTGACCAATTGGAGAAAAGGATGATTTCTTTGAGATCACGAAGAAAGGTGTTCCAAAGAGAGAGGCTAGAGTCCTGCAAGTTGTAGACGATATGTTGGTTGCATTCTTTCCATATAATCAATATGAAAAATCCGTGTGAAAAACCAAAGCTATATTGAGATCAAAGAGATTAAATAATGGGGAAAGAGGCCAATTATTGATCAAGTCTAGTGGGAGAGTCTCTTGTTAGAAAGGTTGTATAAAGATATTGAAGAACTTGTTCAAAAGATCGCATGCTGGAAATAGTGTTGTTTGGATGGAATTGATGTAAAACTTGTAGCATGTGTTTGACACTTGTTGCAGATGGATAGAACTATGTATTCTAGTGTGATCATCCTATATTCTTGAGAAAAGAAAACCATGGGAAATTACCAAGGGTCTTTCCCATGGTATTTGGTGCAAGTGATTATTTGTGTCGTCATCTAGAGAAGTGGTGTGCATTTAATGTGATGATTTGGTCGATATTTATGAGGGATAAATTAGTATAAATGTATATTATGCTAGTGTTGGAGAGATGTGAAGCTACAATACATAATGACTCTGTTTGTCTGTTTGTAGCATTTATCAATAGTGAAAGTTTCATAGATTTATTTGCAGACCTAAGATGTTCTTGTAGTGTTCGTGTTGAGTAGATCATACTGGGCCCAATATGAAACAATGTGAAATGAGGTCCACATATAGATTTAGGAAGTTGGGACCTCCAACAAGTGTTGGTTTTTCAAGATATGAGTAGTGACTTATTTATAGTATTGGCTAGCAAACAGTTGATATGAAGTTGGATATTTTTAGGTAGAGGTGGCCAGGAAAATATAGCAGGGGTCGTGTCTCCTAGTTGGTAGTGTCCAAATGAGCTATGTAAATATTTTCTTGAAAAACAATAGAAAATGAGAATAAAAAAAATAGCATCAAGGTGGTTTTCTTCCCCTTGAGGGTTTCCACCATATATTCTCATGTTTCATTGTGGATGGTTGTCTTGTTGATTACATGATATTTATGCATTTTTTTAATTCTAGTTGTTGCATGTATTGATATTCACTTAAAGAAATTAAAACTGGCAGAAATAGTTTAATTGATATCACTATTGTTCACCCTCGAGTAGCATACTGATTCCAACAACTGGTATCCGAGCAGGTTATCTCTAGTTGATCTTGACCACTCAAAGGTAGATCGAGGACTTATGGCCATGGGAAATAAGAAGATGTATCAGAAAAAGAAGGCATACAAATAGGCCAATTTTTTTTTATAAGAAACCCACCTTATGGTGAAGGGATATTGAATATAGTCATGAAGGAAATTCGTTTTGTTTCAATTGTGGATGTAATTGTCATCTTACTTCTAGTTTCTCATTCACTATTACATCTAGTGATGGTGATGCTCTTGGGATTACCGAGGAAGAATATTATAATCAGTCTTTTAAAATTGATTCTCCAAGAGGAAAAGAAGATGATCTTCTGATGGAGGAATCAATATTAGAAGGTGGTGAATATGAAGAGCACAATAGAATATTGGCCCTTGAAGATGAGAAGAAAGTCCAAGCAAGGACAGTAGAAAAGATCTTAATGGAAAACAAAGATCTGAAGAAACCTTTTCAAATACTAGAAGAAAGAGAGCATGCTTTCAAAGAAGAAATTATGGACCTAAAACCCAAGTTGGAGGAGGCAAGTAGAACTGAGGAGGCGATTGGCAGTAGACTCAAAGAATATATTGACCATTGTGATAAATTAAAGGAGGAGGGGGCTTCAGCAAGAGAAGAGTTAGAAAAGAGCAGATCCATCTTAGAGGGAGCTAATGAGGTAGTAGTAAAAAAATCATAAATAAAGACCTTATAAGAGAAAGAAAGGAAACCAACATCAAAACCAGGAGCCAAATAACATGTCAAGAAAAGGTGCGAGGGATGTTAGATATCTCAATTGTCAAAATCTTGAACAAATTTCGACTGATTGTAGAAGTAGAAGGATCAAATATTATTTGAAAAATAAGCTTCCGAATAAGAAACACCCTCAAGTAAAGAGTCAAGGAAGACTACACCCATCAAGAAGATCATGATCATTAGGTATAATGGTTTCTTTTATGGCTATTGTTACGCGTGTAATTTTTTTGGGCATCAGGCTATAGATTGTAGGGCTGATGTAAAGAAAAAAATTATTAGAAGTTGGATCAACATAATATCTGAGCCTTATCCTCCTTTCCCTGTTCACATAATATGTTTTATATGTGACAATCTTGTCCATATGGCCAAATATTTCAAGTTTCCTATGGTTCTCAAGGAGTCTAGTCAGAACGAGAAATTTATTCAAGTGATAATGAATAGAAACTTGAAGAGAGATCCACAAATTAGAAAGAAATACATCTCAATTTGGGAGAATAAGGAGCATCAAGATACCTCAACGAAAAATTACGGTCAACTCAGGCTTAGGGACAACATGTAGCAGAAGTTGCATGAGCTCAGGGGTAACTCCTCCAAGAAAGAAAGGCTTCTTCAGTTTCAATAGCATTTGTTTCAATGTAAAAGTTTTTTTTTTGTACAAATATATCCTAATTATGTTCTTCAAAGTTGTTTTGATGGTTTTGTGGTTGATGTTGTTGTTTTGCATAAACCATGGATCTTTGTTTGATAAATCATTTCTGATTTGTTTTATAAGTGCTTCAATAAATGGATCTTCTCCAAATCCTCCATCCTGACGTAATGGAGCTAGACTAATATGTGTTTGATTTAATATGTGCATTTTGAGTTCCCATATGATATAGAGAGGAATAATTCCATGCTAGTACCCAAAATTAGTGTAAATAATGATTAGTGATTTGAAAATGAAAAAATATAGAATATACAACATTTTTATGAGGTTATATCGCTTTCCAATATGAGGAATGCATAATAAGTGATTCAATGGTTTGCAATGTTTCTGTCAATATGATCAATAAATGATGTTCATCAAATGACTTTTTTATATCCCCATCTATTTAATTTATTACGCCTTGTTTAATTGATTCAGTTCTCCCAAGAGGATCATCCATGGAGTGTTTGATTTGGTCTTCTTAGAAAAAAATATGAACGTGATAGTATTTTTGATATGGTAGTTGTTACTGGAATAACATCAATGCATTTTTTATTTGATCCTTTATTACTTGCAAAGGTTGTAAATTGTGAAAAGGTTAAACACATTAAATATTCAAATAATGGTTGATTTGGTTTGTGCATATTCCTTGGCTCGAATTGACATTTGTAAATGGGTTTATAAGTGTGTTTTTTTATTTGTAGAGGTTGGATTGGATGCATCTTGAGCTGAGTTGTATGGAGCATTTTTGTGGTATCTCCCTTGATTTGTAATGGTTAATATAATCATGGTTCAAAATGCATTAAGTATCAGATTGCTCATTGATTAAGCCTTTATAAAAGGCTAAGAAGAGTGCATTGTTATAGTTCATCTAGTCATGGCCAGTAGTATTTTGATGTGGTATTGGCCCAAACCCTTATTGACTAGGTATTCCAAACAATTGTGAACACATTCATGTTGGGTTCATTGAGTTTTTGGAGTCACATGGATTTGGTCCATTTTAACTTTGATATATTAAAGTTAAATATACAATGTGTTGTGCTATTGACTATGTGTGCACATGGAGAGTTAGAGTGTAGAGCGAGTTGATCTGAGGAACACACCTAGTAGATCATGGCACTTGTGTACCATGTGAGATCTTGCTATTGTGCACTTGGAAAGTAGATACACAACTTATATTTAATGGAGTGTGCATTGTAAGAATAGGGAAATATTATACCAGAGCACTTATTATGCATTTGGTTTTGGACAAAGTGTGCATGTATGTTGACAATTCACAAAAAATATGGAGAAACAACACATGTGAAGTCTAGTTAGAGAAGGAGAATATCTCATCTACTTGTGCACACCTGTAGGAGAAGGTTCAATTTTTTTTATAGAATAAGGAGAGCAGTGACATCATTATTCTGAGTGTCAGTGTCCAAAATGAAGTTAATGCGTTGTTGTTTGATGGTAGGAGGAAGTTGTAATGGTGCACTAATATGGCTATGATTACTTGATTGAGTCGACCATAATAACATGGATTTGATACTTTGTACCAAAAATTATAAATATGTCTTGTGTGGTTAATTGAAAATTTTAAATTGGGTGAGTTTCTTTTTCTAACAATGCATATGGCTATGTTTAAAGGTTTTATTAGTTGAGATATGAGAAGCGATTTGGATGAGATGATATTGCAGAATGAAAGGCATTGGAAAAAGATCGTGTGGCCTACATAAAGAGACCAATCATTGGATACTATGGAAAGTGAATGGATTATATTTGTAGTGTGTTAGAGTGTGGCTAAATTCTTGAGTGGATATCATTCATCTGTGTGAATAAAATTGTTGGACAGTTCGAGAGACAATGTAGTGTATATGTACCATCATTGAAGGAGAGATTCAACATGATACTATTTGACTTGATAATTGAGGAAGTGATGGATTATTGTTGAAGTATTAAGCATACAAAGATAAGAGATAGATTCCTTTACCAATATGCATGGAACATATCATGGTTTCTAAGCATGCCACATCTAGGCATGAAGGGCGCAAAGATGGCTCAGATCAAAGATTTAAGAAGACAAAGAATTGGAAAGCGCAATCGTTTGATGAGATACCCATTCTAGACTTGTGGTGTGATGCATTGAGAATTGACAGTGCATGTGAGAAGAGCCTGTGGAAGAGGATGCACCAAATTTTATTGGTTGCATTGTCTATTATTTACAATGCATTCGACCGCAAGGGTTGCAAGCATGATTATTTGTGTTATTTATTATAACCATTCTTCTAGGTATTATTATTAGTGTTGTGTTCATTTATGGGAATAACATGATGTTTATTTACAAAGAGAGCCATGTATTTTTATGTCATTGATGTATGCATGTTTCTATTGTGAGTAGTAATGTAGAGGGTTTGAGTTAGAGTCTTGGGTTATAAGGCAAAGTATTGTTGTGTTTGTATTTTCCATGATGCTAAGCCATGTAAATCGACGAATAAATGTTGTTGATATGAGTTGTCATATTGTGGTTGCAAGGGTGTAGAGACAACTTATTGATGTAACTATCTAGTATTGTTGAGTCATTACATACTGCAACTAGGATTGGATCCATGTTTCTCTATATGAAGAGTGAGAAAGATTGATGTTGAGGTTGTCATGAGAAAAAATTGATGTATTATTAAGAGTATTAATTTAACCATGCATTGTAATGAATCATTTGAATTAGCCACATAAGTAGATTTGTTTGCAATATCAATCTTGTATCTCTTGATTAAGCCATGTAGTCATTTTATATCATTGCTATCCTTGAGTTGTTGGTTTTGTCATAGGCACAAAGATAGCTAAGTCATGTATGAGTGTTTTGGTGACTTTGGTTTAAGACTATATGTATGTCATTGACATGATGTCCTTTGCTCAGTCATGAGTCTTGGCATATTCATTGATTTCTATTCAGTTAAGTGATTAGGCATGCATAGAAGACTCATGTTACAACCATGTATTTACTTTTGATATTACTATTGTTTTGTTGTGATTTATTATGAAGCCTTGTACTTGCATTATTTTCATTGTCATCAGTTGGCTATCTTTCATGTGGCAAGGACGTCAAAGTCATTGTACAACAACCATGTATATGTTTTATTCCCACATGCCTATTCAAGGGGAGCATATTCTGGAGAAGAGAAGATCATGAATGATATAGTGATTGTGTTGGTAAAGTATATTGTGGATTTGTTGATCACATATGGAAAGAACAATATTGTTTCCAAGGTTTTTTCATCGTTATTATTGTATGGGATAGTGTGAAAGGTCACGTTGATGACTTGTACTTTTTACTATTTATGTTGTATGTTGCTCCTCTGATTTGTCAAGAACAGTATTGTTGCTCAAATATCGTTGCTGCTACTAAAAGGAAAGAATTATATTTCCACCTATTGTGGTAAAATCACAACCCCAATTTTTAACTAATTGTCTTCATAATAATAATGAGGATCCTCGACATAACTTTTGACTATATCACTTTTAATATTTTCTCCTAAAGGCCTTTCTAATTTCAATTTTAAATAGTTCTGAGAATCTGAAATCTCGAGAAGCGTATTAATAGTGGCTGCAGTTTTGTTTCAATTATCAGTGATTTTGGTTTAATATTTCCCTTATGCTTCCCACTTCATATATAATAGAAATTCCTCCTCGTCATATATAATTTCGGGAGCCTTAAAATAGCTCCCCAAAAATCCACTAACACATTTTTTAATATTTTGATTATTTATTTTTTATTAATTTTAATTTTAATTATTTATTGTTTTATTAATTTTAATTTTAATTAATTTATAATTATAAATTAGTTTTAATTTTTATAAATTAAGTTTAATTTTTATATTAATAATTTTAAATATTAATGATTTAATTATAATTATTTTTTAATTTAATTTAAAATTAGAATTTAAAATTAAAAATGCTTAATTTTGGCCTATGCAAGCATTTTTTTTTTTCAGAATTATGGTAGTTTTAATAATTCAAATTTGGAAAGGCATGTCCCAAGTTTTTCTTGGCTAAATGAAGCTTATAATAGCTAGTTATAAATCTCATACCCAGGGAAAAAAACTCAGAATGTTAAATTTAGCAGATTTAATGATTTAATGACCCAAAATTTCTACAACAAAAAATTGCTTTTTCCAAATTTGATTGGTGAAATTTAATTGGCTTGGGAAAATTGCTATCACTAATTCATTCTCCGGTATTTATTCAAAAGCTAATCGTGTAATATCCCTTCATTATTGTAATCTTGTTTTAGTCAGATTAGTGGAAAAACCATGAAAAATATTGGAACATTGAATAATTGCTAATAAATAAATAATAAGAGAAAATGTACTGAGGAATAAGACACCTACAAATGAGATTATTTCCGAAACAAAAGAATATGATCTCATTGGTAAATGAGATTGGATAATTATTTCATGATAAGAATTCTAGATAAAATTATAGATAAGCTCAATGTATGACAACGAAAGATCCATTAAGTTGCTTACTCGGAGAAAGATGTTAAGTTTAAAAATAAAAACATAAAAACACAATGGGACAAAAAAAGCTAGATTTTATGGAAAATCCTAAACAAGTGGATAAAAATATCCACAAATGCAAAACATCACTAAAGAAAACCTTGTCATGAAAGAAATGTATTAAATACATATTAAGTGGATAAAAAGGAGTTATTGAATCCTGGGCAAGCATTCTCTGCTTGGGGGTGAACTGGAAGAGAGCAGTTCTTGGTTGAGTGGCAAGTGTGATCATCAAATACAATTTGAAAATCTGTGCATATATATTCTCGTGAATAATTCTAAAATTATTTTGACGCATTTGGGTTATGTTGTTAATTATGATGCATTTAAATATTGCAATCGATTAAATTATGTTGGAAATGTTTATGTCTCTGGGTTTTGAAGTTATTGTCATTATTATTTGTATTATGGTTTCCTTCTAATTATACACGATCAAATATGTATTGTTACTAATGGGAAATATTTAATATATACATATAATATAATTTATAGAATTATATGATGGGAATGTCCAGATTCGATAGAAAACATTCCTGAATGCAGTAATGGAAGTTCCTAGGTAAATAAATATGGTTGGTATGAATAGTAAATTGTGGTAGGTGATGAGGTTATTAATTGAGGAGTTAATAGACATAGATAATAGAAGAGATAATAAGAGTTGTTTTATATAGTATATATTTTTTTTTGTTATTAAGAATTAAGAATGGGTAGGTGGAACAAATGTTAAATCTGGAAAAGTAAATGGGATTCAATTGTTGTACAGGACATATGTTTATGAAATTATGATGACTTCGGAAATAAGAAGATATATATAAACCCTTACAAGGAAAGGGGTACAAGCATACCACGACATACCACGTTCTTGTCATTTAACGAAATAAAACTACTAATAGATTCAATTATCTCAATTAAAATGGTATATGTAAATATTTTAATGGATCTTCTCGTGAGCCAACACGCTCAAACAAGGATTTTTAAATAAAGGGATCTAAGTTGGATACTATGAAGAGGTAAATACCTCTAGTGTCTCTCTTTAACAAAAGAATAAATCAACGAGTTAAGAAAAATAGAGATAAACGTTAAAGGCGAAGAATAACGACACAGTAACACGCACAACCTGACAATGGGATATATGGGAGCATAATGGAAAATCATTAATTGGTACTAGGAGATTTGGAAAATCTCTGAGGTATGTAAGTATGAATAATACGAGGGTTGGTAGGGAGAAATCAATTCACTATGAACAATAACAATTTAGGCGAAGATGGGGATCCTGCTAATCACAAAAGATCACCATTACCATCTTCAATACTTATTGCAAACTCTCTACCGATATAGATCCCCATACCGAGTAACTTAAAACACTGAAATCGAAGGGAAACATTTGGTATTAAGTATAATTCAAGAGCTGGCTAAAAAAACATATTAGATTCTCTTTTCTATTATGAAATGATTTGAAAATTAAATTAAGGATCTAGTGGAATCCAGCACAAATAAACGATTTAATAATACATATAGTGTTTTTTTCAAAAAAGATGTAAAATCATGAATAACTATACACATATTATATGTAGTTGAGCGTTCCAAGAACACTATGCAAGATTCTATGAATACAACCTTATAACATCGAAATACATACAAACCTTGGCATTTCTTCAAAACAACACAGATTAAACATGTTGCCAAGACGGATGGGAAGAATATTATTAAAAAAAGAATACCATATGGAAAAGTGTATTGACTATTAAGCTTGAGGTTGGAACAACAAGAGAAACACATTTCATACAGGAAAGATGCAGTTTTAGTAAAGAACAAGGAAGGCTGCAAGGCAGCTAGTCCCTGCTTTGAGCCAGTTGGAGTTGGAGCGAAGGATTTGCAAACAACTGTAATAATGATTCTATTGTTGTCCTAATGAATCTATGAATTTATTACAAAATCATAAAAGAGAACATAATATCAGCGGTAGTGACTGCTTTCACCGAAACTGTATCAGCGGTTGTAATTGATATTTTGTGCAATTTGGTCGAAAGTATTCAGACGAGGAGGGATATGATAGGCGAGGGTTCAGACCAATGGTTCCCGAGTTTTCCTCATTGCAGGGTGCTTTTGAAATTGGAGACTTCATACCCTACTTGAAATGGATGGATCTCCAAGGTCTAGGTCGTCAAGAAAAGGAGATTCATAAAAGAGCAGATGTATTCTATGAGAAACTCATACTGGAGGACCATCTAGTCCAAAACGACCTCCACTAACCCAGGGATTTTGTGGATGTCTTAGTTGCAGTTTCCTCGCATATTTAGATTAAGTCACCCAGTTCCAAATATTAGTTTAGTCTGGGCATTCAATTATATGGTATATTGTAGGATATGCTTCATGCTGGAACTGACACTACCTTTACGGCCCCAGGATTCAACTGGTAATCGTGAATACTAGCTGACCGAGTTTCACACCCTTAATAGGAATAATGGTGAGACAGTTTTAGAGTTTCCAGTAGATTATGTAAGTTGTATCATCACATCCCATAGATTTGAAAGCCATCTAAGCCAGCTGCTATGGTAGCCTATGCATTTTCCTTTGAGTTTTAGTTTTCCCTACACTATAGAAAGGAAATCAACAGACTTAGATGTTATGTTTCATGATGCTGAAGACCTGTGATAACCATGCATATCTGCTTTTTTCGGTATGTCACTAATCATGGATTGTGAATGTGGTACTAGTCAGAAATAAGAGTAGCGATGGTTGTAGAGGTTGTCAAACGTGTTTAATTTATGCGGATGCCTGCACATATAAAAAAAAAATTAAAATCTTAATAAAAAGTAGAAAAATTAATAAGTTAAATTAAAATAAAAGTAAAAGCAAAAATACATGTCACCCAAACCTTGCATGCGTTTGACGTTTCAGAGCTATTGAAAGCTATTGAAAGAAAACGTGTGTCGGAGCTATTGAAATTTCTTGAAAGAAGACGTGTCAGAGCTATTGAAATATTTCACAGTTGTCCTCTTTATTTGACATAATTCACTGAAATTTGTGTTCTGCATAGAAGGCTGGCATTGATACTTTCTTGGACTTCGGACATATAGTGTATAAACACCTATTTGTATTGAGTCTATGTCTATCTTTTGCTGCCTGGGGTATTGTTTTCTTTCTTTTTTAGGCTTGTTCCCTAGCTCTTGCAGCTCTCTGATGCAGCCAAACTCCTCCCAGCGATACCACGAAATCGTTGCAAGAATGTTCCAGGGCTGCCTGCGTGGATCATTCAAGGCTCCCAGCGAGAAATGGAAATCGTAACGAGAGCGCTGGTGAGGCAATTGAACTCCCGACCAGACAAAGGAGCATTCACCAGGGCTTCGAAGGAGAAGAATGCGGCACCTTTCACAAGCGAGGTAGTGTCATCGTCCACGTCCAGTTGTGACCCATGGGATCATGAAGCGTGTGCAAAATCTGTCCAGAGTCTTTAATTTGCTTAACATTTTTCTAGGGGAGGGGATTGCGGATGGAGCAATATCAAATTCATTTGCATGCAAATAATTAATATGTAAACTTGACTTGAAGAACATTTTGGCTGACATGGGAATGGCGCACAAGCAATACTTTTCACAGTCTAGAGCTAAGTGTTATGAATTCGGTTCGTAGCAGTTAAATTTCCTGAATTTGGTGGCAATCAAATACAACAAATTCATAATTTTAAATGCCATTGCTAGATATTTTTGATAGTTTTGTAATTTCTGCCAAGGGAGTGAGTGAATTAATAAGCCCACGCATTACTTGCTAAACTTGTTATATGGTTGAAGATTTACTTGCTTTCTCATGTTAAACTTATCGATTCTTGTCATGAAATTTTAGAGTATCTAGAATTTATGGTTTACAAGATTCTGTATTTACTCGAAATTAATATTTAGACTTGTTCCAATTGATATTTAACTTGACAGTCGACAATGTTTTACTTGCTTCTGGGTTATTTGGCTTGTTTATTTAATGTATATCATTGAATGTGCCAGCAGATAGGAATCCCTCTTATGGGTTCCTTTCGTATGCTCAGACACTAAGTTCTATCAGTCAGAAATGAACCGCTATGACCTGTCTTAGCGAGGAAGGGTTAACTGTTTTCCAGGTTCTAGTTTTATATTATAGGTAATATGGTGGTTAAGTCTTAATAGTTATCTGAGAGCAATAAAATGATGGTTCCTTTCCAGCCATGATAAAGACTTGGCACAGTCACTAGATTGAAGCTTGCCATAAATAAGCCCTTCACTCTAAGTTGCTAGAGGGCTGCTAGAAGGAAGTCACTGCTGCTAGAAGGAAGCAGTTATTGCCAATGCAATCACGAAACTACAGGTAAGTAGATTTTTTGGTCTTAAATCTTAAGGTTGTCTTAATTAAATGGTATTATCAATTCTGAAAGAAAAATTTCAGACTTTAAACTACATTAATAGAAAATTTTCTTAATTTAAACTACATTAATAGCAAATTAAATTAATGTATGAAATAACTCTCAAAAATTCATTTCCAAAAATTAAATTGATCACAGAAATTTTCCTGCGAAATACCAGCAAAAACAGTGTTTGAGCAATGGAAAAGCTTGTGCAGCGACAAACCTAGTGGAAATACTGACAAATACTTTGATTTGTTGCTTGCAAACTCGTAAATCTTGCCGGTTTCGAGAAAAAATGATGAGGGAAACTTCAGCATCATAGAGAACAGAAAGCTAGAACGATTTCTTTAGCACCTCATTGTTGCGTTTGGAGAAGGAAGCATGTCGACTATGAGGGTTTTGAATGCGTTTCAGCTCCAACTTCTTTCCCATTTTGGAGTAGTTTCCAAAACAGAGAAATGTATATCCAGTGGTTTCAGTAATTTTTCTTATCTTCACAGCCAGAACCATATTTATGGTCTAATTTCATGGCACTTCGGAAACCCAGTTACGACCCAGTTGCCCTGGTAGACGAAAAGCTGCTCTGGTTTTAGATCCTCCAGTCCCAAGTGCAGATTCAGTTCCATTCTTTGAGAAGATTCAGTTCCATTCTTTGGAAATCTCGTCCCCGCAGCATACCTTTGGGTTAGAGATCGAGAAATCTAAGCCGAGAAACGCCTTCAAGGTTAACATCTTCTTTTGAAATGCCATCGATGTTTCTATGGCCTTTGCCTTTTCCGCATCTATCTGAGGCAAATGGCGTGGCTTGGAAGACCCTTCGGTGTCAAGATTAAAACATGCAAAAAGCCATGTGGTGGGTATGTGGTTGAGCTGGTAGCATAAGTGATATATTTCAATAAGCATAAGGAACCATAGTTTTCAAACATTTACCAGCATCTAATGTTTAAAATTAATGCTAACATTAGTTTGCGTGAACTTGAAATTCATTGTATTTCATTGTTTTCTTATACTTAACCTAAGTTCAGCTTCATACTTTCAGCTTAATATATTCCTATCGCCTCGATATGAGGCCAAATAAGACGAGAAACTTTTTAATTGGACAAAGAGGAATATTCGCTTCCGACTTTCCTTAAAACTTTGGCTAAAACATGAAATGAACTTTGGGTTTGCGACGGGGACTAATGTCTAAAAAAATTTCGATTACAATAGTCCCTGCCATGCCCCAGGCGGCAGGGACTAATAAGGGAAAAATAAGCTTCGTTACATTGGTCAGACATAACATATTGTAGATTCGCACGACAATGTAAATTAGTGCAGAAATAAAGAACAAATATTAAAGTAGTATCTTTATCACCATCCTGAATTAACTATCGCGATAGCTAACTTTGATATAGTCGGGATTGATGATTGGGCTACAAATGCTCATAACGATTCAAACGTTCTTGAAATAATCAACCTAAAATAAAACAAAGTACGTATGTTTAGAAAACCTTCCACACAATGGATACAGAAATGAGGACTAAATGAAATATTACAAGATAGAATCTATGTCTATAATAACTTCAAAGAATCGATATAATGGCTTAATGGAAATAAATTCTAATGAATGCAACCATATACAAAGCATATTAGTAATAAGTAAGGAAACTTATAGGGAGGGTTTGAATTACTGATAAAACTCTCAACCCCTCATTACCGACAATAATCAAAGAGGTTACAAAAAAAATACATGTATATGAGAATACAACCACCAAGTTTAGCAGCCCAGCGAAAGCGACAAGTCGATGTTAACAAAAATTACCAGTGAATTTGTTGGGAAATAAAAACCCCAAGTGAAATGAAAAAAAAAACCCTCATAAATTATTTTTAACAACGAACTTTTACAACTCGCCTTTTTTATTTTCCTCTATTTCTAGAAAGATGGCGGAATAAACTATGTCAGATAACCTCGTTGAAAAATAGTGACCAACTTGGAAAGCCAAAATCGTTGGAATAGGTATCAAAGGCACTGAAATGTCTTATAAAAGTCCAAAATCTAGCAAAATTCCAAAGGGACAGAGTATGCCTGCAAAATGCATGAGAAAAGCACCAAATAAGTTCTATTAATTGGACATATCTAACTTAGTGACCTAACATAATCTACAGAAAGTGCAACGATTTACCTGAAAAGATGAAGATAAACCTAGTAGTGGTGACTGACTCTCTTCCAGACGGAAAAGAAATTTTAATAAAAAAAATGTATAACAAAAATCCAAATACATGGATAAATAGGACATATAGAAAAATAAAGTGATTGTTGCACCTAATAGTGAACCACGTTCGCTCGAGAAAATGGTAGATCTCATGCCTATTGGAGAGACGATTAGAGCGCTGGTCTGAATCTGGGTACTCTACCAAAAACAGTAACACCATTTGTGCTTATAATACAGTAATCCCTACTAAATAACTTAACTGCAGACACACACAAAATATACCAAGAAAACAGAAAGGAAAGAACATCTTACCTGGTGGGAAAAAGTTGTTCTCCAAAGTAATGAAAAAATTACAGAAATGACAAGAAGTATGCCCTGCATTATACTTGTAATTCCACCTAAAATAAACTAGAATATGATGGAGTAGATCCATAGGAAGCTAATATACACCACAACTCAAACATAACAAAGTGTTATATTGCTAAAATGACTGCATTCGTTACGTAAGAGTGAAGAGCCATGCTAGTTGTGAAGAAGTTAGCGCTGAACAAATGACATAAAGGTTTTGTAAGCCACAAAAGAGGAAAAATATACCAGTTACTGACTGCACAGTCTCAGAGGGCCAGCACGCACGGAGACAGAAACAAAATGTGGCATAACGCCTTAGGGTACACGAGAAGCCATGTTAGGGTTACGAAAATTGATATCAACTATAGATCATGGTTATCCATGGTCCTATAAATCCAGCGGTTGAAAATTACCCAAGGGTCACCTAAGGCCATGTGAAGATTGGGTATGTGGCATTATTACACTAAGTAACATGGTTTCAGGACGAGACCACTTGGGACTAGCAGTATTGAGTTAAATCAACACCGGAGGATGGTACACGCAATAACAATACACCATAAATGCCTTGGAATTACCTTGAAATCATATAAATATTTTGTGACAAATAATATGAAAGACACCATGGAAGTCAGGGTATGATAGGAAAGAGAGAATATATAGAATCATGTAAATATAGTAAGAGCACCAACATAAATTAAGGACTATAGTGGCTATATAACCTTGGGAGATAACTATAAACCAAAAACTAGCGCCAAGAGGATGTCATTAAAAATTTCGCAGTGGAGGATGAAAATATAGTTTAATATGGTATTAGTCAGCCATAAGATCTTAACCAAATAAATGAAATTGGGATATAGATATTCTACTAAGGTATAACCATCAGATCAATCGATCAGTACAATAATACGACCTTTAACCAAGGGTGTATGAGTATACTAAGGAATGGGTATGAAATAATTATTCAATAATTCGTTAAAAACAAATATGATGAGGTAAACCCTATCAGTACATGTGGTATATATTAAGAAATAAATAAAAATCTGTACAGTAAGGGATTTTATGAAGGTATATATTAAGAAATAAACAAAAATCTGTACAGGAAGGGATTTTATGAAGGATATCAAGCGAGGTGTATTACAAATGGTATCAGAGTCCTAGGTTCAACCCTTGGACCTAATGGGCTTAAATAGAAAAGGAAGATTGAGTGTCCATATATATCATGGTTATGAGTAGAGCATGGGCTGAGAGAATAGTCAGGTGTTCCACTATTCCATCATATGAGTATATGAAATAATTCCTAGCACTTGTACCTAATAGTCATGTGGTAGGTATGTACATAATAAAATTATATGACAAGACCTCCAATAAAATAACTAAAAGTACGAACCCACAACATACTTTTGTTAATGGGAATTCATATATCTTTAAAAAAAAAATTAGTGTTGACATATGTTTATAATTATTTTAATTTTCATTATAGGGACTTTTACTTACCACCGTGATATTGAGGTTTTTAATTTCTATACATAGAGTTTGGTCACCCACTATGAATGTATTGGTGCTAACTAGGAGTGAGAACACCTTCCAATGCCCATTATTATACGTATGGATCTATTTTAAATAGTATGATGTTGTCTCGAGTTTATGAAAAAATTTCTTACTGGGTACGGAACGGGTTATTTTCTTTAGTCGTCCTTTTTAATAATTAGGTTTTTGACTTTAAAATATATACTTATACCAATTTATAGATGTCAAAGAAAGAGAATTTTTGGTACCAGATTACCAAGGTAATTAACCGTATGGTTTAATGGAACCATTCGTGAACGGAACTATGGTTGTTTAAGGAATGAGAAGTTTAATATTCTATAAACTTAAAATAACATAGAAAAAAAATTTCAAGTTGTTGAGTAAACTAGGTACCTGTGAGGTTGGCTCTGGGAAAGAAAGTGACAGGAGTAACCTATGGTAAAACTTCTCTTATAACAGAGTTGGAAACTATATCGATGAAAGGGGATAAATCAAGAATATTTATTGATTAAGTACATGCAGCCTATAGTAGTTTTCATTAACTCCAAAAAAATTTAGCTCCTTAAAGCCGAAGTGGTTGGATTTTCTTAATGGTTTTAATTTAATGTTTGAAAAGAAAGATATTGTTCTAGTTGAAAAACCAAGATAGGGGGCTGTAGAAAAAAAAAACTTATGCTTTCAAACATGATTTTGTAATTGAGTAAATTAACCATGGTGTTATAAGATGTAGCCAATGTGGCATTATGGTTGTTTGTGGAAACTTGAAAGCGATTCTATCAAGTTCTAAATTGTGGTAGTCATAGAATAATCCCAAGTGGGTTTCATCGTTAAATTGCAAGATATATATATATATATATAACCATCAAAAGAGCAGACAAAAAATCTTCATATGAAGTCTACATGGTAGTTTTGAGGTAACAAAGGGCTAATAGTTTAGGTGTAATAATAACCAGTCTCTTAGTGGAAAACCCTTTTTTCGCAATTCTCATGACTTCCAACACATATTAATGAATATCGCACGCAACTAATTCATGTATGTTGAAAATGAGTGCTCGAACCATGGGTATGTTATAATGGTACTAATAGTATCATGGACTAAAATATTGTCGAAGTAAATAAGAATGACAATTCATAATCGAAATTCTGTAGTAAGATAAAACTGTGGCTAAGCGGAAATATGCTAGTTAAGGGAATAGTATGAAATTGTTTATATATATATATATATATATATATATATATATATATATATATATATATATTGTCGGATTTTGATTTAATGACCAAAAGAGGAAGCGCCACACTAATTTTATTAACCCCTACAGTCTCAAGTAGTGTTGGGTTTATCAGTTTGAGACACTGGTGTAAGGTACATAAGGTTGAAGAGTGGAAAGGGTTAGTCAAATCAGTGACCCAGGTTGCAGAAAGTATAAACTTAAAATAAAAAATGTCTCAGACATATTTCTGCGAGAGAAATGAAGGTCGAGACACAACTTGAAAGCATAATAACTTATCAAATATATGAACCAACATTAATTTAGAAAGGAAAGATAAAAACAATAGTAATTTTTACAGACAACTTAAGATAGGATAACAAGTGGCAATTTAAATTATTAATTTTGTAAAATCAATTTTGAATGATTAAGGAAACATATAGAATTTCCTATAAGTTCTTATTGTGAAATAAAGTAAGAAGGTACAAATTTTAATTGGAAGTTGAGAATACCAAATATGTTATGAACCAATTGTCTAAGACAAGTTTTTCCGCTAGAAAGGAAGGAGCATGCAGTGTGCCAATAAGATACAATTTATTGAAATATATATATAAAGTTGGATAGAAAATGAACTAAGAGAAGGATTCAGGACTATTAACATACAACAAGTATGGAAAAGTTCATTCTTCTTGAGCATCACTAGTACCCACATCAAGAAACCAAAGATGTTTAGAGTGATATTATTAAATAACTGATAAAAATTTTAGTCATCCAACTTTTTGAGTTATCACCTTTCTTCTGATTTTGAGAAAAGTAAATTTTTTCATTGTTATGGTTTCATCCATAGTCTTTTGATTATAAAACTCATTTTTTTTCTATATGAGAAAGGCTACAATTGATAAATATTTTTATTTAAGCTTTATCCTACATACCTCAACAAGCTCATAAATTTGCTAACAAATTGATCCATAGTAGATTGCCTCAATCTCAGCTCCTGAAAATCTCTAGCTTTTTCATCAAAATACCTTTCAGTGAGATTTATTTTTTTGAATTGCTTAGTTCTTCCTCCTAATTCTCTTGACAACTTTGTTGTGTTCCCACCATAATGTTACTTTACCAGTCAACTTGTAATTTTCCAATCTTGCTTTCATATTACTTAGATAATTGTATACTTCAAAAAAAATGGACATATTGAGGAGTCATGCCTCCTCTCCTTCCTCAGATTTACCATCAAAATTAGGAGGCCTATTTTTCTTAAATTCTCCTTGCAGCTGAGATGTGGTCATCTTATTTCTAGGCATGGGGGTGATACTTTTATATCTCTATTCTTCTTTCTCTTCGAATTCAAGAGACTCCTCTTCACAAGAAGTTAAATATTTAGTAATATTTTTTGATTCACTTCTAGCTCTTTTCTTATGAATATTTTTATTCAATCTTTCTTCTTCTAGTTTCCGTAACAAGTAGCGATTAATTTCCTTATGTTATTCTTTGGCTTTAGACAACCTTTCCTAAATTTTCTTATGTCATATAAATATACTTTCAAGCTTTGTATTACTTGCAATAACTTAGACCCTTGATTTCTTGCATTACTGGCTGCACCACCCATCATTTCGAGTTCAATATCAGGTTCTTCAACACCCCTTCATGATCCTATAGAAGTTTTTCGATTAAATTGTTCAGCCATGCTTCAAAACTCCTAGAAATTATTTGATCAATCTATTCATGAAATATATTAAAAGGCTCAATGTTGTAACCTATAGTTTTAATACCATTTGTAATGTACCTTGCATAGTCCTATTTTTTTTTTTTAAGAAACACACACAGACACATGTGTGTGTGTGTGAATTCACATAATTTCCATTCATTTATGTCATGGTAAAAACATCCTATTAGTCTTAAACTAGTTATTTATATTGAAGGACTACGACTTCCCTTCTTTAACTTATTTTCTAACAAATCTCACTTAAAAGGTTTTCATTACAATATCGTTCAATAACCCTAAATGATTATAATTTATTTGCATAAAATAAGTTCATATTATATCCTTGAACTATTGGAAAATTCTCAATAATAGTTCTTTCTCATAAATATTGTCTGTAATATTAATTCAAAATACATTTTCTCTTTGTATTGGCATTTTTCCAATTAATATGGTCTAGTCTTTATATTTAATTTAACAAATGCAGAGCCATCAAATCAAACACATGTATCCCATATACTTCTCATATACCTTACATCTTCAACTAAGCAAGTATATGAATGACCTTTGTGTTACTATATGTATCATAACTCTATTATAAAGATCGTGGTATTTGCTAACAATGTGGTATACTATTGAGGTTGTTGGTCATTGGCTCGATGATGTTTATATTTGTATTTGTAAATAATATTCCTTAAATTTATGTGTCAATGGATAATGTTTCCAAGGATTTCACATACTCACCTACCAAATCAACAACCATTCTAAAGTTTGGATAGATCGATAGTGGTTGTTGCATTTAGGGTTTATTCTCGAATTCATTAGTTTCTCATGACATATTTAAACTTATTTATTTTTTTATCGGCACTGTCTTATACATGTCAATTCATTATCCGTCCATGGAGGTCCTTTTTACCTAACCACTCTACGGTGATGAGGGGTTTACTTTGAATCAACGGTGATTGTCACACTTAGGGTTTATTGGTGAGATAATGACTATTATGCCTTCGTATTTTTTGTTATTTCATTTTCATGGAATATATTGTTTGTTGAGCTCTACAACCTTGCAAATAGCTTGAATTGTCAGATTTTCCCTTTACGGACTTCACTTTTTATTCCATGAATGTGTTTGTTGACTTTTATCTATTTGTTATATCGGTGTTTTTTACTGATTCTTTGTCATGGCACGCCTACTCAGTTATGTGATTGTTATTCCTAGTAATTTTAATTCTTTAAACTCTTATGTTTCTTCTCCATTACTTCAAGTATGATTGCTTAAGATTAAAATGTTTCCATTATTTCGTGAGTTTAAACTAATGCCTCTATTACAAGGTTTTTTTTGGCAGAGAATTAGCTTTCAAGGTCTCATGGCTCTATTTACCAATGAAACCATGGATTCATCACCAGATACGGTTAGATGAATAATTGGTTGTTTCCGCCTAATTCAAGTACTGGAAATAACTATATTTACTAGTTACTTCCTTCCAGTAAGTTTTGTGTTTGGATATTCTAACTTGTATACACTCATATTTTAGTTCGTTTCTACTGTTTTTCTTATAAACTCATTTTTAATGTTAATTGTAGAAGGTATTTATGCATTTGTTTGGATAATTTGATAATAACCCTTTGTGGGTAACTTATTTTTTTTTTTATGCGGTTGAATTTAATATTTTGTTTGAGGCATCCTCTAATTTCATTTGTTATACATCTATTACACACTTGATTTTTGAAATAGATGACAGGGTTTGTATTCTTTTGGTGCACCATTCTCCTTATGAACTCCTAAAAAGTTATTGATCTTTGTTTAAGGTTATGCATTGGGTGTCTTTGGACTCGCACGGTAGTTACCACTTCAAATTTTTATTTCACTATTTCATTCTATTATATATGTCTTGTATTATACATTGCAATGCTTATTTTAATTTCTTGGTTATGTATGGTTATTTTTATGGAAATTGTTTTGTAAATATCTTGAATATTCAAAATATTCTTACAGTGGTTTTTTTATGATTATTTCCTCTTTGGGTTTCTAATTTACTGCTATGCTCTCTATCAAAACACTGGTCACAATCGTGGGTTTATATAAGATTAATGGTAATTAAGGATAGCATAATTTCACTACTATGGTCATTCTTTTAATGTTTCTTTATATTTCCTCTTTTACTATTTTAGTTGCTTATTTTTGTGCCTAAGTAATACTTTCAATGCTTTAGGGGAAAATTCCTTTCTCCTCGAGAGTTAAAAATTCAAGTTTGACTGTACAGTTTATTAATTTTTCAACTCCCTTATTTACCAGGTTGTGTCTCTTTCTCACCCTAGCATGAATGTAGTGTATGAAGGAAAAATTTATCTCTGTTAAAATTAAGTTATTCTTCCTATTTGGAAGAATATTTTCATGGCTTTGCCCATTTGTAATTGTATACATTACATAGTTATGGAATAATTATTCGCGAATTTTTTAACTCTAAATGATTTCTTTGATAAACCTTCTTTTCGGCCATTTGTGTCAGACCATATGCAGTTCAATTTTTATTTTACAATTTTGACCATTTACATACAATTATTTTTTGGACAATACGTGTTGTAGAAATATATTCTTATATGTCTATCTTGAGTTGAAATATCTTTTTCTTTGATTGTATAATGTACCGAGTGGCGTACTCCTTGTTTAAGCTTGAAACTATTGGATTTACAAATAATTTGTTATCTTAAAAACTTATTCTACTCCTTATTTATATGTTTGTCAAGGAACAACCTAAAATAATTTGGTCATTTTCTCATATAAATTATTTTTTGAATAAGTAACCAGGCACTTAATTTTATCAATATGAGTTTTCACACTAGTATTTTCTTACACTAGTTGTAAAACCCTCTTCCCACATCTACCCAAGTAATCGGCCAACCGGGGTAAACATGTGATGAGAGGCTACAAATACTATATTCAACCTCCTATATGACCGTGAGGAAGTGGAATTAATGGAAACACCAAAAACACACCTTACATTGCAACATTGACATCCCAAGGAGGTAACCCAACCTCGTAGGGCCCTGTTCGTTGAGGGGGGATGATTTTTAGCCCCTTTAAGACTGAGCTGCGGGCTTGTAAAGGAAAGGGATTGGTTATAGACCCTAAAGCCACAGGCTAGAATTATCAAGGTAGCGGCTGAGGTCAAAATAACAAATTTTCCACTTGTGTCTCCGGGATTTGTGCCACATTTTCAGCCACTGAGTCCAGGTCACTTCACAAAACTTCCTACAACTTCAAAATAGGGTAAATAAACAAAAAATCATAGGAAGAAATCACATCAATCGTAACTCATCGAAACCCACCCAACCATGAAAAAAATTTCGCCAAACATGTCACAAACATAGCATCTACATATAGAACCAACATATTTAAACAAGGGGGTATCTTCCTTATCTAAGAATGGCTAAGAAGCATTGCTCCCCTACATCATAAGCTATCATAAAATAAATTTTACCATAGATACTTGGGATTTCCATATGGGAAAAAACATGAATAGAGCCATACATCATCACTGATCTAGTACATGCTCATAACCAACATATTAATAATAGAAATACAATTGATACAATAGAAATAAAATCCATAAATAAACTAATACATTTTCATACCGAATATCGAATAAATGAGCTCTTCATTACTGAATGTAAAAAAGAAACTGGAGGTGGGACTTCCACATTCATCCCGACCATAGACATGTTGAGCCAAGTCTCACTTCAGGAAATCACCCCCATGCCATATTCCAAGAATGAATGTGGTAATTAATCAAACAAATAAATCAAATCAATAAAAGGCTTCCAAAGGCAAAACGACCTCAACCCTAAACCAATGATTCCACCTCACGTTCGGACATCACAACTATCACAGATTGGTTAAGGCTCCATAGCGTTTGTTCCAACCAGTGCTTCCATGTCTAGTAGCTCAACCCCAACTATTACAGGGCTTCCAGAGCTTTTTTCCAACCAGGGCTTCCAAGACTAGTAACTCAACCCACCTAGGGCTTCTAGAGCATTTTTCCAACCAAGGCTTCCAAGACTAGTAACTCAACCCACAGTTGTCTGTAGGGCTTCCAAAGTGTTTTTCCAACCAAGGCTTCCAAGAACTAATAACTCAACCCAACAACTGAAAGAATCGTGAGAACTAACTAGAAAATGATAAATGGAAATAAACCCACAATGCCATGGTTGTCCAAGAAATGGCAAGGGTAGGAAATCCACATGCATACACCATGCATGCTAAACCAATGACTCAAACATACATGTAACTCGGTACCTACAATAAAATACCATTGTAGTTGTTGATCCTTATGTCCACCTACATTTTCCTTCTCTTCCTTTTCCTTCTTGCTCCAAATCACCAAGAATCCACACTCTCCAAGAGTGCTCCAAGAAAACTCTAAGTATCCAAGTGTATGAGTGAGAGCGATAATAATGAGAAAGCTCCAAGAATGCACTCAAAAAAGGTACCAAATGATCCTCATAAGCCTTTCTATATAAGAGGCCTCTATTTTCTTCATTTTCCACTATTTTTCTTCAATTTCTTCCTCACACGCAACCTGTGACCTTTCATCTCCCTTTTCTCCTATTTTTCATTAATTTCATAAATAAATATGCCCAAAAATACTTTTTCTTCTTTAATGCCTTAGCCACAACCTTTTCCGATTTCCTTAGCCATAACAAACCATGTGAACACACGCACTAGGATTTTTTTCCCAGCATTCAGCTTGGAATCTATGTCCCATCAACCGTGTTTATTATTTTTAACATTTATTACATGGAATTTTCACTAGGGTTGTTATAGAACCTTAGGGGATACCATCCTCAGTGTTCAATCACACATATGCCTCAACAACACTGCTAACAAGAAAACACATTGCCCACAATGCTTTGTAACATATCTCGTTGTAGTATTTACAATGATCACCCTGCTGAATAGAAAACCAACATGACATGATAGCAATATGAAAATTATAATGGCATGACACTATACTGCTTATTGGAGCTTTATAACATAGCTCATGGTGGTATTTAAATCCATATACATATGTATATAGATCCAACCATCACATAAAAAATATACCAAAACATATGCTAAACAAAAACCAACATCACACCAAAAATGCTTTTCCTCAACTGAAAAACAAGGAAGGATTTGATTGCAAGAGTGCAACGATTTGATTGATTCTGGAAATGTTTTTGCAATTTCTCCCCATATGGATTCTATTAATGAGATTCCACCATTAGATATGGACATGGAGTCTTAGACTATTAATCATGTTATGATTTCTTATATATATTTTAATTTTATATGCTCTTTGTACTTTTGGAAAATATTTCCATTTTTTTCTCTTTTACATACTTTTGGGTCTATATGCTAATAATTTAAAATTACAATTATATGGATATCTATATGGCTCCTGCTGGTATTTATTCTATATGTGTATGTATCAGATGTTAGATATTGAATCCCATTGCAATTTGTTCGAAAATAGTTCTTATTGTGTCCCCTTTAGTTCTCTTAATTGCATTTGAATGTGTTTGTATGCTATCCATTTCTCTTTATTTTTATAATTATAATTATTATGAGTTATTTTATACATAGTATTTGCATTATTTTTTTCTCATTGGTTCTCAAACAATTTTATATATTTAGGTACATTTTATTATTTACATTTATATTTTGATGGTATATAGTTCCAAATATTTATATATACTTCCAAGTCATATAATTCTTATAGTATTTTGTTCCAGTTATATGGGTTTCCCATTATAATTCAAATATGAAACATGAAAATTTAGCCTTTTTTGTTTTAGCCATTTGGATAAATCCATTTTTATTTTTAGCCATTTGAAAAAATCCTTTTACATTTTCATAAGCGTATATGGTTGGAAAAAGACCATATACACTTTTAATGTTTTTATATGGCTGCAAAAAAAAACTTGTTCCTTTTTCATTCTTCTATGTTTATTTATATTGGATATATTATATGTTCCATGTTTATGGTTCCATAATAAATATGTTATTATTCATTGTAGACAGGTCATCCGAAGGCACAAGAAAGCGTACAAAAAAACAAAATATGTCACCAGTGTTGCGTGACATATCTAATGAAAGTCACCATTTATGGTATAAAAAAAATAAGGACACACTAAATGAGCATAGGAGAGCTACATATCATATTATAACAAGTGAAATCACTCTTCAAAATTATTTTATGATTCCTCGTAGGTATCGTACTATGGATGATATAATGGAAAAAACATTTCACATTGATAGTTCATTGTCAGAATATGATCCTCGTCAGCATAATTTTGTTATTCGATGCTCTCCTGAAAATGTTCAAAATACTGGGGAAACATCTCGCAATAGGGAAGAATAGCATATCAATAACGTGGATACAAATTTTCACCCTAACCCTTATGCCTCTATCATTGCATCTTTTGAGCAAGGCCAAAGGCTGCAAAACATCGGCGGTGGAGGTAATGATGACATTGTATGTGATGATTTGGATGATAGTTTGATTGGCCATTTTTTTGATAATTTGGATCCAGTTGTTCGAAACATCAGATTTTCCAATCCCCCTTATCAAAATATTGTTGTCCCACGAAAAAATCAGTCATCCCTCTTGGAATTTCGCGTGGAAAAATGGAGGTAACACAATGATATTTTGATGTTTGTTGCAATAGTGGTTGTTTTATTACATTCCTCTATTTATAATTTTTTTACTAGACTTATAATGTATTTTTTCTCTTGGAATAGGATACAACTCATTTTAATAGAGGTATAGAAATTAACTCCCCAAGTGTTCCAACTACTAATCTAATAATTGAAGATGAAGCATGTAATAGCCTTCCACTACATTATCCTTGACAATTAAATTGGAAAATTAATGTAAATGTTCAATGTATTTGATTTTATTTTTCATTTTCTAAATTTTTAGTAGGTTGGACATGGATTTTATTTCATACTTAATTTTCTTCAAACAAGACACAACTCATTTCAATAGAGGCATACAAATTAATTCCATAGATGTTTGATCTACTGATGTTATAAGTGAAGAGGGACCATCTCATAATGTTCATCTAGCATAAAAATTAATTCCATAGATGTTTGATCTACTGATGTTATAAGTGAAGAGGGACCATCTCATAATGTTCATCTAGGTCGCCAACCAAATGTAAATGTTGAATGAATTTGATATTTTCCTCATTTTTCCATTTATTGTTAGTTGTACATTAAATTTTATAACCTTCTATAGAAAAGACATGATTTCATCTGATGAGGTTGGAGAAATGTAATCCAAAACATAAAATTGTCAAACTAATGTAATGTTTGATGTATTTGATGTGTTTTACAATTTTGAATCTTTACAGGAAACAACTCATTTGAATAGAGGCATAGAAACTAACTCCCCAAATGTTCCATCCACTGTTGTTAAAAGTGAATAGCAACCACCTCATAACCTTCATCCACATCGCCAAAAAAATGTAAATATTGAATGCATTTGATTATTTTTTCATTTTTTTCATTTATAATTAGTTGGACATTAAATTTAAAAAAAAAAATCATGCTAAAGACACCTTATCATCCTCTCAGGTTCCAGAAACGCAGACCATAAATTTGGAAAGGCCCTATCATACATCCATTCCACATGTTTCAATTTGGGAAGGGAATCTCATGGTGCTGAAAATAAAGTACATTTTAGAACAAATTTTACCCTTCCACATCGTTCTCCACATGGTCCAACTGATACAAATCATATTCATTTTGATGAAAACATTATTGCAGTGCATAAAATATTTCAAGAAAATATAGGTAGCTTTTCAGTTGTCCAAATGTGCCACATCTGCCAAGAATCATATCTCGGAATCCAGGTTTTGAGAGATTCTGAAGGACCTATTTGCAGACAATGTAAGAATGAAAGAGGTTCCCATCATTTTTTTGGATATAATAACATGGATCCTGGTGAGAAACCTTTTATTTTAAGATTTCTCACTCAAGTTGAATAAATGTAAATAGCACGTGTGAATCCTATTTCCCAAGTGACACATGCTCGAGGTGGGAAATTTAAGTATAGCGGCTACACAATTAGCTCTCCCTAAGATATTTCTACGATTGCACAAAGTCTTCCCCGACATGTTGAAGATATTTTCTTTCTAATTATGAGGAGACATGTTGCTCAATCTAAATATTATAAATGTTATGTCATGATATCTTGAGTTATGGTTGCATTTCTTTTCAAAATTGAACGCGATCAATATTATCGAGATGTTGTAATTGACTATGATTTAGTGAATGCTCTACCAAAAATATCAACATATGTCTCTTCCATGCTTAAATTTGTTGATTGTGATATTAAAGAATCTCAAATAAATGCAACTAAGAATGAAGGTTTTCCTGTTGAGAATTTACACTCTCATCCTTCTTTTGTTTCTCACCTACCTAATGAACAGAGAGAAGTGGAAGAAATTAGAGCATTTCTTGAAAATGTTGATTCTTCACATGTTAAAGAAATGGATTGGCCCAATATTGGAACCTCTCTGGTGAATGCATATATTATTGAGGGGTTATTAGATATGGCATCCCCCACATTGTTCCCCTCTGGTGATGTTGATTGGTTGTAACCATGTATTTGTAGTGTTGAACCTCATGAGTATGCATTGCATCTTCTTAGATACTATGATCATAGGTTTGGAAGCCATCCTCGCTTTCGATATTACCTATTGAATATGATAATGCGACATTGGAGCCAAGAAATTGCTGTAGTTTTTGTGAAGAAGCATTTACATGATAACTCACCAACAACAATTGAAAACTTGCATCACCAAATTTCTGATTTACCAGATAATAAGTTGGTTGAGTATGTTATGCGGTTTGGTTCTTCTATGAGAGGTACAAGGGCATACTAGACTAAATATCAGGCTGAATTTACTGACATGACTACTCAGTTGGGATGTCCATATTTGTTTTTTACTTTGAGTGCATCTAACACAAAGTGGCCAGTGTTCCATAGCCTCATGCCCATACCCTCACATTCTCGTTCCTTAAATGAGCATCATATGAAAATTGAGATTGTTATCTAGTACCCTCTTATTATTGCCACATTTATGCACCATAGATCCAATATATTTCGAGAGGGAGTTATCAAAAAATATCTTAAAGCGAACTACTTCTGGTACAGGTTTGTGTTGTTGAATTTATTTTCTATTCATTTTCAATTTTTTATTATGGTTCTATTTATATTTTTTATAGTAACTGTATATTCATTTTATTCATAAATGAGTGGTAGCATAAGGGTTCAACACATATCCATGGTTTCTTATGGTTGCAAGGTGCTCCTCAGATGGAAAGACTTGATTGGTCAAATTCTTCTGAGGTACAACTTGCAAAGAGATTCTTTGACAATTATGTAACTGCATGGAATCCATGTGACATACATCGTCACTACATAATGGTTCCAATAAGTCTCAATGATGACCCTTGCCTGTTGAATAATGATCATATTTTCTCTTTCAATCCTCATAATGATTATTAATAATTGTTAAATCGTGTCCAAAGGTACACAAAGTGAGTGTGGATTATTGTTTGTGCAAAAAGGGCACTATTCTCACATGTCGGTACAATGCTCCATGGGATCTTTCTGAGGAAGTGAGATTGTTCATCGATGATAAAGGAAGAAAAAAATATGAACCAGCAAGAAATGATGATAGGCTCAATGTACATAACATTGAACTTCTAACAATGTGGCATGAAAATGTTGATTTACAACCAGTTCTTTCTCGATATGTTGTCCTGAAATATATTTCTAAGTATGCATCAAAATCAGGAAAAAAAAAAAAAGAGAAGAAGAAGAAGAATAAGTTATCATGATATGTTAACTAGAATTTCAAATTCTGTTGCCTCTGAGGATCATGCTTTATGTGCTTACAGAAGGTTTCTTGAAGAAACCATTATTGACCATGACATTGGAGCACAAGAAACATGCCATATGTTGCTTAAGCTACCTCTTATTGCTTGTAGTAAAAAAATTGTAAACTTAAATGTTGAAAGAAAGGTTTTCAAGAAAATATCAAGGGATGACATGCAATTTTCATCTAATAATAATTTTTTTCAACATTATCAGAAGAGGCATTTTTTTCTTGAACATCTATCTTTGATAGAAACAACAAGATCTTGGACATTTGATAACAAGCGTAAAAAATATTCTTGGAAGCCTAGAAATGTTCATGGTATTGTTTAGGTTTGTCCAAGGTTTTATTTTATTCCTAATGAGGGTTCAGACGAATTTGAAACCTTTTACTCGAGAAAAATTCTCTTGTACAAGTCATTTCATGAAATTTGTGCGGAGATTGGGCTTTCAGCTGAAATTAATATAGAAAATTGGAGGAATTTCCGATATTGAGCATGACATGTTGATAGAAATCCATCAATTGTCGACAATATTGAAGATGGAGAAGATGGCGATTTTTCTAACCAAGAAATGAATCTTGAATATGATTTTCAAGAGTGGAAACTTTTTTCTCGCTTGGTTCCACCAAATAATGCGAATGTTTTGTATCTTCACACCCTTGGTTGAAGCGATTTTGATATATCCTTTGACTGGAAAAGTACAACTATTTATGATGATGTGGTTGAAGAAGCTATAAATTTTACAAGGAATGGACAATCAAGGGGTGATATTGTTGACCTTTCAAATAGAACATTGGCATCTCCATTTTCATTGGAAGAAAACAACCACTTTCATTTGAAGTTTTTTTAAGGCATTTTTCTAAATATGAGATTCGTGAAGCTCTTCTTATGATTGTTCATGGCACTGCAGGCACTGGCAAGTCTTTCCTTATCCATTTTTTTTTTAAGCTCTTTCTAATTTATCAAGTAATGGAAGAAATCCTTTGCTTCTTCTTGCCCTAAAAGGATGATAACTGATTATAATATACATGCAAAAAAAATACACTCGACTCTAAAAATTCCAATTAAAGATATGAAACCACTACAAGGGAAGTCGCTAATAGTATTCCAAGAAGAAATGAAACATATTCGATATATATTGATTAATGAAATGAGATTTCTAGGATCAACATTATTCATGAAAATAGATGCTCAATTAAGAGAAGTATTTCCAAAGAAAAAGAATTGTCCTTTTGGTGGCAGATCCATCATCCTTGTGGGTGACCTTAGCCAGCTACCTCCTCTGAGATTTAAGCCTTTGTATGCAGGTAATATAACAAGGAATTCCAAATTCAACATTGTTGTCACTCTTGACACAATATTTCACCAACAAGGGAATAATGAGAAAAAATCTTGTTTTCGTAGAGTCCTCAATAACATAAGAAATGCAGAACCTGTTCTTGAAGATTTAGAGTTTCTTATGTCGCAGGCTGATTTGAGGTTGCATCCTAGAGAAAGGGATTTATTTAATGCAGTAGTTCACATATTTCCAACAAATAATTTTGTGTCCTTCCATAACAGTCATATGTTGAAATCATTAAATTCTCCAATTGCATGATGTATTGCTGAGAATTCAAGGTGTTTAGGTTTCAATGGTGTTGATGATGATCAATTGGACCGTGAATTTTTGGTGTGCGTGGTCAACGTGTTATGTTGATATGTGATTTGTGGGTTGAAGCTGGTTTGGTGAATAGTGCACTTGGTTATGTGAAGGATATATTTATATGCCTACCTCTAAGCCACCTCAACTTCCAATGTTCACAATTGTTGTTTTTGATAAGTATGTTGTTGTTCCATTTAATGCAACGAATCCAAACATTGTACCTGTCACGCCAGTGATAAGAGGAAATCGAAAACTAATTCCTTTAAATATGGCATGGGATGTTACAATCCACGTCACAAGGTTTGGCTTTGGAACGAGCATCAATTGATATCGGGAATAAAGAGCAGCAAGGCCTAACCTTCACAGCCATATCAAGAGTGAAATCAATATATGGTTTACGCATTGCACCTCCTTTCTCTTTTCAGCATTATGCCAAGATGAAAGATAATGCATATGTTACAATTAGGAAGAAAGAAGAGGAGCGACTGAAGTCCATATCGCTATGACATGCAACTATTAATACTTTTAGCTCTTTATTGAATGGTTGTTGAATTTCTTTTATTGTCCTCTTTATTTACTTTTAATATAATAATTATTTTCATATATTAATGAGATGAATACATTCATTATATTCATAGTAATATTTCGGAAAGTTGTCTACATTGTTTTTTTTGTTCAATTTAATTCTTTTTTTTTTAAAGTGGTTATTGTTCTTTTGTTTACAATGATCCATTCAAAGATGAACAACCACTTATATGAACCAATCATTAAAAATAAATATTGAATTCCATATCACTATGACATGCAACTAATAGTATTATGACATATTTATAAATGTTTTTGTAATTGCTTTTATTGTCCTCTTTATTTACATTTAGTACAATAATGATTTTAATATATTAATGACATGAATACATTCATCATATTCATAGTAATATCTGAGAAGGTTGTTACATCATTTTTCATGTTGTTTAATTTACTTCATTTTTTAAAGTCGCTAATGTTCTTTTTTTTACAATGAACTATTGAGACATATACAACCAGTTATATGAGCCAATCATTAAAAATAAAGATCGAAGTCCATATCCCTATGACATGCAACTAATAATATTTTCTAATGTGGTTTGGTGAATATGATGTGGTTTGGTTCAATGACAACATATTTATATCTAATATTGATATTAAAATAAAATTAATATATACATTAACATTAATTTAAATACAAATATATAATTACTAACATTATTAATATTTGATTTTAATCATTAAGTTTACAAAATTATGATTTCTTGTTGATTATTGTAATAAGGGTCATATTAATCAATTAATTTTATCACTCATTTCATGTGTACAATATGTATTGCTAATGAGGTTTATATTTGTAGAAATTTTTATATCATTGCGTTCATGTAGCGTTAGGCTATTTTATAGCATGACATTTTTAAGATTAAGTTTTTTAACAATAATAAAAATGGTGTTATGTTATGTGTGTGTGTGTGTGTGTGTGTGCTTAGATGTTTCTACGTGTGTGTGTGTGTGTGTGTGTGTGTGTGTGTGTGTGTAATAATTTTGATTTTGCCATTTTTCCTTTCAAATGGAGATATGGATAATAATGATGGCATCTACTATAATCAAGCTATGTCAAATATTTCTACAGTGATAAGTTTTCTTCCGTATCTTCGGAACAAGTTTGATAGAAAGCATGGCTTCCATCCTGCTTTTATTGATGGGCATCTTCATGTGCTAAATGAAATTAAAATGAATGTAAAATACTTGTTGCATGTGCACATGAGAGAGGTTGGGAGGAAAACAAGAAGGGATTGGTTGGAAAGCGTTAAGTATTGTGATAATTATCATGTTGATTTGAATTGGTGTTCCTTTTGTCATCGGTCTGGTTGTGTTTTGGAAGAGGCTATTTGATAAATGACTTTTCAAGTCCATTTTTGTAGTGGGATTTTTTGATGTAAAGACAACAAAAATATGTTACTTTCAATGTTCTTTCTTTGGTTTCATTGATGGTGGAATTTAATATCACTTTAGTTTATTAATTCATTGGGTTTATAATATTAACAATCAATAAGGTTGATTGATTGCTTGGGGTTTATAATATTAAAAATCATGTGAGTTTATCAATCCTTTGTGTTTAAAATATTAATTCATAGGCTTTATTAAGCTCTTATGTTTTTAATATTGATCCCTTGGCCTTATTGATCCCTTAGCTTAATAATATTTATCCCTTGGGTTCACCAATTCCTTTGGTTTATAATATTAAACTCTTGGGTTTATTAGTTCTTTAGGTTTATAATATTAATAATCCCTTGGGTTTATTAATCTCTTAAGTTTAAAATATTAATTCTTAGTGTTTATTAATTTCATTCGTTTTTTATATTACTTTTTTGGTTTTATTGAAACTTTGACTTCATTAATCACATGGGTTTATTAATAATTTGTATTTATAATATTAATCTGTTGGTTTTATAATATTATTAATCCCTTCGATTTATTGATGTGTTTTGTTTAGAATATTAATAACCCTTGGCTTTATTGATGTTTTATGTTTAAAATATTAATATTTACCTGCATTTGTTGATCCATTGGGTTTATAACATTGATAACTTTAGCTTTCTAATTCTTTGGGTTGGTAATATTGATCCCTTCAGTTTATTAAATCCAAATATTAGGGGTTAAATTTTAGTCTTAGAGTTTAATATTAATGCATGGTCCAATGTCACGTTATGAAAAACATTGTCTCAATATCAAAATTAACCATGGGCAACCATCGTTAATCATCGTTAGCCATATTCGATCAATGTCTTACATGGTCGAATGCCACATTGTGAAAAATATTGTCTCAATATGAAAATCAACCATGGCCAGTCCTGGCCATACTTGGTCCAATGTGGCATTGTGACAACAATTGTCTCAATGTTTAAATCATGCATGGCCAACCATGTTTATTTCATGGCTTATAGTATTTCTCTAAGGGTTTTTATATACTTTGTGTTTATAATATTAATCTCTTAGGTTTAATATTATTCCCTTCGGTTTATAACATTAATAATCATGTGAATTTATCAATCCTTTTTGTTTAAAAAATTAATTTGTAGGCTTTATTAATCTCTTTATTAATCATGTGAGTTTCTCATTCATTTTTATTTAAAATATTTATTCCTAGGCTTTGCTAATCTCTTCTGTTTTTAATATGGATCCCTTGGCCTTGTCGATCTCTTATTTTTTTAATATTTTTCCCTTGGGTTCACCAATTCCTTTGGTTTATAATATTAAACCCTTGGGTTTATTAGTTCTTTTGGTTTACAATATTAATAATCCCTTGGGTTTATTAATCTCTTGATTTTAAAACATTAATTTTTAGGGTTTATTAATTTCTTATGTTTTTTAGTTTAAAATATCAATTTCTTAGGGTGTATTAATCCCTTGTGTTTTTAATATTGATCCCTTAGCCTTATTGATCCCTTAGGTTTTTAATATTTTTCCCTTGGGCTCACGAGTTTCTTTGGTTTATAATATTAAACCCTTGGGTTTATTAATTATTTTGGTTTATATTATTAATAATCTCTTGGATTTATATAATTCTTAGGGTTTATTAATTTCTTAGGTTTTTGAGTTTTAACTACTATATCCTAGGGTTTATTAATCTCTTGTGTTTTTAATGTTGATCCCTTGGCCTTATTGATTCCTTAGGGTTTTAATATTTATCCATTGGGGTCACCAATTCATTTTGTTTATAATATTAAACCCATGGGTTTATTAGTTATTTTGGTTTTTAATATTAATAATAATTTGGGTTTATTAATCCGTCATTTTTAAAATATTGATTCTTATGGTTTATTAATTTCTTAGGTTTTGGAGTTTAAAATATTATTTCTTAGGGTTTGTTAATCTCTTGTGTTTCTAATATTGGTCTCTTGGCCTTATTGATCCCTTAGGTTTTTAATATTTTTCCCTTGGGTTCACCAATTCCTTTGGTTTATAATATTAACCCTTGTGTTTATTAGTTCTTTTGGTTTATATTATTAATAATCTCTTGGAATTATTAATCTCTTCACTTTAAAATATTAATTCTTATGGTTTGTTAATTTCTTAGGTTTTTGGGTTTAAACTATTAATTCTTAGGGTTTATTAATCTCTCAAGAGTTTAAAATATTAGTTCTTAGGCTTTATTAATTTCTTGATTTATAAGATTAATATTATCCCTTAGGTTTATAATATTTTTTCAGTTTGGTTTACTAATTTCTTGGGTTTATAATAGTAAATGCTTGTGTTTATTTTTTCTTTAACTTTATAATTTTAATAATTCCTTCGGTATATAATATTAAACCCTTGGGTTTATTAGTTATTTCAGTTTACGATATTAATTATCCCTTTGGTTTATTAATATCTTGAGTTTAAAATATTAATTCTTAAGGTTTATTAATCTCTTGTGTTTTTAATATTGATCCCTCACGTTTTTAATATTTATCCCTTGGGTTCACCAATTCCTTTGGTTTATAATATTAAACCCTTGTGTTTACTATTTCTGTTGGTTTATAATATTAATAACCCCTTCAGTTTATTAATCTCTTGAGTTTAAAATACTAATTCTTAGGGTTTATTAATTTCTTAGGTTTTTTAGTTTAAAATATTAATTCTTAGGGTTTATTAATCTCTTGTGTTTTTAATATTGATCCCTTAGGTTTTTAATATTTATCCCTTGGGTTCACCGATTCTTTTGGTTTATAATGTTAATAATCCCTTGGGTTTATTAATCTCTTGAGTTTAAAATATTGATTCTTATAGTTTATTAATTTCGTAGGTTTTTTAGTTTAAAATATTAATTCTTAGGGTTTATTAATCTCTTGTGTTTTTAATATTGATCACTTGGCCTTATTGATCCCTTACGTTTTTAATATGTATCCCTTGGGTTCACCAATTTCTTTGGTTTATTAAACCCTTGGGTTCGCCAATTCCTTTGGTTTATAATATTAAACCCTTGAGTTTATTCGTTCTTTTGGTTTGTATTATTAATAATCCTTTGGGTTTATTAATCTCTTGAGTTTAAAATATTAATTCTTATGGCTTATTAATTTTTTAGGTTGTTTGGTTTTAAATATTAATTCTTAGGGTTTATTAATGTCTTCAGTTTAAAATATTAATTCTTAGTGTTTACTAATTTCTTAGCTTTTTTGGTTTTTAAATATTAATTCTTAGGGTTTTTTAATATTTTGAGTTTAAAATATTAATTCTTAGGGTTTATTAATTTCTTGGTTTATAATATTAATATTTATCCCTTGGTTTCACCAATTCCTTTGGTTTGTACTATTAAACACTTGGGTTTATTACTTCTTTTGGTTTATAATATTAATGATCCATTGCGTTTATTAATCTCTTGAGTTTAAAATATTAATTCTTAGGGTTTATTATTTTCTTAGGCGTTTTACTTTAAAATATTGATTCTTAGGGTTTATTAATCTCTTTTGTTTTTAATATTGATCTCCTAGCCTTACCTATCCCTTAGGTTTTTAACATGTATCGCTTGGGTTCACTGATTCCTTTGGTTTATAATATTAAACCCTTGGGTTTATTAGTCCTTTTGGTTCATAATATTAATAATCCCTTTGGATTATTAATCTCTTGAGTTTAAAATATTAATTCTTAGGGTTTATTAATTTCTTTATATATGATATTAATATCTGTCGCATGGGTTTATAATATTTTTCCCTTAGGTTTACTAATTTCTTGGGTTTATAATATTAAAATATTCGGTTTATTTTTCCTTAATTTTCTAATATTAATAATTCCTTTGGTTTATCATTTAATTGCTTGGGTTTATTAATCCCTTCAGTTTAGAATATTAATATTTATTTCATGGTTTATAATATTTATATAAGGGTTTATTTACTTAACGGTTTATAATATTAATAATCCCTTGGGTTTATTAATCCCTTGAGGTTAAAATATTAATTCTTAAGGTTCAATCCCTTGAGTTTTATAATTCTTTAGGTTGGTAATATTAGCCCCTTTGGTTTATTAAATCCCAATATTCGACATTAATATTACTCCTACACATAAATATTATTGCATGGTCCAATATCAGATTATGAAAAACACTGTATCAATATGAAAATCAACCATGGGTGACCATTGTTAATCATCGTTAGTCATAGTCAATGAAGGTATTCCATGGTTGAATGTCACGTTCTGGAAAAGATTGTCTCAATATGAAAATCAACCATGTCAAACCATAGTCATTCTTTTTCCAATGTCGCATTGTGACAACAATTGTCTCAATTTTTAAATCAAGCATGGTCAACTATGTTTGTTTCACAGTTTATAGTATTTCTCTGAGGATTTTTATATACTTCAAGTTTATAATATTAATCTCCTAGGTTTAATATTAGTCCCTTAGGTTTATAATCTTAATAATCATGTGAGTTTATCAATCCTTTGTATTCAAAATATTAATTTGTAGGATTTATTAATATCTTGTGCTTTTAATATTGATCCCTTAGGTTTTTAATATTTATCCCTTGGGTTCACCAATTCCTTGGGTTTATAATATTAAACTCTTGGGTTTATTAGTTCTTTTGGTTTATAATATTAATAATCCTTTGGGTTTATTAATGTGTTGAGTTTAAAATATTGATTCTTAGGGTGTATTAATTTCTTAGGTTTTGAGTTTGAAATATTAATTCTTAGTTTTTATATATATCTTGAGCTCAAAATATTAATCCTTAGGGTTTATTAATTTATTTTTTTATAATATTAATATTTATCCCATGGGTTTATAATATTTTCCCCTTACGTTTACTAATTTCTTGGGTTTATAGTATTAAAATCTTTGGTTTATTTGTTCCTTAACTTTATAATATTAATAATTCCTTTGGTTTATCATTTAATCCCTTGTGTTTATTAATCCCTTTAGGTTGAAATATTGATGTTTATTTCAAGGTTTATAGTTTTATCTAAGGGTTTATAATATTAATCTCTTAAGTTTAATATTATTCACTTAGATTTATAAACCCTTTGTTTATTAGTATAAATCCCTTGGGTTTATTATTTCTTTGGGTTTTTAATATCAATCCATTGGGTTTATTGTTCCTTTACTTTACTAAGTCATTGGGTTTATAATATAAAAAATCCCTAAGGTTGATTGTTCTCTTCGGTTTATAATATTAATAATCATGCGATTTTATCATTCATTTGTATTTAAAATATTAAATCCTTGGCTTTATTATTCTATTTTTTTTTTAATACGGATCCCTTGGCCTTCTTTATCTATTAGGTTTTCTAATATTTTTCCCTTGGGTTCACTAATTCCTTGGGTTTATAATATTAAACCCTTCGGTTTATTAGTTCTTTTGGTTTATAATATTAATAATCCCTTGGGACATTAGTAACAAATATATACTTATTATAAATAACAATAAAATACTATTATTATGTTATATTTGAATTATATTATGATGAAGTAGATTGTAATACTTGGATCTGCGGTGAATTCTGTGGTGAAAATTGTGCATTGAATTCTGCGGTGAAAATTTTCTACATTAATACTTGGGTCTGCAGTGAATTTTCTCCATTAATGCTTGGGTCTGCAGTGAATTTTCTCCATTAATACTTGGGTCTGTGGTGAAATTCTGCGGTGAAAATTTTGCAGTGAAATTCTACAGTGAAAATTTGGGGGGAATTTTCTTGATTAAAGGTCAGCTATCCAGTTTGCTGATATTCATGTGCACACATTCCTTATATTTTTCTAATACATATTTTCTCATATATTCTCAAGTATGAATAATTCACCATAGCTACCAAAGATTACCAAAGGTAGACCTAGCGTGTAGTTACTCTACAGAGCCTTTATGAGTATATATAGAGTCTTTAAAGAAATGTAGAGAAGAAAGAGAAGTCAAGCTGCAAACTCAGTTAGAAGCCATGCTGGAAAACAAATTCACATCTCTTGAATACAAGATCCAAAAACAAATAGAAAATAAAATAGAACTATTGGAGAATAAAATGGAGGCAATGGAGACTAGGTTGCAGGTCATAGAAAAACAAAACCAAGATACGAACCAAACATCCCAACAAGGAGATGCTGATAATATAGAGTTTTAAAATGAAGGACATGATTAAAGAACTAGAAGAAAACTTTAACAACAGTCTCACCCTAAATAGTGGGGCAATTAAATTAGATATCAAACCAATTAAATATGAAATGAAAAAATTGATCGAATTACACCATAAGCGTAACAAAAGGGCCTTGAACCTTATAATATTCAGTTTGGAAGAGGAGGTAGACGAATTTATCCATAGCCCAGACAGAATTACATAATAGATTACAAATTAAAACCACGTTTCTCACAGAAGCAACAAGGTTAGGGAAATTAACTGAGAATAAAAGAAGGTTGATCCGAATAAAGGTGAGCTCTACTGACCATAAATATGACATACTTAGTAAAACCTCAAATCTAAAAGGAACGAGAATATTTATAAACGAAGATCTCATTCCAGAAGATCAAGCAGAATTAAGAAAGGAGGTTCAAAAGGTAAAAGAAGCTAGGAAGGAAGGAAAATGGGCAATAATCAGAAATATAAAATCCGTTATTCGACATAGAAACCAAAAAGATAGTAATAAATAGCAATTCAACATGCTTCAAATTCTTTCTTGGAATTGTCGGGGTTTTCCATGGAACAAAGGCCCCAAACTAAGTTGGATCTCAAATGATGTTGATATTATATTGCTTGTTGAAACTTGGGATCACAAAGAATCTAAGGTTCCTAAAATAGATGGCTTTGCACTATGTTCTATCTGGAACAAGCAATCCTCCCGTAGAGGCATTGGGGGCATAGCTTGCTACATTAAGAACAACATTTTCCCCCATGCTAGGATTTATAAAAATGACCCTTACAACCATTATAACTGGATTGAGATTACTAACATTAATGATAAAAAGACCTACATAGCAATCTGTTATTTTTCCCCCATTAATTCTAACTTATATAAGAAAAACAATCTAGATAAAAATAGTCCTTACAATGGTTTAGAGAATGATATTTCTAGCCTAAGGAATGAAGGTAATATCCTTTTAGTGGGTGGCTTTAATGCTCGAACTTCAAGCAACCAAGTTATTCTTCTAAGAAAACATTCCAACCCCAATCCTCTTTGGTTAGACGAAGATCTTACTCTGGCTAGCCAATACAAAAGGAGCTCTGAAGACCTCAGGGATAATTTGTTTGGGTTGGAGCTAGTCAAGCTCTGTAGTGCTCAGGATCTCATAATTTGCAACGGTCTAAAGAAGTGGCCCAATTCTAGCCATATGACCTGCACCCATGGGCTTGGAAGCAACATGGTAGACTATGTTATTTCCGATCTCCCTTTATACAACCAAATAATAAGTTTTGACATCTTAGACGACCACAAGCCTGACTTTGATCATAGGCATTTACTCATAACTCTCAATTTTTTCATGCATAGAGATCACATAGAAGATAATCCTTATAGTCAAAACAACTTAATCTTTGATAGAAATAAAAAAGATCTCTTTCTAAATGAATTAAAAACTAATTTGCTACATTAAAAAAATTGATGACCTCTATCATAATTTTACTACAACCCTCTCATATTCTATTAACAAGTTCTAAATTGAAGTCTCAAGTAATAAAAGAAATAGAAAAACCAATCCATGGTATGACAAAGATTGTAAAAGTGCGAGGAGAGAAATTAAGGAAGTTGTTTATGAATCTCTCAAATTGACAAGATAAAAATCTACAAAGATCTAACTAAAAGGAAAAAAAGGCAATATATTCGTAAAAGACAAGAGAATCTCTTACACCTCTCTAAGGTGGCTCCTAAGAAATTTTGGAGACAGATTCTAACTAGGAAAACTAAAGATAATAATAAAATTTCTTTACACGACTGGAATTCCTATCTTAAAAATCTTTAAAAATCTCCAAATGCCAGGGATTTTGAAACCCTGTTCACAACGAAATAATTTTTCTCATTAGAAGACATTGATTTTGGGGTTAAACACCTGAAAAATGGGAAAGCTAAAGACATTAAAGGTTACCAGGCTGAAATCTTAAAAATTGGAGGTCATGTCCTCATCCCCCACATCCACAAGCTTTTCAACTAAGCGGTCAATCAGGGGTTTCCTAAACCTTGGACTCAGAGCCTCATTATCCCTATTTTTAAAAGTGGGAATACAAATAACCCCTCTAATTATCGGACAATTATGATCAGCCCTCTCTTAGCCAAGTTATATGGTATTATTTTGGAAAATAAGTTGAGCATTTGGCTTGAAAGTGAACGTAAGCAGGCTAAAGGCCAAGCATGTTTTAGAAGGCAGCACACAATGGACCACCTCATTACGCTTAGGATCATTGTGGAGGAATGCTGCAATGATAAATCCAATCTCTTCTGTTGCTTTGTGGACTTTAGAAAGGCTTTCGATACGGTTCCTAGAAACAACCTATGGAATATATTAGAAGAGCTAAATGTTCCTTTCAAAATAAGAGTGGCCGCCATAAGGTTATACGAGAATTTAATTGCCAATTTAAAGAGAAATGAGGGGTTGTTGAAAGATATTAAGTGTAATATCGGAGTTAAACAAGGTTGCCCCCTCTCCCTTACCCTATTTGGAATTTACATCAATAAGCTAGAAGGTTGTTTAGAGGAAGCAAGATGTGCTGGCACGATCTTAGCTGGGATAGTCATCATCCTTCTTCTCTATGCTGACGATATTGTTCTTCTTGCAAGGTGCCCATCTGATCTTGATAAGCAACTTAGACTTCTTTGGATTTTAGCTCTACCATTTGTATGTCTGTTAACACTTACAAATCCAAGAAGGACACTTATGCTAATTTTATGTATGACAATAGTAACTTGGAGGAAGTGTCTTCTTACAAGTACTTAGGAATTGATATTCATCACAAGCTCAACTGGAACTATAGCATTCAGAAAAGGATTAATGGGTGGTGGAAAGGTTATTTTGGTCTTGAAAATAATTGTAAAACAACAAACCTCGTAATGTGAGATAGAAAGAAGTTCCTCTTTGAAACTTCAGTCGCTCCTGTTATCTTATATGGATGTGAGGTTTGGGGTTGCAGCATCTCTAGAGAATCCTGGAGAATTATTGAGCAAATCCAGAAGCGTTTTATAACTTATAACCTTAAAATTAAAAGAAATACACCCTATCTTATTCTCCTTATAGAAGTGGGTCTTTCCCCTATCGAGAGCCTAGCTATGACTAGGCTTCTGTTGTACAAGCATAAGCTCAATAGCATAGGAGACCATAGACTTCCCAAGCAGGCTTTAAATTCCAGCGAAAACCACCTAAGGCTTAAACAAGGTTGGTATAAAGACACCAGGACCTGGTTAAACCATTGGGAGATTGACGAGAATGTTGCATTGCAAAACATTAATAACATTAAAAAAATTGTTACTTCTAAGTTCAAAGAAAAATGTGGTGTGCGAAATATCTAGCAGCTAAAAGAAAATTAAGATATTATAAGGAGGTCATCAACCCCACCCTAGAAGATCAAAAGTATATATCTATTTTAACTATCTCAAAGAAGAAAATTAATATAGCCAAGATTAGAACGAACTCTCATGAGCTCCATAGTGAAATAGGTCGTTGGACAGTTCCTAAAACACCATGGATGGAAAGGATCTGCCATCTCTATGAGAATATGAACATCGAGGATGAAAATCACTTCCTCTTAGAGTGCCCCGCGTACAACCACATTAGAGCTCAATTTCATAATCTTTGCTGCAATAATGACCTTCCTAGCCTTTTAAGATGTCAAAATTATAGTGAGCTCGGGAGGCTTCTCTCCAAGCTTTTTGAGCATAGGAATAAAATCTTAAATCAAATTAAATAACTCTTTTCTTTAGGTCCGGTGGACGTTAACCATCATCATCATCATCATAGTTTGAGTTAAAACTATTAATATACTGAAAAAATTTAATAATACATTATTATTATTATTATATATATATATATATATATATATATATATATATATATATATATAGTTAATATTATTAATATATTATAAATAAATATATAAAATATATTGATAATTATATTCATAAATATATAATAATTATTTTGGTAAAATACATGTAGTGGGTGGTGGATATAGGTCTATTATCGTATATCAATCATATTGGTGAATGTCATTGTAAATATATTTCTTATACTCCTATAAGAATATATCAACCACATTAATGAATGTGATTGTGCAAATATTAATCTTTTAGTAATGCGAAAATGGTTCTATCATATGATGCTACACCAAAAACACGATCATAAGACTTATATCACCACCAAGTAAAATATCCATAGACACATCAAAAGGGAGTTGGTTGATTGGTTTAATTTTTTATGAAGAAAGTGTAAGTTGAATTATTTGATTTAAATATATAAATAAGTTTACTTAATTCAAATATATTATTTATTCAATATGAGTCATATAATTTCTTGTTTCCAAATTATTGAATACCTATCATTTTATGAAAATAATTATTTGATAAATATTGAAAATAACTATATTTAATTATACAATTTCATAGCTATAACCTTTCATACAAAATATGATTTTTCTTAAATAAATATGTTAAACAATTAAATAAAATTTATGAATAAAATAATTTTTTAATTAAAATAAAATTATATATAATTTATAAGAATGAGCTCTTTTTTTTAATAAATATGTCAAACAACTAAATAAAATTTATAAATAAACTAATTTTTTAATTAAAATAAAATTATTTATAAAAATATGTTTTTATTATAATGAGATGTAAAGTTTCTTATTATCTTTATTTATTATTTAACATCGTGATTTATATTTCATAAATGTTAAGTATAATAATCATTTTTTAATAAATATAAATTATGTATTTAATTTTTATTAGGTTAATAATATTTTGATAACATTTACAATTTTGTTTTGATATATCTAGATTACTCATATTAAAATATTCATATAAAATTTGATCAAGTATCCAATTATATAGACGAAAAATGGGAGGTAAAAAATGAAAAAGAGACATTAGGTTAGTTGAAAGTTCGGTAGTGAAAATAAGAAAAGTAAAAAGTTAATAAAGAAGAATATCAAAATACGAGCTTTAAAATTAAATACTTAAAAAACTCAAATATAAATATAATAAATATAAAAACATTAATATAGTGTGCGTGATCCAAAAAAATCAAATCAAAATTACTATTGTCATGTCATAGTCTATTTAAAAATAAATAAAATAAATAAAATCCATAATTTTATTTATAATTTAAAATAAAATAAATTATTAGTTTTTTTTTAAAGAATATTAATTTTATATTTCATTTTTATTATATTAATAATTATTTTTGAGATTTTTTTAGTTTTATTTATAATTAAATATTTATATATTTAATAAAAAATAATAGAATAAAAAAATTAATTAAATTATATTAGATATCATTTTTTGGACAACTAGATTATATTAGGTATCATTTTCATAAGAGAGGTGGTCGTAACCGACTAATTTCCTGTGATTTTTGAATAGTCCACTTAGCACTCATTGCATTGGGTGATGTTGGGTGAAGAAGTGAGATTGAAACTAAGTCATTCATCTATGACCATTTCCATGAGAGGTAAAATTATATTAGTCATTAATCTATGACCATTTCCATGAGAGGTAGTTGTAACTGACTAATTTCTTATGATTTTTGAATAGTCCACTTAGCACTCATTACATCGGGTGATGCTCACAGGGGTGAAGAAGTGGGATTGAAACTAGTGAAATGAATCACATAGTGCCAATCATCACTTAACGGCCTTGCACCCGGTAACCAAGACTTCCCAGGAGGTCACCCATCCCAGATCGCCTCTGGTTCATGCGCGCTTAACTGTGGAGTTTTCCCCACAATCAAGCCCACTTAGCTTGCTACCCCATTTGCAAAACCTTAGCAAGTATTGTGCCTCAAGAACCATTCTATTATGGTCATATATGAATGACTTACTTAATGCAGTTGAATCCAAAAAATGATATCTAATATAATGCACTACGAAAACCACTCAATACTTAAATACAAAGAGTGAATGGAGCTCTACTTTAATGGTTCATGAGGCACAATACTTGCTAAGGTTTTGTAAATGGGGTAACAAGCTAAGTGGGCTTGATTGTGGGAAAAAATCCACAGTTAAGAGCATTGGAGCCAGAGGCGATGTGGGATGGGTGACCTCCTGAGAACTCCTGGTTACCAGGTACAAGCCTCAGAAGTGATGGTTAACGCTATGTGATTCATTTCACTAGTTTCAATAACACTTCTTCATCCCCGAGAGGATCACCAGATGCAATGAGTGCTAAGTCGACTGTTAAAAAATCATGAGAAATTAGTCAGTTATGGCTACCTCTCATGGAAATGGTCATAGATGAACGACTTACTTAACGCAGTTGAATCCCAAAATTTGTATCTAATATAATGCACTGCGAAAACCCGTCAATACTTAAATACCTATAAAACAATTGTACATATGTTTTTAATTTAATGTTTTTAAGTTAATGTTTGAAAAGAAAGATATTGTTCAAGTTGAGAAACCAAGATAGGGGGCTATAGAAAAAAAAAAGTTATGCTTTCAAACATGCTTTGGTAATTGAGTAAAATAACCATGGTGTTATAAGATGCAACTAATGTGGCATTCTCACTGTCTATGGAAACAACCTAAAATTTATTCTATCAAGTTCTAAATTGTGGTATTCACATAATAATCCTAAGAAGATTCTACCATTAAATCATAGGATATATATATATATATATATATATATATATAGATATATATTATAAAACCAAAAAAAGAGCAAACATCACATCTTCATATGAAGTCTACATAGTATCTTTGATGTAACAAAGGGCTAATAGGTTAGGTGTAATAATAACCAGGCTCTTAGTGGAAAACCCTTTTTCACCATTATCATTACTTCTAGCACATACCAATGATATTGCAAGCAACTAACTGATGGATATTGGAATTGGTGTTGGAACCATGGGTATTTTATAATGATATTAATAGTATCATGGACTGAAATATTTTCGAAGTAAATAAAAATGACAATTCGTAATCAAAATTCTGTAGTAAGATAAAATTATGGCTAAGCGAAATATGGCTGTTAATGGAATGGTATGACACTATGTATATATATAGTTGTATTTTGATCTAAATTTACCAAAAGGAGAATCACCACACTAAGTTTCTTAACCCCTACAGTCTCGAGTAGTTACGAGTTGATCAGTTTGGGATAGGGTTGTAAGGTACATAAGACTGAAGAGTGGAAAGGGTCACTCAAATCAGTCACCTGGGTTGCGAAAAGTTTGAACTTAAAAAGAAAAAAATGTGTGAGACATATTTCTTCTAGAGAAATTAAGGTTGAGATAAACCTTGAAAGCATAATAACTGATCAGATATCTGAAGCAACATTAATTTGGAAAGAAAAGATAAAAACAATAGTACTTTTTACAGAAAACTTAAGATAAGATAACAAGTGGAAATAGAAATGATTAATTATGTACAATCAATTTTGAATGATTATGGAAACATATAGAATTTCCTATAAGTTCGTACTGTGAAATAAAGTAAGAAAGTGTAACGAATTTCAATTTGAAGTTGAGAATACCAAATAAGTTATGAACCAATTGTCTAAGACAAGTTTTTCCACTAGAAAGGAAGGAGCATTCAGTATGCCAATAAGATACTCTCTCTCTCTCTCTCTCTCTCTCTCTCTCTCTCTATATATATATATATATATATATAGACACATATACATATACATATACATATACATATATACATATATATACATATGCATATACATCTATACACACACACACACACACACACACACACACACACACACACACAATATATATATATATATATATATATATATATATATATATATATATATATATATATATATATATATATAAAGCTGGATAGAAAATGAATTAAGAGAAGGGTTCAAAACTACTAACATATAACGAGTATGGAAAAATTCAATCTTCTTGAGCATCGATAATATCCATATTAAGAAACCAAACATGTTTAATGTGATATTGTTAAATAATTGATAAAAAATTTAGTCATCAAACTTTTTGAATTATCACCTTTCTTCTGATTTTTAGCGAAGCACAATTTTTTTGTTCTTATGGTTTCGTATATTAGTGTTAGTCAATTTATCCTATCACCAGTGATCAAATGGGCTCTTACCATGTCTTGTTAGGTTCTCAAAGTCAAATTTTTGTCATTTCATTAGGTCTTCAAGTAAAAATTTGGTCATTGGATAGTGTGTCTAGGGCTATTTCCACTCCTTTCAAAAATTTTACATGTTGGTCCTTGTCATCACCCAGTTGAGTGTAACATCATTGAAAGGTCATCATCATCACTTCAATCAACATCATCATGATTTCATTCAGCTTAGTGTCTCCGTTAGGTCATTAGGGTTTCAATCATCCAAAATTTGTCATTCCATACATAAAATCCGACAATGAGGAGTGGCAATAGGTAAATTTGTTCAATAAAGTTTGGTTTTAAATGTAATTAATGTTTCAAATATGTAACAACTTCCTAAAGCTGCATAACAAAGTTTCAATGCTACAAGTTTTCAAAGCAAAGTGAAAAGACATGTAGTGGGCCATCTCACTACTATGAAGAAAAGTGATCATCACAAGCTATAAAAGACTAATTAAAGTTCATTATGTCATTCACCTCATTGAATAAGAGTTCTCCCTCACCTGCTAAGACAATTTCATCAATTTCAAGTCAAAAACATTTCAAAATTTGATGCCAAAGAAGCCACGCTGTGCTTTTTGGGCTCCACATTGCGCTTTCTTCCACTTGATGTGTTTTCTCTCCTGGAGGCATCAAATCAACTTCTGAAGGTTTCTGAAGCCTATCAAGATGTCTAAAATCAGTGAACAAGTAATTTATACCTCAAGTAACCCCTCCTTGCAGCTTAATTTCATTGTTTAGGTGTATAAACCCTCCATTGGCACTTATTCTGCATTTTAGTGGTGGGCCCATATTTTCAAATTTTGCAAGGTAAATACATCTTCCCATAGTTTTCTACCCTCCCTCACACCAAATACCATCTCCCATATCCTTCACACCGCCACATTCTCATTTCCTAAGCCTCAAACCTAAAACCCTACCCTAATTCTGCAAGTTTGGGTAGTTTTCCTAGCTAGGACTATGTAAAACTTCCCTAGCCTAATTCCCATAACAATTTCACTTCATAAAGTTTCCTAAACCCATGTCCACTTCCCTAAATTTTTCCACTCCCATCTTCCTCCCCTAACCCCTTCATCCTATCCATTTTCTCCCTTCCCCTGTTTTGTCCCATTAGAGTTTTCCCCTTGCAAACCATCAAATGGAGAAGAAGAAGTCTTACAATAAGGGAGGACATGCGATAAGACACGAGAACTTAACCACTTGTGAAATTATGTCTTCACCCTTATCCAAGAATTTTTTTCAAAGGGTAGGGTGTCTTCCTTTTTTTGAATAAGTTGAGAGAGTCAAATACCATGCCACATTGACCAAATTGTTTGCCACTCAACTAAAAAAGGACAAGGTAATAATTGCAGGGGTTACTTTCACTATATCAACTAATGTAGTAGATGAGGCCACATGAATACCTAATCATGGTGAAAAATAGTTTAAAAAACAAGACTTGGGCATTCAAATTACCAGCCCTACCTCAGAAGACACTATCAACAACACATGAAGAAGATTTTTCCTGCTGGGCACCTCCTTGAGAAGTATACACCAGTAATGAAGATCATCATGAAGTACTTCAATTGTGAGGGAATATTTTCTAGAATTTATCTGTATCATGTCATACTTACTATGCATTTCACAGGGGTAAATCCACTAAATTTTCCCTATTACCTCCATAGAAGTTTAGCAAATATGACAGAAAAAGTTCAGCATAAGTAGAGTAGTCTTCAAAGCAGCCTCTTTCACCATGCTCTTATCAAAATCACTTTTTTACATTGGCTTGAATAGAAGAGAATCACTTGGGAAACCTTCATGCAAGAAGATGTATTTTTGTCCTCTAGTAGCCATCCTATTAGCCCTAGTTCACCATCAGCACCATCAACACCATCAGCGCCATCTAGACATGTGGAGGTTGGCTCACCTAGCATAGTTTTAGTGAGGAGAAATATTGAGGTCACTAAGACATACTAGAGAGGTAGACGGCTTTTGTTTTCTCCTCAGGTTGAGGAAGGGGATAAGCCGACATCAGCAGAGTAGGGATTACCATCATAGCATGAGACATCTATGCATGATGAGGAGCTCATCCATAATGAGATTGACATAGTAGACTTGGAGGCTCGTGAAGAGCATGAAAACCTGGAGAGGATCATCAAGGAAAAATATGCTCAAGTGAAAGAAGTCAAGGACAATTTTGCAAGGGCTAATTTCATAATCTCCATCTTAGAGAAAGAGAACAATCAGTCGAAAGACAAACAATTGTCTTTAGAGAAAGATCAATTTGAAGCTAGTATACATGATATGAAAGGCAAAGCAGTGGTTAACACTAAAGATTCATAAAATCATAAAAAGAAGGTGACAAGGAAAATACCAAGGACCATGGGCCTCCGAAAATCACTTCAAAAATAAATGGAGCAAAATGTACCATATTAAGAGTTGACATTTGAAGAAAGGATAGCCATGGAAATCAATGAAAATAGGGAGTTTTTGATTGAGAAAGTCAATATTCACTTGGAGAAGCTCCTTGACAAGGCTAACAGAGACAACAAGATGCAAAAATAGATGGCTTTCCACGACTACACAAGAAATCAGATTTGCAAAGTCAAAGTCAAATAATTGCAAGAAAAACTGAAGGAAACCCTAAACAGTGAAAAGGAGAAGGGTAACTTGTATTTACTTGCTGATGATTCCTTACTGGCATAACACACCTTGTCAGGCATCTTTGGACCAATTTTGAAGAGTTTTGGAGAAAATTTTGGTTTTTGTGAAATTTTGGTCAAATTTGGCAATTTTGAAAACCAATCACAACGGCAAAAGCACATCGTGGGCCACGCTACGCTTTTGTTGGGGAGATCCATTTGATGAAAAATTAGCATTGCTGGATTCCTCTTGATGAGTACATCAATCCTAGTCAGTGGTGGAGCCATGTAAGCCACTTTTGGAGGGCCAAAATGCCCAACAACATGAAAAAAATGACCTTTCTGCCCTGTTTTTGGAGGCCACGCTGCACTTTCTATGTACTCTTGGGAGAATAAATATTTGGAGGGATAGGAACCACCTTTTTGAGTAATTGAAGAGCATATCATGTATCATACATCCAGAGATTTCCATAGCAACTTTGATATCAACATTTGGACACCTGGAAGGCCTTCAAATTACCTTTTTCCCTAGCTCGTTGTGCTTTCTCCCGGCACGCTGTGCTTTCTCCATAATTCACTGCACTTTCTCTAGTAGGCATTTTCACAGGAAATTTAACCTAGTTTGACTTTTTACCTATGTAATTGATGAATCATGATGATTTTGTGATGCCATGAGGTGTAATTGAGCTGGTAAATAGTGAAATAGGGTAGATACATGCTTGTTAATGTAATTTTGGCCAAATTTATCTAGTTTCCTTTGATGAGGTGAATTGGTTGACTTCCACTAGACATTAGGGTTTTCTTGAGCATATCATGTAATCAACTCAAAAACTGATGGATTAAACCCCTTAGATATGGGAGAGGGTTTTTTGATATATATCTATCATTTTCAAAGTCATTTGACTCGTTGGACATCAGAGGATTGTACCCTTGTAGCTTGTACTTTCACTTTCATATTCAGAAATCAAAGGATTTAGTTGTAGCTATTATCTATGAATTCATGTGAAGTGAGTTTATGATCATGTATTTTCTCTGTTATAGTCTTTAATGAATGATATATAGCTCCTATTTCCATATCTTGTATCTTCAGTGGCTTTCATTACAGTTCATAGCCATAATTCTATTAATTTAGCTATGTTTATATGGAAATGTCATTTTTTGTTTCATGGTCCTTGTTTAATGAATTCATGATTAAACATGCTCATTAAATCCCTCTAATTTTTCAGACTCACCACCATTCCTACAAAATCCTAAAGCCATCATAGATCCACTTCTACCTTGCTCCTTTATATTTTTGCAGTTGTAAACCATTTTGATACTTAGACCTAGCTACATGGTTCCATCCCTGATCCAGCATCAAACTCTAAAACACTCAAAACCTACCTGAGCCTATCAAGTCTAGCCTAAAATCCTTCATATCACAGTCAATCATTGACTGTGATCTCATTGAGAGAGCCCTCTCAGCCTAGTAGGGCTAGCTACTAGGTCAAAGTGGTCTGTGGTTACCTTTGTCAGTCTCCTTTTCAGCCTTCGGAAAACTGGTGGAATCATAACACCATGCATAGTCTTTGGATTATCAAACTCAATTATTTCTCTATATGAGACAGGTATACAATTGATAAATCTTTGTATTTTAGCTTTATCCTCCTTTAAGTAAGGAACATCCCTCACCAAGCTCATAAATTTACTAACAAACTCATCCATAGTAGAATGTCCCAATCTCAACTAATGAAACTCTCTATATTTTTCATCAAAATACATTTCAGTGAGATATTTATTTTTGAATTCCTTTCAAAATAGTTCCCAAATTAAGTTCTTACTCCTAATTCTCTTGACAAATTTGTTCTCTTCCCACCATAATGTTACGTTACTAGTCAACTCGTAAGTTTCCAATATTTCTTTCAGATTACTTAGATAATTGTATACTTAAAAATATTTGGAAATATTGAGGAGTCATGCCTCCTCTCCTTCTTTAGATTCACCATCAAAACAAGCAGGAATAATTTTCTTAAATTCTCCTTGCAACTAATATGTGGTCATATTATTTCTAGACATGGAGGTGCTACTTTTATATTTCTATTCTTGTTTCTCTTCAAATTCACGAGACTCCTCTTCACTAGAAGTTAAATATTTAGTAGTATTTTTTTATTCACTTCTAGGTCTTTTCTTATGAATCTTTTTATAGCCTCTTTCTTATTCCAACTTTATTAACAAGTAGCCATTAATTTCCTCACGTTCTTCTTTCGCTTTAGAAAACCTTTCCTAAATTTTCTTCATGTCATATAAATATGCTTTCAAAGTTTGTATTACTTGCAATAACTTAGACCCTTGATTTCTTGCTTTACTGGCTCCATCACCCATCATTTTGAGTTCAATATTATGTTCTTCTAACACCCCTTCATGATCCTAAATAAGTTTTTCATTAAATTCTTCAACCACACTTCAAAACTCCTAACAATACTTTAAACAATATATATATATAACTCTTTTAGTTTCAGGAACCATAAAAGCCCTAATGTTGTAACCTATAGCTTTAATACCACTTGTAATGTACTTTACATAGTCCTAACTTTTTTTTTTAAAGAAACACACACATGGGTGTATATATTTATACTTGAACATATTTTGCATTCATTTATGTCATGATCAAAACATCTTATTAGTTTTAAATTCGTTATTTATATTCAAGGACTACAACTTCCCTTCTTTAACTTGTTTAACTTCATATTATATCTTTGAACTATTGAAACTCTTTGAAATGTTGAAAAATTCTCAATTGTAGTTCTTTTTCATAAATATTGTCTCTAATATTAATTCAAAATACATTTTCGCATTTTTCCAATTATGGTCTATTATCTATATTTAATTTAACAGATGCAGGGCCATCAAATCGAACACAAATTGAACACATATATCTGATATACTTCTCATAGACCCTACACCTTCAACTCAGCACGTATATGAATGACCTTTGTGCTATTATATGTATCATCACTCTATTACAAATCTGATCGATATAATTATTTCATAAAATGCGGTATACTATTGAGGTTATCGGTCATTGGCTCAACGATGCTTATATTTGTATTTGTCAATAATCTTCCATAAATTTACGTGTGAGTGGATAATGTTTCCATGGATTTCACATACTCACGTACCAAATCAACAACCATTCTAAAATTTGGATAGACTGACACGACTAGTTTCCATTAGGGTTTATTTATCAAATTCATTAGATTCTCATGACATGTTAAATGTATTTATTTTTTTATTTGCACTATGGTGTACGTATCTATTCATTGTGCCAAGAGGTGCAATCTACAGCCCAATATAACCCCAATGTTGGGTATGTCACGTTCTCATACAATAATAATTAAAAAAAATTGATTAATGTCAACTTAAATCTTAAATTAAAAAAAAAAAAATATTCAAGTGTCGGCTTAAAAAATTTGCATAGCCACATTATACTAAAACAACTGACAGCGGACTCAGACGTACATCTACACAAATTGATCACTATTCATTAATAATTAGTAGCCTCGATTGAATTGATGGAATGATTTACAAGAACGGCGTTGAATATCACAGTGGCGGGGTGGCTGGCGAATGTTGCAGGTATTTGGAAGTTCTTCTGCTCTCTGAACCAACTCCTCCTCCTCCTCCTCCCTTCCCTGCCCTTCATGGTAGCAACACTGATTTGAATCATAGGATTGGCATTGATTGAGTAGTTGATGTATGGCTCGTCATTGGTATTGTGGAGACATTCTTTCCAATTCCTCGCAGCATCTCTCTGATGGTTGCTCTCTTCGCATCTCCATGTAGTCCCGACACTCGGATATTCGTTGCAGATTGCAAGAGCATTGTTGTTGTTGCAGGCCCTCTCCATACATATTGTCTTCCTCTGCACTATCACTGAGGGTGCCCCAATGAAGGAGGAGGAGAAGGGCGACAGCTAAACTCAGCCTCGTCGACGGTTGAGGGGAGAAGACATCCATTTCTTTTATTTCTTTGTTACCATGATTGAATTATGGAATGCAAGTGCGAAGCTGGGGAGAGTCCGTAGGTATTAACGTGGTATTTATGAAAGCTGTGGAGGAAGGAGAGCGACCAGCACAACCCGAGGAGGAAGAAGAGAGGAACAGATGCAGTGCATGCAGCTTCTCACTCTCCACGTCCAAATCCAGTGGAAAGCAACCAAAAGGAGGAGCACCTAGCTGCCTCCATTTCGAATGGCCGCATATTTGAAAGAAAGTGAGGAATCCTGCAAGCGACAGAGAAGACAGTGCAGGTTGTTGCAACGCGGTTTACATAAAGAGTATCGCATTGTTATGAAGGAGTTACGTATGTGGCATCTTGAATACCACAACAATGCTTCTAGTGCCTTACACGAATACGACACAAAGTGGAAAATACTAGCTTTAACCACAGAAAATATGTCCCGACTATCAGACTATGAAATTGAATAGTACGATGATATCACATATGAAGCATGAAATTTTCAAGACCTAAGAAGCGTGAAGCCTAGCTGTTTATTTGTCATAATATTTTTCAGTTAAGAAAATATATATATCACTATTCTCGCTATGTTTTTAACCTCGTTTCCCGTCACATCGAGGTATTAGGGACAACCCAACTATATAGCGAAGCGTTTAGTTATATGCGATGTCAGATTTCTCTTAAATAATTTTGAATCACAAATCTGAAATCTTTCCTCTGGGATCATTATGGAACAAAATCTCAAATCTTTCAGATAGTAGAAAAGTGAAATGGAATTTGATCATTCCATTGAGATTGATAAATATAAACTTGAAAAAAATGAAAGAAGGAATTTGATAATTCCACTGAATTTGATAAATCTAAAATTAAAATGAACTTCAGAGATTTAAAAAAACGCAGTGCTTACGTGAAGTCATATGACTTTAGATTATGAAATGGGAATTTAGGTATGGATTTTAGGAAGTCATCTAAACACTCACTAATGAGATCCTAAGGTTATTTTAAAGAGTCTTAAAACTTCTAGAAGTCTTAGTTTTTCCAAACTACCACATTACGAGCCTTTCATTTTTTGCAAGATGGTTTTTTAAAGTATGAATGAGTCATTCGATTACACTCCTCAATGACAGGTTAAGGTTACTTGAAGTCAGAAGGAAACAAAGGATAATCTCACATACATATGAAGTAATAAATGTATGTCTACGAATGCAAGTATATGTGAAGCAATACACCCTTACTAGGAAAGGCTGGCTTTTCTCGCATCGGTTGGTATTTTTGATATTGAAAGTGAAACTTTTTTTTTCTGCTATAATTCAAGAAAGAAATTATAATGAGTTTAGAAGAGCTACTCCACTTAGAAGCTATGTTGACACTTTCAAGGGATCCATACACTTGATACAAGAAACAATGAAATTAAAGGCAGGGATCAACATTGAATCTTTTCCAATGTGGAACAAATTTAAAAGAATTGTTTCATCATGAAAATCCTTCTCAACTAAGTCTCAAAATACATTTCTTGGTTGTATTTATTCATGTACAAATATTGGACATAAAGTAAGGGACTGTAAAATCATATGCTAGGGATGATATTAGAGACCCGTATCATACCTCTAGAAACAAAATTATAGGAAATAAAATCCATGTTACTCATATCGATAGCAAGAAAAATCATAATTAATTAACTTCCTTATACATGTATAGTACAAAATTCTACAAAAGTCACAATTCTAAACATATAGCACAATACTACATAAGTTAAATGAGATGGTTTCCTGAAGAGATCAAGGAAGAAGATATTTATACTAGGCATAAAAAAAAATACACCAATGTGTTGAGAAGAAAACAAGAAGAGACAAACATGAATCTAAATGCTAAAGACATAGGTCTAAATTGTTGATGAATTCTTCTTCAAGTACATGCAAGGTTAAATGCTCTGACGCGGTTGAAGAAAGGGAAGTATTGACAATTTTGTACAATGATTGTAGGTTAATGGAGTCAAGCTGTGGTGTTGCAAAATTAGATCCTGTAACTTCTTTTGTTTTATATTTTGAAAGTGATGGTTGTAGAGGTCTTGTTCTTATGGATCAACTTAGTTTGGCGATCAATTTAATGGCAATATTGAAATATTCTTATTTAGGACTAGAACATGGAAATTGGTTTGAAGAAGGAAATGTGATGATAGATATCTAGATATGTTATCCTATACATCTCGAGCTCCACCTTAGTTTACAAAAAATGAGTTTTCAAAATATAAAACAAAAGAAACCAAGTTACAGCTAAAAAATTAGAAAGCAATAATAGCGAGGAAAAAATAATTTGCAAAAGAAATAAGTTACAACCATTGAGGCTAGAAAACCAAGGTGCACATGCAAGTGAAGGTATTGATTTCAATAAATAGGGTTATGTGACTTGTACAAGAGGTAATGACTTGTGCGTGAAGGTATTGATTTCAATAAATAGGGTTATGTGACTTGTACAAGAGGTAATGACTTGGTTGAATCATATTATTGAAACTCTAACAAAGATGAAGTTGTTTGTTCTATTAGTGAACTATATGTAGGATGAGGTGTTATTTTCAAATAGAGAAGCTTAATGTGTACAGTTTTGAAGGATTCAAAGAGTGACTCAATAGAGAAAAGAGTTAGATGGATCTGTTGTATTTTTCAATATATTCTTCATATCACATTTGAATGATATGATAGGTGTATTTGTTATTTAATATATTAATTATTTCATTTTTTGATCACCAAACATATTTATATTAATAACATTTGTTATTATTTGTATTTCTAATCTTCAAAATTTCAAAGTATGATATACTTCTAAAAAATATACAAAAATTTTAATAATCTGAAAAATGTGACGTTGATGCCTCCAACTGGAACAAGCCTAGATCCATCTAACTCTAGATCTATCATGCACTGAGAGGGATCAAATTTCTTGAGGTGTAAACCTTTCCTCATGTTTTGCACTCAAAAAATAGGTTTGCACCTCTAGAGATTTGATCCCTGTCAGTGCATAATAGATCCGGAGTTAGATGGATCTAGGCTGGTTATGCATCTATGGAGGTCCTTCTAACCTAAAAAATATATGGTGATGAGGGTTGTACTCTAAATCAATGATGATTTCTAATCTTAGGGGTTAGTGGTGAGATAATGACTATTGTGCTTCCACATTTTGCATTATTTCATTTTCATGGAGTATATTGTTTGTTGAGCTCTACAACCTTGCAACTAGCTCGAATTGTGAAATTTTCCATTTACCAACTTTATTTTTTATTCCAGGAATGTGTTTGATGACTTTTTATATGTTTGTTTTATCAGTGGTTTAGAATTATTCTTTGTCATGGCATGCCTACTCGGTTATGTGAGTGTTACACTTGGTAATTTTAATTCTTGAAACTCTTGCGCTTCTTCTCCATTACATCAAGTATGATTTCTTAATATTAAAATGTTGGCATTATATCATGAGTTTAAAATAATGCCTCTATTATAATGTTTCTCTGCAGAAAAATGGCTTTTAAAATATTATGGTTCTATTTACCTTTGCAGCCATGGATTCCTCACTAGATACAGTTAGAAGAATACTTGGTTGTTTATGCCTTATTCAGGTACTTAAAATAACTCTCTTTACTAGTTATTTCCTTCTAGCAAGTTATGTGTTTGGATATTCTAACTTGTTTGCACTTATAATTTTTTTGTTTTCTACTATTTGTCTTATGAACTCTTATTTAACATTAATTATAGAAGGTATTTACGCCTCTGTTAGGATTATTTGATAATAACCCTCTGTGGGTAACTTATTTTCTTTTTCATGTGGTTGAAATTAATATTTTTTGACTCATCATATAATTTCATTTGTTATACATATATTACACACTCTATTTTTGAAATAGATTACAACGTTTGTGTTATTCTGGTGTGCCATTATCCTTTTTATCTCCTATAGAGTTATTGAACTTTATTTAGGGTTATGCATTGAGTTTCTTTGGACTCGCACAGTAGTTACCACTTGAAAGTTTTATCTCACCACTACATTCTGTTATATATGCATTGTACTATGCATTACAATTCTCATTTTAATTTCTTGGTTATGTAGGGTTATTTAGATCATAATTATTTTGTTAATGTCTTGAATCTTCAAAATATTCTTATAGTCATTCTTTTTACAATTATTTCTTCTTTGGGTTTCTAATTTACTAACAACCATGGGTTTATATAAAATTAATGATAATTAAGGCTAACATAATTTTATTACTGTGATCATTCTTTTAATGTCTCTTTATATTTCCTCTTTTACTATTTTAGTTGCTTATTTTTGTTCCTAGGTAACCCTTTCAATGCTTCAGGGGGGATTCATTTCTCCTCCAGAGTTTTCAAATTCAAGTTCGAATGTATAATTTATTAATTTTTCAACTCCCTTATTTATCAGGTTGGGTCTCTTTCTCACCCTAGAATGAATGAAGTGTATGAAGGTGAAATTTGTCTATGTTGAAATTAAGTTCTTCCTATTTGGAAGAATATTTTCATGACTTTGACCATTTGTAATTTCCAGAATAGTTTCCAATTCCAAGTTTTGTAGAATAATTGTGCTTTTAATTTGATAGTTAGATTTCCTTTCATTATTTTAGATTATATTTATTTCAAATCTCATAGATTAAAATTAGAGTAGAGTTTTTTTATAGTTCATATAATAAATTTCTTTTTTCAAGTCAGCTAGTTAGATGTCCTTTCATTATTTAATGGAATAGATTTCAATTTTTGTTTAATATAATAGATTTCAATTTCTTGTCTAATTAGAATATATCTCAATGTTTTGATACTATAGTTTTCTTTAAAATTTCATTAAAATTTCTAACTTTTGAGTTTGAATGCATTGGCCTTTTAAGATAGAACATGTGTATATCCTTATCAAAACTTATTCATAAACATGTATAAATCCTCATGTGCAATTATATTAGTTTATTTGAATTGAAAATAGATATCCTAGCACATATAGTGCATGTATACTTCACAAGTTCATGTACCCAGATTGACATATAAGTGCATGTAATTTAAGAGTCAATTAAATTATCCAACATTTTGGCATCGTTCTCGGGGAAGAATACATAGGTGTTGGATTTCAATTTCATCTCATTATTAGTTTTATCCATTTAGTTGCATAATATTAATCACATTTTAGTACATCCTAGAGGTAGATTCATTAAAAAAAACACCAACCACCTACCACCTCCACCATATCACGTGGTGCAGTAAGAGCCACACGCCCACATCATGAATTCTTATTTTTGCAGGTACAAGAAGAGGTGACAAAGTAGGTAGAAGAAATGGCTGGAGATGATGACAATGAGGAGGATCATTTTGGATTTCCCATTCAATAAATTGTTATCAACGTTCTATGAAGAACATCCCTCCATATTTACCTCATAATTTCAAAGGTATGAGATCAGAAGACCTGGAAACGTTTCTTTTTGAATTCGAAACACTTTGTAGATCTTATGGCTACTCATTACACACTCAAAAATTTAATTTGTTTCTAGAACCATTGAAGGATAAATCTCTTAGATGGTTCATGAAATTAGGAACAAATCTATAAGGACATGGGATGATATAAAAAGAGTATTTTTGGAAAAAAAAACATAATATTGCATACACCATGACCTTAGAAATGAATTCTTCAAGATGAGCCGAAAAGAGGATGAAAGCCTAGAATATATAGTGGAGAGATTTACTTATAATGTAAAAAGATCTAAATTTCATGATTTAGGATTACACACATTAAAAAATCTCCTACTAAAAGCTATAATCGGATAAATGGACCGATATTCTTAACCTAATGGGAAAAGGATAATCTCTCAGTTTTCATTGCAAGAGATTTGTGAAATGTGCAAGAACATATCAAGAGGAAAAGAAAAAGAATGGAAGATCCCCTCAAGATCCAATTATGGAAATAGTAAGTAATTCGGCATCAGGATTTGTAAGTGAAATTGAACTTAACAATTTTCTATACATTCTTAGCAATTTAAATGAACAAATTGATATGATAAAAATTGCAAAACAAGCAAAAGGTTGTGAATGTTTCTTCATTTATATTTTTTCCTAAATGTAGAAAGAAACATGCTTTGCATGAATGTCCACTTGATAACATTAAAATTTGTTAAATATGTGCACAATCACAAACTAATAAACATTGCCCATCATTAATAGGGTTAAAGGCAGTTTACGAGGGAGCAAATCGAACACTGGAAAAATCCTGTTATGTAGCTCCAAGAAGACCATGGAAGCCTCATCAACCTGATATGATGCAAGATCTTAATTCTCAATTATGGTTATGCACAACAATCTAAAATTAATTGGAAAACATGCTTTCCTTGGAAACCTTAGACATCTCAATCCCAACCTCAAAAAAAATCTTGGAAACAAGGTTGGAAAGATCCTTATAGAAGAAATCCAGCATATACTAAATCTTTTCCTCACTATCCTCAATACCAATATTAATGTTATCCATACCATTCACCTCCACCACAAAATCAGTTTCACCCTCAGTTGACCTCAATTCAACCTTTCCCATTACCACCCACACAAGAAACCGAAAGATCCGTTCCCACTCCACTAACTGGAAAACAATTTCGGTTCCCCAACAATAAAACATCTCAATCCACTTACAATGTTGAGGTATTCAAAAATCATTCTCCAACTGCCACTGAAGAACAACAACCAGAAGAAGAAAAATAAGATAAGGTCCAAGAATCATGGATTCTTATTGATAAAGAGGAGTTGTTGGAACATGAAATTGAAAAATTTCTTACATGCATATCACAGGATTATATGAATGGAGATCACATCTCTAAAGACTTGCATGTCATGATGGCAGGAAGCCAAGGAAGACAAGATTACATTGAATCTTGGTTCAAGGCACTCATCGGATCCCAATACTCCATTCTTTAGTATCTTCTGACACCATCTCAATTAAGGAAGTTGGTCTCTCGTATACTGGTACATATAAAAGAGTATCTTTCAAGCCTCCATATGTATTTATCTATCATCTTGTTATGCACATGGTTCCATTGGAAGTATTCATATAATTGAATGATATTTATTTTTCAAGTAGAGTAGGACAGATATATATATATATATATATATAAAAGAGATAAATAAGTCTTCTTCTGAAAACTAGCTTGCTAGAATAATTGGACATGAGCATTTCTTGAAAACCAGGCAACTACAGAGAAAAGTTCAAAATAAGTTCTGCAATTTCATGATAGTTTCAATATTATATTATGGTTCTTCAAATTGTTTTTCATTCTATGATTGAGTTGGCTAATGTCGTATTCCTTAAGGCCCACCTTCCAATGGATCTTATCCCATTGACTTTAGCACTTTATCTGGGATCAAGATCAAAGATTATTTGGAGTTCCTTGGAACTTGTATAAATCAATGACAAGCCTCCTCATTGACAGCAATGGTAATACCACAATGTCTCTTGATTGTCAGATCTTACAGGAGACTCGAATTCAACACATTCATTTATCCCTGACAAGATGCACTCAACTACCTTGACACTCATTTAAATTATCAGTGAGTTGTCTTGCATTGGTTAACAATTTTCATCATTGATCGATAATCCAATGATTTATTTCCATGCTTGACTTCGGCACATTCATTCACATGGTAAGAATTGTACCATGAATTTTGGTTTTTGATAAAGACTATATGGTTTTAAGGAATCCAAAACAAATTGCAACAATATATTTTATTAGTTCCTTGTAGTAGCATGTTCATCCTTTTGTCAGTCAACAACATCATGATGGCACCACTACAACTCTTCTTCAGTAATTTACTTTTCAATAAAGTCAATAGAATTGGGTTTGTTTCGGTCAACATGCATTATGTTTCATAGTTTCTACTTCAACATACATCACACAGTCCAAATCAGCAAATTAGACTCATAGAAAACAACTTTAGAAAAATATTTACATTTTCTACAAACCATGGGAAGTTTCATTTTATGAAAATGTTGTTGTAGTAGAATTTTTTTGTTGTAACAACTTTTTCCAGAGGCAGTTTTGGCACAAAGATTACAAGAAACTGGAGAAAAAATAAAAAAATTCGGACACACTGGCTTTTCTCAAAGTATGATAAATTGAGTAATACGCGGGAGAAATTAAAAAAAATTCAATTGTCGAGGACATTTGAGGTGGGTTTTTAAGGAAGATATTCATTTTTCACCACTATGCGAACATCAAGAAAAAATTTGGTATTTTTGGACAAAAATTCTTTTTATTCATCAAAAGTGGATTTTGAAAGGAATTTGGCAGTAAAAAAGGTACAAATACAATATTTCCCTTCTGAATCACTCAATTTAGCCTTTAAATTAGTTTGTGGTATATGTTTTTGTTGCAACGTTCAACAACGTGAAGGGTGGGACATGGCAGAAACTAATTTGACCATATATTTCAAACCATGCATCTTTTGGTCCTGGAATTTTTAGAGTAAATGCATCATGGTAGGGTAAATAAACACAAAAAATTTCAAGAAATTCTAGTGTGTATTTTTCAAGAAATTGGCTGCTATAATCTACAATCATTTCTTATTTTTCTCGATATCTGTGCATCCATTGGCAAAGATTCTTGGTGGAAATATTCATAATGTTAATGGTAAAAATCTCAAAAAATTTCAGAAGAATTTGATTTACCATTTGAGAGAAATTGGAAAAACAAGTTGAAACAAGTATGCTACATGAAAAAGATACATTCTGTGGAGCAAGGTCAAAGTAATGGTCAACACATCATGGAGAAGAGTACCTAAGCCAAATAAACACAAAATCAACCATCATATCATGCTCTCTTAGTCAATTCCAACAAGAAAACTTGAGGTAAAACTAGCCTTAAACTTCTTAATTTGTTAATTTTTTTTGAAATTGTAATAAGAAAGCTATTGTAAAACATGTGATTTATGTATTTCACCCTATCATATCTGCATTATTCAAACCATTTTCTCAATCCTTCATTCCTATTATGCTTTTCATGCATAATCAATCCCACATAGTTATTTCCAACCCTCATACCTTATTGGATACTCTACAAAACTTGTTATGGTTGAACCCCATACCATGATTGCATAATATTTTCCTTCATAAGGTCTTATGTTTTCACTGGTAATAGTGTTTTATCCCACCATTCTCTTGTTCAACTTTCTCTTCTTGTTGTAACATAAATTGATTTAGACTTCCTTGATGAAAAATTTTACGTTTTTGGCCTTCATATGAGACTAATTAAAATCATGGAGATGTTTTTCTTAATGAACCATCATAGTACATGTTTGTAGCGCATGATCAAAAAGGACAAGGAGCATTTAGGTTATGTTTCGTATTGTTCATCATCATATTTTTAATAGAATCCAAGAAATGATGAGTTCAAATCCACAAGAAGAAGAAGAAGGTTGCAACAAGGCTTTGTTTACACACTCTTGAAATCTCTTGGAAGTATATTTTCTCTTTGATAAATTGTACAACCTTCACCTACAACTCTTGTTTTGTGTTACGTGCAACTCATATTGTCAAAGCTTCATAGTGGGAAGTCTTCTTGCATTAACAAGACAACACTTGTGTTTCATATAAATATCATTCATTAGTTGGAAATTTCTTGAAGAAACTATTTGAAAACATTGTTGAAGTAGGATTGGTTGCTATGAAAAATCTTTCCATGCATGGATGATAAGAATGCAAGCATTATGGGCTGCAATCTATGATCATTTCTAGCCATGCTAATGGGATGACCTTCACAAGGATGGAAAGCACATTCTATATATAGATTAAAATTCTTAATGTGTTATTCTTAACATGGAATTCCACCAAGGATTAAACAATTTGAGCACAATTAAGTAGTGACAAGAAACTTGTAAGTTGTTTCTAAGTTATGGAAAGATCTATATTCGCAAATACTTTAAAATGGTGACAAGTACTTTGATATGCTACTATGTAGGCACTCTTTCCTTTCACACAAGTTGCATATAATATCTAATGAAGGGTTGTTTTTATTAAGAAAAGAAAAAATCAGAAAGCATCACTTCTACCTCTACAACATTCATGAGCAACCTAGTATGTGAAGACTTCAACTTCTTTGACTTTCAAAGGAGCATGGGTAAATCTTATTTCTTACTCTAATGACACAAAAAAAAAGTATAGAAGAAAGTATTTATGTTACTAGATCTGTAATATCGAAAAAAAAATAGAAAAAGGTGCATCTTATTGAGATAGATTGTCAATATTGATATCTTGGAGCTTTGGTCAAGGAGTCCATTGAAATGTAAAAATAAAGGAACACAAAGAACCGGTTGGAATATGAAAAAAAATTAATTTCATGAGGACATACAAAATCTCCGGTGTTGGGGAATGTTGGGCCTCCAACTTGTCATGATTTTGTTAATCAAACCATCCATTTCCGCATCATTCCATTCACCCATTGTCAACATTTTTAACCATATTTCTCCACAAATGAACCAAATTCCCACATACATGTTTACATGGATTTTTTTTTTTAATTATTATTTTTAATGAATTAAGAAGAAATTTTCTTAGTTTTACTAATGACAGTTTGGCGAGTTCAATATTTTGCAGCTCAAAGTTAATTTTCGTAGATATTTCCATGGTTAAGGTAGTAGCACCACTCTAGAAACAAATCTGATATTTAGACTTGGTTTCTAGAAGCTCCAATATGGATTTATATCGGTCAAACTCCACCCATCTCGCACATGTGGACCTCCAACAAAATATCAAAGGAAAAATGAAGCAGTTTTAACTAGTAAACCTCAAACGCATTTTCTTAGCAAATGAAAACAAATTTAAAAAAATAAAACATGGTTTTTTTTTGCACGCGCCCAATTCGGTTCTCAATGAGAAGTTTTCTCAAATTAGTTACCATTTGAAATACGTATTGGGTTCCTTAGAGCCCTATTTTGGAGATTGCTTGAGAAAACGGTTTGGTAATTTCATAATCAACGCCCAGTCACCAAAAGGATTGGAACAAGATGTTCTTTACCAAATTCCTGGCAAGGAGATAAGTGTGACCATATATGGACTCATCTTTGATCCTAGAAACCTTAAAAATATATTTGATTTTATTTTCAAACCAATTTATTGAGATCTTATGGCCACAATTCATACAATGAAATTTTTAGTTTCTTATTGCTTCAAAACTCTATGAATTGAAGTCTCTTTGATTATGGGGGATATCATATGTTAATGATGAATATTAATTTGTAATTGTTGTTGCTATTTAAAGAAGAAGAACTCTGTTTTTTTCCGAGTGAATGTAATCTCTGATATGGCACAATTCTTAATGAAATTGGTGATTTGAACCAAGTGATATAAGTTTATAATTCCCCACAATCATTAGGAGGCCCCCCTGTGGAGTTGTGAGATAGTATAGTTGTCATTTTAATCTCATTTTTTTCAGTATTTTCTTCGATTTAGTTTTTAATCTCTTTATATATTTGAATTCTTTGTTTTCAATATAGTTTTCTTACTTGATTTTTTATGTTTGTTACAAGTTGAGTGCTCAATATAAAATCAAAAATCCAAAAACACTTTCCTTGAAGTATTTTCCAAGAATTTCTTTCATTTTCATGTTTGTTCTAGTCATCATTGATAATACATGGAGGCTCTTGCTTTTCACTGCTTTCTATAATGGTTTCCAATTCCACGTTTTGTAGAATAGTTGTGATTTTAATTTGATAGTTAGATTTCCTTTCATTATTTTAGATTAGATTTATTTCAAATCTCATAGATTAAAAATAGGGTAGAGTTGTTTTACAGTTCGTAGAAGAAATTTTCTTTTTCAAGTCAGCTAGTTAGATTTCCTTTCATTGTTTAATAGAATAGATTTCAATTTTATTTATTTATTTTTTTCAGTATAATAGATTTCAATTTCTTTTCCAATTAGAATAGATCTCGAAGTTTTGATAGTATACTTTTCTTTAAAATTCATTTAAATTTCAAAGTTTTCAGCTTGAATTCATTGACCTTTTAAGATAGAACATGTTCATATGCTTAACAAATTTTAGTCATAAACATGTATAAATACTCATGTGCAATTAGATTAGTTTCATTGAATTGAAAGTAGATATCCTAGCACATATTGTGTACGTATACTTTTCAAGTTCATGTACCGAGATTGACATATAAATGCAAGTAATTTAAGATTAAATTAAATTACCCAACATCCTTCTCGGCTTCCTCGTGATTCAAACAACGTCTAAACATGGAATCAACACCACGATGATAGAGTGTATCTCTAACAATAATGTATTTCTGGGATTGGTACCAAATACAATGATGATTAGTTCAAGACAATTATGCTCGAGAAGTCTGATTTTGAAGATACATGATAATATCTCCATATCAAGGATCTGAAGTACTGATAAGAAACACTGATTCGTCTAGAAGAGAATCCTCTGCCACGGTTTATGTCTCAGTATAGGGAAAGTAACATAACAACTCAACAAACACCAACAATTTCTTAAACATAGATTTTTTAAATTTTAATTCAAATTCTTGCAGGATAACTATCCATTTAGAGTAGTTTCCCCCTAGAAACTATCTGGTAAGAATGTACACCATAGGGTTGTAATGAGATATCAATGTTATTTTTCATAACAGTATATATTCACAAAAACATTGGATAACTTGAATGACTTCCAAGGCCAATTTATCCACATGTGTGTATTTGATCTCATTTTTCATGATATTCCTACTCAGATACTAGTTCACATGTTCATCATTGGATTCGTCTTCCAAAACTAGAACCATGCTAACGGAGGAATTAGATGCAACTAAATACAAAAATTATTCCTAATGATAATTTGGCGGATGCAACAATGTTGTATGGGTTAACACGTTTTTGAGTGCATCAATTTTCTTTTGAGCAAGCTCGTCCCAGATAAATGGAATTCACTTTTTCAAAATTTGATTAAAAATTTTAGTTAGCTTGATGTAGTTATGTATGGATCTACATAAAAAAATTGCTTTCCCTTTCAAACTTTGGATTTGGAAGAGATTGGAAGTAGGAGAAAAATTGAGAATAGCCTCTACCTTGAGTGGATCAACATGAACGCCTTCCTTTGACATGGAAAATCCCAACAATCAATCAGATTATACACAAATTTTTTTTTTTGAGGATTCAAGTGAATATTGTAATGCCTACATGTGATGAAAATTACTCTCAAATGCATCAGATGGTCTTGTCATCTTAGTGAGTGAGTGGGTAAGTCATCCAAGTATGGTTGTACGACATGCTTGTTATCATGATACATGTAATACATTTGTTGCTGAAAGGTGTGCCAACATTATTTAATCCAAATGGGAGTTTCCGATAAGCATAGGTTCCCCATGGAAAAATGAATGTAGTTTTATGCTGATCGATAGGGAGTATGTTTATTTGATTGTATCCGAAAAATCTATCCATGAAAGCGAAAATCTCATTTCTCGCACAATCATCAACGATTTGATCGATATAAGGGATAGGATAGTTTTCCTAAGGATTTTTTTTTTTAAATCCCTATAATAAACACATAATCTAATGGTCCCTTATTTTTGTTAACTGGAACAATATTGGACACCCAATCTATCAAGGGAACAGGATAAATGAAACCTTCTTTAAGAAGTTTTTAAACCTCAACTTTTATAGCAGTATCTTTTCATGGATGCACTGGACATAATATTTTTCTAACAACCTTGGCCTCTAGGTATGTATTAATTTCATGAATTACAATGCTAGGGTCAATTCCTAGCATTTCCTCATAGGACCAGACAAAACTGTCTCAGAATTCCTAAAACATGGCTTTATACGTCTGAATTTATTGGAGGGAGAGTGAAGCACCTATGTGAATGTTCTCGATAATTACTGGTTTGACTGACATGTTGATTGGTACAATTGTAGATATGTTTCCTAAATTATTTTTAGATTCATAATGAAGGATTAACATAGTACATTGAAAAGTACTCACAATCTCAGATGAAAACATAGATGAAAATTCATTCTCGATTTTATCTAGGTAGAAAAGATGAATGATGATGATAATCTCCTCATGGAATTTCGTCCAAATTCATTATTTCCATGATACTTTCGTCCGTTGGAAAATCGTTTCCGAAGGGATCAAGAAATGATATTAGTACTAACAGTGAAATATTGAGAATAATCACCAATGATCGCATTCGCTCGATCAATTTCGAAGGATGCTAGATTTGAAAAAGTTTGAACTTCTTAATAAGCATATTCAAATTGGCTCAAAGGCATATTACTGCCATATGAGGTTAATTTATACTTTAAAGGCACAATCCAAGGATCAGAAGATTTCATTGTGCTTGATGTGATCATATTAACCTGGGAAATATTATAAGGAAAACTTGGTGGAGGGCGTGAAAAATTGTGCCCGAGTGACGAATCCTTAAGCAAACTGACCCCAACATATTCATACATAGTAACCTTTTTTCAAATAAAAGATACACTACTTGTAGAATTAGGGTCTGAAATCTAGTAAGACAGTTGGTCTACTTTCACGATTTTTCCTTTATGGGGAAACATTATCATACAAAAAAAATGACGAAACCACTGCAAATACGGCATAGGTCCAACTTCGACCCAATAAAAGGTTATAATGAAATTGAGAATCAAAAACTTCAACTTCAAATGCAAGTGTCTTACGTTCCAATTCTATGGGTAGATTTTTTAAATTCCATATGGACAAAAACCTCTTCCATCAAATGCTTTCAAATTTGTGGGAGACCGATTGATGGTTGGTGAGCCCAAGGATTTCCAACAAGCAATAAACATGATACCTGTAGAAGCTCCTTTGTTAATAACCGTTCAGAAGATTCATTTAGTTTTGACGAAAACTAGGACTTGAAATTCCAGTTGATGTGGGAGTCTAGGTACATGAATCTCAAGATAAAATACAACAAGATTAGAATCATGGGGATCAATTGCTCCAATTGCTGACAATAGAAATTTCCTTTATGTTGGGAAAGTCTGCAGCACTTCAAGAGTCAACATTGTCGAAGGAGACATTGTCATATCTTCAGCAATGTTATAATTCTGAGCAAATCTTGCATGAGGATTAAAAGATGATTTTTGAAGAACACCGTTAGGAGGTGGTCAAATTACCACATCAGAATTTGGTTTTTCAATCTGTAATAGTTCATATGGAGGAGGAATTGATGTGGAATATTGACTAGGTGAACTAGAATAATTTCCATCTACAATAGGACCCTTAGATGCATAATATTTAGATCTTGTAGATACCATAACTTGTGAGGACATCATCATGATATCTATTGATGTAGAAGAAGAATATGGGTTATGTGAAACAGTCTTACTATCTTGAGAAGGAAACAATTATTTCAAAAAAAATAGGAGTAGGAGAACCTTTAACAAAATTAATAACCTTCGTGCTATGAGGGAATTCCTTGGTGTAATGATCTTCATCAAAAATTCTTCAAGGATAATGAGGCTTGTTATTTTCGTCAGATGGTTCATTTTTTCCTGATTTATCTTTCAGAGAAGCATTTTCTTTCACTTTATATTTTCCTTTATTTTTACCTCTAGATGGTTTAGCCTTGTTAGTAGATGAATCTACGACATTAATCTCATAAGTGACTTTTGGAGAAGGATTTACATTGGGTGAATCTTGTAAAGCCAAAATATGAGTTTTTTTGGAAATTTTCATTTTACTCTTAAATTGATGGCTAAAAGAACCAATCACACCATCAACAAAGTGAGATCCTATAGGAGTTGAGGTTGTCAAGGGAGTGCTTTAGAACACACTGATGGATAGCAAAAGTTCCATTTTAAGAGTCATTTTTCATGGTGACAAAATAACGTGTAACAAATACCAACAAGAAAATTAACAGAGAACTGAGTTTAAAATCCCCTGTCTAGAGTAGAACTGGAAAAAAAAAAATCCAAAGCAACATGCAGAAATTTCCTTAAGTACCAATAAAACCCTTGCAACAAAGGGCCATGAATATTAATTTCAAGCCATGACTCATGGTCATTAATAAACAATAAGAAAATGAAACCCTAAGCCTTGGAGGCAAGTGAAGTGAGAACCTGGGGACATGAAACTGGTACCCAAGATGATAATTTCTCCAATGGAGGCCAAGTAATAATAATTGAAGCTCAATCAACAAGATCTGAACTCGATCACCTGCAAAACAACCCAAAAGTAATTAAAAGGAAATTAAGATAACATACGCCAATAAACTGAACTGGTAGGTGAGTACTATATAGGTTAACAGTAAGTACCTAGAAATGGATTTCATAAGCTAATGACGTAGGAAAAGCACATGTTTTATAGTAGAATAAGGTCCAAAAAAAAAAAATTTGACAGTAGCTACGTTAATCAACAGAGATATGTTAAAGGAGAAGAAACCCCAGGTACCCGGCTATGGCCTTGACTAGAGTGAGAGTAGTTGCAACGTTGTTATATAGAAGTAACATCCATGAGAGCGAGTCACCTAGAACTTTTGGAAACTGTTCATGATAATACCAAAGGGACATTCTAGCAAAAGAAACTTAATGGCAGAAATTTCATGAGTAGATCTACCTATATGCACTACCTAAATTTGGAACCAAACCATAGACATGTTAGGGTTTTGCTACAAAAAGGCATTTTCAAATAGGCAGAGTAACAATACAGGTTGGCGACAGGGGTTAGGGTGAATACCCTTAACAAATTTGGAGTGTTGGAGTCATCTGATTGTAGCATGTAGGATCAACGATGAACCATGCGACCACTTGTCCATACAGAAAGAGATCTATATCAATTACTGAGGCGCCAGATGGAAAGCCCATGAGACACCTCAAGATTCTAGTCAAGGTGATATTATAACTAAGTGCGAACACATATACACTGATATATTGTTGACAAGAAATATCATAATATTTTAACACCGAATTTAATATGCAGTACCACATACCTTTAACATATTACGGGTTGTTAGTCATGTAACCATTTAAGAGTAGTTCCAACTATTCTCTTTCTCATAATGGTGGATTAATTATATGCCATGTTGAATAACATATTTCAATGTTAATTATGTATATATTATATAAATCAACTTAATAAAAAAAAATTCTTCTTACTGTGAGAACATTTTATCTATGTGTTGTTCAATAACAAGAATATCATACACACATAAAATTAGCATAAATCTATCATAATCCGACATCTATAAGATTTGATAAGGTTCAAAGCTCTCAAATTGCAAACTTGTTTGCAAGTTTTGCACTCTAAAATGAGTTTTCACTTCAAGAAATTTGATCCCTTTTAATACTCTATAATTTCTAGTTTACGATATATCTATACTAATTTAATTTAAATATATACTTTGTTGAATTTTAATCATCATATAAATCTATAGCACCAAATTATTCAAGACTTATCATATTTTAATGTAAAACTTTATGAAAATGATTATTTGACATATAATGAAGATGGTTATATCTATTTTGTACCTTTTTAATATCTTTAACATCTTAATAAAACAATTTATAAAATTATGATTTTTTTTTAATAAATATTTAGGAAGACTAAATTAAATTGTTAATATAATCAAAATTTTGTCCATGGGTCCTCGACAGATAGATAGATAGTGATCAAGTTTTTTTTTAAAGGCACTTTTTGATGTTAAATCATTGGTTCAATTCCCCACCCTAGTCAGGGTGATATATTGGAGTTAGGGTGATATATTGAACATGATGATATAATCATGTTTAATACTAAAATTTATTTTACATAAATATTAATTATAATAATCATAAATTTTATTTATAAAAATTATGTATTTAACTTTAATTATATTATAATAAAATTATTAATTACATTTATAATTTACAATAAATTTTATTTCACGTTTAAGTTGATTATGATGGAATATTTAAAAATAATTATTAAATTGAAGGTGGGCTCTTATCCCAAGTCTTTCATTCGTAACTAGGAGCTTGCGTCATAGCATTGTTTGTTTGTTGCTAGACCCCTGTTTGGGCTAGTAGGGATCGCCTCTGGCATCATAGAAGTTACCTCCTCATGAGAGGGTCTCATTTTATTGTAATTATTAATAATACATGTAGGAATATTTTAGTTATAATATGAATATAAAAATAAAATAAGTTAATATATTTTTGAAGCGAGGGAAGGGAAAACTAAACAACCTAAATATATATATTTTTATAACCTTTCTATGTCTAAATAAAAAAAATGGAAAAAGTTAGTACATTAATAAATACAAAACCATGTAGTTGGTGTTATTTAAAATTATTTTTAAATTATCATTTTTAATTATTTAGCAAACACCATATTAGTATACAAAATCTATAAACCTATAATACAAGAAATTATTGTATTTCCAAAGATCTAATTGTATGTATAAAATTAGACTTAAAAATATAGATAAAGCTACAATTTTGTGACTTCTCAAGGGAATTAGAGGATTGTAGGGGTGTAGTAGATAAAGACTTTCCAATGGTATTAGAGGATTGTAGGGGTTGAATAGTTTTTAAAGATGAAAATTTTAACAATGAAAACCAAAACAAATATAAGTGTTCCTATTCCTTTTCAACAGTGAGAAATAACTAATATCTTTCATTTTTACACAACATTTGTAGAAATATGATGTCAAAATGTGTCACCCCTCTATAATGGTAGAACATGATATTATGGTGAATCTGTATAGCTTGAATTTTGAAGCATGCAATATGTATCTTACTAATACCTACATCAATAAGATGAAAGTCAAAGACATGGCAAGATCCTTCAACATCCACAAATGTGGATAAATCAATTTTTTAAATTACTTTTCCTTTAATTATCCATTCATTTTGATATAGAATAAAATATTTAATAAGACTAAATTTGGATGGTTTTTCATTTGTTTCCTTAGAATACATACATATTTTTATATTACTACATTTTCATTTAATGAACTACCTAATCGATGTGAAAAATATAACAAGAATGTATAACTAGCTCTTTAATATTAATAGTATATTAGGTAGTTTAAAATTTCATTAAGTGTATGATATATGAGATTTTAAGTAGGATGTGGTAAAGGAAAAATAAGAGAGTAATTCTAAGCAATATAAGTTTGTTTGAGTAGTGAAAAAAAGTGTAGTTTGAAAATATGCTTACTATTTTGTATAGATCTATAATTGAAATTGTTTATTGTAATTAAGGGTTTATTTTTTAGTTGAGATGATATGAAATAACACTTGATCAATGAAGCAAACAAGTTTTGTAATGTATTGATTGCATTATATAAGACTACAAATTAATATTCTTAGAAGATTGATTTGAGATAAATAAAAAAATTAAGCTCTGTGTCACACTCCAATCCAAAACAAAAATTACAACAGTAAAAAGAAAATTTATTTGCTTTCACAATGTAGATATATTAATATTAAAATCGGATTATCAATCCTTAATTTATCAATACTGGGCACTTAGTTTCACTAAGAATACGAAGTTAACAATGGTTAAACCTTTGAGGGCCCTTTTATTATTTACATCTATTGATTTAAAGTTTCACTTAGACAACATTTGTAATTACAATTATCGAGTTTTATACACAAATTTAAGAATAAGGTTCTGTTGCATTAAACTTAGGTTTTTTCACATATTTCGATGATTGTGGAAACCCACAGATGTTGTTTTAACCTAACGCTAAGTTAACATTCCACTTGGCATATGAAATTTATTTTGCGTAGCTGGATGTCAACTCCATTTAGTATTGTTGTACTGCGCATTTACTTCTCTTGGACAGCTGCCATATCCCTTTGGATTTCTCTGGGATTTGTTGCTGGTGTCTATCTAGGTTTTGTCTCTGATCTAAGAGTTATTGAATACTTGGGCTGGGCGGGAGTTCGGATCTGGACTTTCTCGCACCTAAACCCCTTGGACTCTCTGCCTCATTTCCCATATAGCTGCTTGCCATTCTTACATGTCTTTTCTCATGGAATTCCTTGAACATGGTTCAGTTAATTCTGCCTCTGGTTGCATAGAGACTCGTCGATCTACTCCTCTGAGATTGTCCCGTGAGCACACCTCAGCTACAGAGGATTCATGCGCCTCTACCCCATTGGGATGCCTCGTTCGCAGGCAGAGTTCCTTCTTCCAGTGAGCGTTTCAGGTAAGGCAAGAATGTGCCTGTTCTTACTTATATTTTTTCATACAGTCACTTGTCTCTGTTGCATAATATACGTATATATTTATTTAGCAAATCTGAGAGATGTATTACTATTTTTTCTTTGCTGTTCACAGTGCGTTGGAAATGGAAGCTCCTCTATTATAGGTAAATACCCTAGCTATATGTTTTTCTCTTAGAATGAGGGTTTTTTGTTTTCATGTTTTGTTAAATTTACTTGTAACTTACCTCATTACTTGGTCTTCAACCTTTGCAGGTTTGTGGCATCGACAAATGTTAGATTTCGATTGCACTCATCAGGGCCATAACTTATTCTTCGCACCTTTATGCTACACAGGTACCCTGTATTCGAAAGGGAGTTGTAACGCTTGGTTCTGGTCTCCCGTTTCAAATTTCTAATGTTGGGTTTTCATTTCATTTTCCCTCTGAGTAATGATGTAAAAGTCTTCGGACTCTGTAATGGATAATTTAATTTTCTATTCACCATGGACTCTATTCAGTGTATTGTTTGAAGGGTTAATCCCTTGGACTTATACCCGTAGTCTATAGAGAAGACAAGGGTTTGTTAACTATACTTATAAAATTCCCAGATATATTGTCTATTACTCAATATTATATTGAAGGGTTCTACAGAATTTTCATAATGTTTCTTGTTTTTATGTACCATTGGATGCTTACGGTTATTAAGTTCCACCGAAGTTTTCTGCTTCAGCTCTTTTCTATAATGTTCTTGATAGATCATCCTTTCGGTGACCGGACCACCGCCAAGAAAGTCTGCATATAGTAATCCTTACTAGATGGAATAGTTTGTCTGGGGTAGGGTTTCACCCCAACCCAGGACTACAAGTTCTAGTTTCTATTTCAGAGATTGTTAGAATACACTTACTAAATGTTGAGAACCTTATTGTATAATACAGCATATATTGTATTCAGATGTCTATATTTACAGTTTACCATCTAATTTCCCTTTTTCCTTCTTATCTGTATTTGCATAAGTTTATACCTGAAATGTAGTATACTATTTGTTTTTTTTAATCAAAATAGTTCCACTGTATTCTTCGTTATGGTTTACTATATTTCTGCAGTGTATACATTATTTGTACTCTTCGAAAGTATCTCTCTATTTTTTTTTCTTTTTCTTTTCTTTTTTTGCATAAAGATATAATCTATTGTTTTACAGAGTTTTTTAGTATTCAACCTCCACTGTAATTATGATAATAATAATCTACTACAGTCAACCCTTTCATATTCATACAAATAAAACAGCATACTAAACAGTCTTTGTACTTATCTGGATTTATTCTTTCAAGCTGTGGTCCTCCCAACCATCAAGGGAGGCTATTACGTCCTCCACTTTCCCCCTAGCTCCAGAATCTGGATGGTGTCCCAGGTTAACAGTGGATTTCTTTCACTTTCTGCTATGACCTCTAGATGGCCAATCCAGTCAAACTCAGAAAGTCTAGTTTTACAAGGTTTTTTGTGAGTTATTTTCAACTGATCATAACCAGCTCTAGAAAATACTCCACCTTTTCCACTAGCACAGAACCCCTACTCCTCCTCTGGGATTCAGCTTTATCCTCAGAGAAGTAGGTAACTGTCTTTCCAATTGTCCCTAACCACCTCCTATTCTTGGAAACATTTTTACCATCAGCTTTATGTATATTTTCATATTAAAAGATTTTTCCTCCCATTAAGTAATTACTCCTAATTAATAAATCAAAAAATTAAATAACTCGTTTAATCAACAGTAATTATTTGAGTTTTTCTTTCCAGATAAAGACAAGCAAATTGTCTTTTAACTAGTTAACACGAGTTAACTTTAATGAATTTGTCACAACTTCCCCCCTTGGAAGTAACACCATCCTCGGTGTTTCAACCCAGCTCTGCAAAGAGCTCTGGGTAAGCTTCCTGCATAAACTTCTCGTCCTCCCAAGTAGCTTCATCCGGTTCGAAGTGCCTCCATTGCACTTTTACCTGGATAACTACTCGTTTGCGGAGTACGATTTCTCTTCGGTCAAGTATGTGTTGCGGCTTGACCAGAAAGTCTCTGTCCAGTTCTACCTGGAAAACAAAGAATGTTTTCAAATCAATATACATCAATTTTGTTCAGAACTTCAAGTTAGGATTCTTATTCCTATCCTACCTGAATGTTTTGCCAATGAATCACGTGTTTTTCATCATGTACATATCACTTCAACAAGGACACATGGAACACATAGTGAACTTGAATGTGGTTGGGTAAAGTCGACCGATAAGCTACTGGTCCTACCTTTTCCAGTACTTGGACAGGTCCACAGTATCTAGGAGATAATTTGGCACAAGAGGTCCACCTTAAGGTACTCCTCTTGGGTTTAATTCTCACATAAACATGATCTCCCACTACAAATTCATGATAAGACCTTTTCGTATCTACATAAATCTTTTTCCGGTCTTGAGCAGCCTTCAAATTCTGTCTTATTCTTTTTACCTCAGCTTCCATTTCCACCAACATCTCAGGTCCCAACATTAATTTTGTCTCAGGACTGCTCCAATTTATAGGTGTACGACATTGCCTACCATATAATGCCTCAAAGGGGCTCATTTTCAGAGATTCCTGATAATCGTTATTATAAGAAAACTCAACAAGATGCAAATAATCCTCCCACTTGGTTGGTTGTTGCATCACATACATGCGCAACATGTCTTCCAATATTTGTTTTACCCGCTCTGTTTGTCCGTCAGTCTGGGGATGATAGGCGGTGCTAAAATTTATCTGTGTTCCCAGACCAGAATTTTTTTTTTTCCAAAATGAGAATGTGAACTTAACATACTGGTCCGAAATCACGATTTTTGGAATCCCATGCAACTTGAAAATTTCCTTCATAAATATATCAGCAATCTGTATTGTCTTGTAGGTAGACTATACAGGTATAAAATGTGCAGATTTGCTTAATCTGGCTACCACTACCATCATTGAATCATTCTGTCTTTTTGTTCGTGGCAGACCTGTGATGAAGTCTAAGGAGATAACCTCCCACTTCCATTTAGGTATGGGTATGGACTGTAATAGTCCCGCAGGATGCTGGTGCTCCACTTTTACCTGTTGACATTCTAAACATTTTCTTAGATATTCAGCAATATTCTTACGCATACCCGGCCAGAAATATACCTTTCTTATTACGGTAAGAATTTTATGATATCCTGGATGACCTACATAATTGCTGCAATGAAATTCATTCAATATTAACTCCTTTAGAGTTATACGGTTAGGCACATATATTCTCCCTCGAAAGGTCAGCATCTCTTCTTCATTATTCCCATACCCAGATGTTTTACCTTGCTTCCTATTTTCTTCCATTTGTTGCCATAGAAATTTATATCCCGGATCTTTCTGTGCCTCCTCCTTTAATTGTTCCAAGAATTGGCTTTCTAACTGATACAACTCATAAATACCATGTAACTTTCTGCTCAATGCATCTGCTACTCGATTTTCCTTCCCCTTTACATGCTGAATATCCATATCAAACTCACGTAAAAAGGAATTCCATCTTGCCTGCCTAGAGTTTAAATCTACTTTCTTGAAGTAACTAGTCAAGCTGTTATGATCTGTTTTAAGTACAAACCTCTTACCCAGCAAGTAATGCCTCCATACTCGGAGAGCATGTACCACTGCTGTAAGCTCTAAATCATAAGAAGAATATCTTTGTTCATGGTCCTTCAGTTTTCTATACTTGTATGCTACCACTTTAGCTTCCTGGGTTAAGATTGCTCCAACACCTTCTTTACTAGCATCAGTACAAACTTCATATTCTTTACTAGGGTCAGCTACCCTCAATACCGGTGTTGTAGTCAGAAGTTGCTTCAACTTTTCAAAGCTGTTATGATACTCAATTGGTCATTTGAAGATTTTTCCTTTCCTTTGTAGAGATGTAATTGGAAAAGCAATTTTAGAAAATCCTTCTATAAATCTTCTGTAATAATCAGCTAATCCCATAAACGATCTTATGTCAGCCACATTATGGGGTACTCGCCACTCCATAATAGTTTTGATCTTTTCACGATCAACAGCTATTCCTTCAGCTGATATAACATGGCCTAGATATTGGAATTATATTTTAAAGAAATCACATTTACTATACTTTGCATACAATTGATGTTTTCTTAGCATTTCCAAGACTATTCTCAAATGCTCCTTATGTTCCTCCAGATTTTTAGAATATATTAGAATATCATCTATGAAAATAAGTACAAAATTATCCAAAAATGGATGAAATATTCCATGCATTAACCTCATAAAGGTTGCTGGTGCATTCGTCAGTCCAAAGGGTAACACCACGAATTCATAGTGCCCATAACGAGTGCGAAATGTTGTCTTACAAATGTCTTCATCCTTAATTCGAATCTGATGACATCTAGATCTTAAGTCTATCTTAGAAAACACCTTAACCCCTTTTACTTGATCAAATAAGTCATCTATTCTTGGTAGGGGGTACTTATTCTTGACGGTTAGCTTATTAAGCTACATGTAATCCATGCACATACGCATGGTTCCATCCTTATTTTTAACAAAAAGGACTGGTGCTCCCCACAGAGACACGCTTGGGAGAATGTAACCTTTGTCCAGCAGTTCCTTTAGCTGCATTTTCAGTTCGGTTAGTTCTGGAACGCTCATTCTATAAGGATCCCTTGACATCGGGGAGGCTCCTGGCAAAAACTCTATGGGGAAGTCAATATCCCTTCTCGGTGGTAAACCAGGGATGTTTTCTGGAAAAACATCCAGAAATTCTTGTACTATAGGTATATCTTCCATTATTGGTGACTTTTCCTTAGAGTTTGCATACCCTACTTGAATTGCATACAGCTGGCATCCTTTTCTGATACACTTACTCATTTGGGATACTGTGATTGGGCATATCTGTAATGGCTTTTTAATTCCTTGAATCTCTTTTCATGTGTCGTCCTGCATTCTATAGTAAATAATCTTTTCTTTACAATCTACTAAATTCCAGTGTTTTTCCAACCAGTCCATGCCCAATAACACATCATAAGATCCTAATGGTAGAATATTTAATTCTACTTGTAACTGTTGTTCTACAACTTCCAACATACAATTCAGAATATTGGTAGTTACCTTTTGTTTTGCCTCGGTAGCTAGTTGTACTAACCAAGAATTCTTAAATTTATGTTCTTTTAAATTACACATTTCCACCAATTCGGGGCTTACATAACTCAAACTTGCTCCAGGATCTACCAAAATTGAAACAGGTTTAGTTAGTAATGTACCTTCTAATTCAATCATTGTGGGTTGATAATCAGCCTGCCGATCTTCTAGAGTTGCATTGATGCGGGGTATGTTACGCACCATGTCCCCCACTGTAGAAGCTTCCTGCAGATTTTCCACAGTATCGGTTTTGGTTCGTTGTGGACAATTTTTATAATAATGAGCCTCCCCACAGCCCTAGCACTGTAGGGGAGGTTTTGTAATCTATCCTTGCTCTGGCTTACTAGATGTTTATGTAGGCTTTTCTTCTGCTAACCATCTGGTTCTTTGGTGATTCTTACCAAATTTCTTACTAATAGTATTTCGCGTTGCACCTTTAAAGTTGCCACTTTTACTACCTTTGAAATTGGAATTACTTTTTTTACTTTTCTTTAGCTGCCAGCTTTTTCCTCCTTCCCCTTTGGCCTTGGACTACTGATAGCACATTCATGCCTTACGAATGGCTTCATCCATGGTCTGGGGATTCAGAAATTCGATTTGTTCCTTCATATGAGTTGGTAATCTACTCGGGAACCTCTGCACTTTAGCCTTTTCCTCTCGGAGATAAGGGACATAACGTAACAAGGAAGTGAACTTAGTGACATAATCATCCATGGTCATTTTTCCCAACCTTAGATCATGAAATTATTTAGCTTTTTCTTCATAAATCTCTCTGTCAAGTACTTATCTTTAAAATACTGCTGAAACAATTCCCAAATAATGTCCTATTCTTCAATGTTGCGTACATTTTTCACTTCTTCTCACCACAGGGTCGCCTTTTCTCGTAACTGGTATATAGCCAATATGGCCTTCAGATTGTTGTTATATTCATATACCTGAAAGTACTTATTCATATTAATTAACCAGGCTTCCGCCACCTCTTCTACCTCACCATCAAACGTTGGTGGCTTAATTTTACAGAATTCTCCCTGCAGTTCTACTTTCTGTCTCTTAATGTCTTCCTGGTTATACATATTTCCCGACTCTACCTCATTGTAATTCTTATTCTTTCTTCTTTGAGAGGGACTCTTTTCTACTCTGTCTGTGATATTATTTCTTGTTTGATGTTCATCATCTTCTTGTAAGCCTCTATCAGCACTTGGATGATCCAACTCATGGTTTTTTTTGTCTGATAAACTCTTTAATATCTTATCCTGGTCTTGCAATAGTCGCTCATTATCCTTCCGGAATCTTACCATTTCCTCTTGCAATTGTTGTACAGTATTCAACAAGAAACTAGTTTGGTGTTGTTGTTCCTCAAGTAACTGGCTGGTCCTTTGTTGCTATTCCACACTTATCTGAACCCACATTTCTGGGTTCATGACTGGTGGTACTTGAGATTCCCCAGCCTCTTGTTGTGATTGTGATGCTATATCTTGTCTCATATTCTCTCTCTCTCTGTGCATTATTCACATACACATCTTCATCATTATTTGACCTGTAGGGCCCAGTGTAGTAACCCTGCTTTGATACCACTTGTCACACTCCAATCCAAAACAAAAATTACAACAGTAAAAAGAAAATTTATTTTCCTTCACAATGTAGATATATTAATATTAAAATCGGATTATCAATCCTTAACTTATCAATACTGGGCACTTAGTTTCACTAAGAATATGAAGTTAACAATGGTTAAACCTTTGAGGGCACTTTTATTATTTACATCTATCGATTTAAAGTTTCACTTAGACAACATTTGTAATTACAATTATCGAGTTTTATACATAAATTTAAGAATAAGGTTCTGTTGCATTAAACCTAGGTTTTTTCACATATTTCGATGATTGTGGAAACCCACAGACGTTGTTTTAACCTAACGCTAAGTTAACATTCCACTTGGCATATGAAATTTATTTTGCATAGCTGGATGTCAACTCCATTTAGTATTGTTGTACTGCGCATTTACTTCTCTTGCACAGCTGCCATATCCCTTTGGATTTCTTCGGGATTTGTTGCTGGTGTCTATCTGGGTTTCGTCTCTGATATGAGAGTTATTGAATTCTTGGGCTGGGTGGGAGTTTGGATCTGGACTTTCTCGCACCTAAACCCCTTGGACTCTTCGCCTCATTTCCCATATAGCTTCTTGCCATTCTTACATGGCTTTTCTCATGGAATTCCTTGAACATGGTTCGGTTAATTCTGCCTCCAGCTGCATAGAGACCCGTCGATTTACTCCTCTGAGATTGTCCCATGAGCGCACCTCAGCTGCAGAGGATTCATGCGCCTCTACCCCGTTGGGATGCCTCGTTCACAGGAAAAGTTCCTTCTTCCAGTGAGCGTTTCAGGTAAGGCACGAATGTTCTCATTTTTACTTTTCTTTTTTCATACAGTCACTTGTCTCTGTTGCAGAATATACGTATATATTTATTTAGAAAATCTGAGAGATGTATTACTATGTTTTCTTTGGTGTTCACAGTGCGTTGGCGATGGAATCTCCTCTATTACAGGTAAATAACCTAGCTATACGTTTTTCTCTTAGCATGAGGGTTTTTTGTTTTCATTTTTTGTTAAATTTACTTGTAACTTACCTCGTTACTTGGTCTTCAACCTTTGCAGATTTGTGGCATCGACTGCTGTTAGATTTCGATTTCATTCATCACGGCCATAACTTATTCTTCGCACCTTTATGCTACACAGGTACCCCGTATTTGAAAGGGAGTTGTAATGCTTGGTTCTGGTCTCCCATTTCAAATTTCTAATGTTGGGTTTTCATTTCGTTTTCCCTCTGAGTAATGATGTAAAAGTCTTCGGACTCTGTAATGGATAATTTAAATTTCTATTCACCATGGACTCTGTTCGGTGTATTGTTTGAAGGGTTAATCCCTTGGACTTATACCCGTAGTCTATAGAGAAGACAAGGGTTTGTTAACTGTACTGATAAAATTCTCAGATATATTTTCTATTACTCAATATTATATTGAAGGGTTCTACAGAATTTTCATAATGTTTCTTGTTTTTCTGTACCATTGGCTTCTTACGGTTATTAAGTTCCACCGAAGTTTTCTGCTTCAGCTCTTTTCTATAATGTTATTGATAGATCATCCTTTCGGTGACCAGACCACCACCGAGAAAGTCTGCATATAGTAATCCTTACTAGATGGAACAGTTTGTCTAGGGTGGCGTTTCACCCCAACCCAGGACTACAAGTTCTAGTTTCTATTTCAGAGATTGTTAGAATACACTTACTAAATGTTGAGAACCTTATTGTATAATACAACATATATTGTATTCAAATGTCTATATCTACAGTTTACCATCTATTTTCCCTTTTTCCTTCTTATATGTATTTGCATAAGTTTATACCTGCAATGTAGTATACTATTTGTTTTTTTTTTATCAAAATAGTTCCACTGTATTCTTTGTTATGGTTTACTATATTTCTGCAGTCTATACATTATCTGTACTCTTCGAAAGTATCTCTCTATTTTTTTTTCTTTTTTCTTTTTTTTCATAAAGATATAATCTATTGTTTTACAGAGTTTTTTAGTATTCAACCTCCACTGTAATTATGATAATAATAATCTACTATAGTCAACCCTTTCATATTCATACAAATAAAACAGCATACTAAACAGTCTTTGTACTTATCTGGATTTATTCTTTCAAGCTGTGGTCCTCCCAACCATCAAGGGAGGCTATTACGTCCTCCACTTGCCCCCTAGCTCCAGAATCTAGACGGTGTCCTGGGTTAACAGTGGATTTCATTCACTTTCTGCTGTGACCTCTGGATGGCCAATCCAGTCAAACTTAGAAAGTCTAGTTTTACAAGGTTTGTTGTGAGTTATTTTCAACTAATCATAACCAGCTCTAGAAAATACTCCACCTTTTCCACTAGCACAGAACCCCTACTCCTCCTCTGGTATTCAGCTTAATTCTCATAGAAGTAGGTAACTGTCTTTCCAACTATCTCCAAACACCTCCTATTCTTGGAAACATGTTTACCATCAGCTTTATGTATATTTTCATATTAAAAGATTTTTCCTTCCATTAATTAATTACTCCTAATTAATAAATTAGAAAATTAGATAACTTGTTTAATCAACAATAATTATTTGAGTTTTTCTTTCCAGCTAAAGATAAGCAAATTGTCTTTTAACTAGTTAACACTAGTTAACTTTAATGAAGCTGTCACACTCTGTTTACCAGAATACTCTTAATTCCCAATCCTTGTAATAAACATTATTGTTAATATTTATACCATACCTTTAATATGTTACTTCAAAAGAGAAATAAAAACAACCAAAATAACACCTTAAAATAATTTATATATTTATATAAAATTAAAAAATTCTAGAAATGACATTAGAAATATCAAACAAAAAATGCAATTACATGTTAATCTTTAAAAAATGTATATTTTAAAAAATAATTCGTATAATTTATATACTTATATAATATTGAATTGTTAATAGGAATAAACTTGTAGTAAAAAGAAAATCGAACAAAAAAAATTCAAAATTATATGTTAATTATTAAAAAAACAAATGTCCATTTTGATATATTTTTAACATTTTTACGATATTCACAATAAAAATATACACTATATTTAGATTTCAAAATATTGATTTATTGTTCGAATAATAAAAAATACATTACATTTTGATAATTTTTTTAATAGTTTTACTATATTCACAATTATTTAGATTTCAAAATATTGATTGATGGTTTCAATAATAAAAAATACTTCAAAATGAAAACTGTCCCAAACATGTCAAACACAAATTTTGTGTTGAGATTTTATTTCTTATTTTTTAATTAAATTTGGAGAAAATCTCATGTAGGTGACAACAATAGGATTTGTTGCTACATTGACTCCATCAATTTCTGATGAGGAGTTAATGCATCCTATATTTGTTGTGAGGGAATTTATGAGTTTGTTTTCATTCACAGCTATAAAATGAAAGCCCGTAGAGGCAAGAGAGCATGATGAGGAATGTGTAGTGAGGAAGAGCTGAGCATATGAGAAACTCTGCTATTGTATTTTCTCCAGTTGATAAATGAGATTGTCGATGCCCTGTTAGGTGGACGTAGCCCAGATTGGTTGGGTGAACCACGTTAAAATCTGTGTTTTTTTGATGGTTGAATGCTGTGTGTATTATTTGATTTAAATTTCCACTGTGTTAACTCTATAAGTCTTATTTCATCAGAAACCCTTGAATTTGATGATGTTGTTGGAGCTTTGTTGTCCGAAGAAACAAGGAAGAGGTCAAATTCAGAAACCTCTACATCAGAAGCAATGATGGTCAGAGGTCGTTCTAAAGAAAGACGCTTCAGTAAGAACAAAAACTTGTGTTCAAAATCGAAAGGGAAGAAGAGTAAGGTAAAGTGTTGGTTTTGTGGCAAATCAGGACATTTGAAGAAGGACTGTTGGAAGAGACAGCAAACATCCAAAGGAGACTCTTCGACAGAGAAGAAAGAAGCAAACACGACAGATACAGGTTCGGCATCGATTTCAGGTATGAGTGATGAAGTGTTATCAGTTAGTTTGTCTAATCATGATCAACATTGGCTGTTAGATTCTGGTGCGTCAAATCACATGTGCATTCATAGAGAGTGGTTTAAAACTTATAAATCAATCAACGATGGAGTTGTTTACATGGGAAATGATGTCTCGTGTAATATTGTTGGAATTGGAAGCATCCAGATTAAAATGTTTGATGGGACAAATAAAATTCTAACTGATGTAAGACACGTACCTGAACTAAGAAAAAACCTCATTTCACTAGGAGTACTAGACACTAATGGATATAAAACCTTTATTCAAGGTGGAGTAATGAAAGTTTATAAAGGAATTTTACTAGTCATGAAAGCAAAGAAGGTTGGTAATCTTTATCAGTTAGAAGGAAGAACAGAGTCAGATCATGCTTCTACAGTATCTGATAATGACAGTAATTCTATTCGTTTATGGCATCAAAGGTTGGGCCATATGAGCGAAAGAGGATTAAAAATTTTATCTGATCGTAAGTTACTTCCTAGTTTAAGATCTTCTAAGTTAGATTTCTGCAAACATTGTCTGTTTGGGAAACAAAGCAAGAAAAAGTTTAAAACTGAAAAACATACTAGTAAGGGAGTCCTTGATTATATCCATTCTGATGTTTGGGGTCCATCTCCTACAACCTCATATGGAGGATCGTCATATTTTGTATCTTTTATTGATGATTTCTCTAGAAAAGTGTGGGTCTACATGTTAAAGAAGAAGTCTGATGTATTCACAGTTTTCAAACAGTTTAGAGCATTAGTTGAAAACATCACTGGAAGAACCATTAAATGTTTAAGAACTGACAATGGTGGTGAGTTCACTTCAAAGGATTTTGATAATTATTGCAAGGATGTTGGGATCGAAAGACATAAAACCACTGTATATACTCCTCAACAAAACGGAGTTGCTGAATGCATGAACAGGACTCTCTTAGAGAGAGCAAGAAGTATGCTTAGTAACGCCAATTTGCAGAAGGAATTGTGGACAGAAGCAGTTTCTACAGCTTGTTAGTTGGTAAATCAATCACCATCAAATGCAATAGGATGAAAAAGTCCTCAAGAGGTATGGAAAGGTTATCCATGTGATTATTCTAAACTGAAAGTTTTTGGTTGTGATGCATATGCTCTAGTTCCGAAACATCAGCGTTCTAAATTAGATCCTAAATCAAAAAGATATATCTTTGTTGGATATGGTGATGGGAATAAGGGATACAGGTTGTGGGATCCTACTACTCACAAGATCATCATTAACAGAGATGTTAAATTTAATGAATCTTCACTTGAAAATCTAGATGTAGATGATAAATTGAAACAGGAGAATGTACCGAAGCTTCAACACATTCAGTTTGAAACCAGTTCAAATACTGATGATAGTCCAGATGAACAAGTTTCAGATTCAGATCATGAACAAGTTTCAGATGCAGATCATGAACGTGTTTCAGATGCTGATCATGAAGAAGTTCCTACAAATAATAATCAGCAAATTGTGGAAGTACCAGAAACATCTTTAAGGAGGTCTACAAGAATCAGACGACTTCCTAAAAGGTATGATGATTATGTTACTTCAGTTGCTTTAACTGCTAACGATGATGAACCTTTGTGCTATCGTAGTTAAATGTTTCAACAGAAGGTAAGTGGAAAGAGGTTGGTGAAGATTGTTTAGAGGAAGGCATTGAATGCCAAGAACAAGCACACAGATCCAAGTGATAATCCCTAAAGACAGAAACCTGGGATGGTGAAGTTGCATAAGTTGAAGAAGTGGTGTTGATGATACGTATGACAGCAAGGCACAAGGTTTGCCTGCAAAAGGTTTTTCTCAGAAAGCAGGGATTGACTTTCATGAGATATTTTCACCAGTTGTAAAAATTGTTTCAATTCAAATTGTGTTAGCATTAGTTTCTTTACTTGATTTAGAATTATAACAACTAGATGTTAAAACTGCATTTTTACATGGATATTTAGATGAGGAGATTTACATGGAACAACCGAAAGGGTTTGTTCTAAATCGCAACAAGAAATTTGTCTGCATGCTCAAGAAATCATTGTATGGTCTGAAGCAGTCGCCTCGACAATGGTACAAGAAATTTGATTCTTTCATGATGAGTCAAAATTATATAAGAAGTGAATATGATCATTGTGTTTACTTTAAGAAATTAAGTAATGACATGTTCATTATCTTAATGTTGTATGTTGACGATATGCTTTTAGCAAGCAAAAGCATAACAGAGATCAACAGGTTAAAGGCTCAGATGGCTAGGACGTTTGATATGAAAGATCTAGGAGCAGCAAGACAGATTTTGGGCATGGAGATTTTTAGAGACAGGAGCAATGGTAAGCTGTGGCTATCACAACAGAAGTATGTTGAGAATATACTCTTGAGGTTTGGTATGAACAATGTGAAGCCTGTTTCAGTCCCTTTTGCTTCCCATTTTAAGCTTTCTTCAAGTTTATGTCCTAACACTAATGAAGAAAAGGAATATATGTCTCGAATTCTATATGCCAATGTAGTAGGTTGTTTGATGTATGCGATGGTTTGTACTCGACCAGATATTTCACATGCAGTTGGGGTTGTCAGCAGGTATATGGAAAATCCAGGAAAAGAGCATTGGTCAGCAGTGAAATGGGTGCTTCGGTATCTGAGAGGCACAAGTGATTATTGTATCACTTATAACAAAAGCAGTGAATATGTTTGTGGATATGTTGATTCCGATTTTGCAGGTGATTTGGATAAGAGAAGGTCAACTTCAGGGTATGTCTTTACTCTTGCAGGTGGAGCTATTAGCTGGATGTCAAAGCTACAGAACATTGTTGCTTTATCCACTACTGAAGCAGAATACATAGTTGCTTCACATGCTTGCAAAGAAGCAGTTTGGTTGAAAGGTTTGTTTGGTGAGTTTGGTAGGTTACAGGACAACATTAAGTTATTTTGTGATAGTCAAAGTGCAATTCATTTGGCTAAGAATCCAGCCTATCATAGTAAATCAAAGCATATACCTATCAAGTACCATTTTGTAAGACAGGTTATCACTGAAAGGGGAGTCTCTCTTGAAAAGGTGCATACAAAGGAAAACTGTGCATACATGTTCACGAAACCAGTTTTGTTAGAGAAGCTACGATGGTGTTTGGCTTCTCTTGGCTTGCAGAAAAGATAAAAATAATAATGAAACAGGGTATCAGGCTAATTTTTGTCAAGGTGGAGATTGTTGAGATTTTATTTCTTATTTTTTAATTAAATTTGGAGAAAATCTCATGTAGGTGACAACAATAGGATTTGTTGCTACATTGACTCCATCAATTTCTGATGAGGAGTTAATGCATCCTATATTTGTTGTGAGGGAATTTATGAGTTTGTTTTCATTCACAGCTATAAAATGAAAGCCCGTAGAGGCAAGAGAGCATGATGAGGAATGTGTAGTGAGGAAGAGCTGAGCAGATGAGAAACTCTGCTATTGTATTTTCTCCAGTTGATAAATGAGATTGTCGATGCCCTGTTAGGTGGACGTAGCCCAAATTGGTTGGGTGAACCACGTTAAAATTTGTGTTTTTTGATGATCGAATGCTGTGTGTCTTATTTGATTTAAATTTCCGCTGTGTTAACTCTAACATTTTGTAAGTTATTCTATTTCCTGCCTCTTATATATATATATATATATATATATATATATATATATATATATATATATATATTATTAAACACATCATATATATATACCATTTATGTTTACAAATAAGTATATAAAAATATGGTTTATTTTTAAAAAATAATTTTGAGTTGGAAATATAAATATTATATAACCTATATTAAATATTTTAGATGGTGCGTTTTCTTTTACAAATATTTATATTTCAATTTTATAAATTTCAATTAGAATTAAATGTTATTTACTATTATAAAATGTATTTGTTAGAAATATTTTTATACATATATATAAAATATTAAATTATATTTTTTTAATATTAAAGTTTTGATGTATAAAATTTTTCAGAGTTAATCTGCGAGTGTGATTTATCATCACGACAAGATAAGAAATTTGATGAGGGAACCTCATTTAAATATAGGAAAAACTCCAACTAACCCTTTGTAAATTAAGAGCTAATTTAACTCAAATAAGAAATAAGAAATAAAAATAAAAATTTATTTATTTTCTAATTTTTAAAAATAAATTTTTATTTATTTTCAAATTTTTAAAAATGAATTAAATATTTAAAATTTATATTTTGAACTTTTAGAAAATAAATTAATATTTAATATTTATATTTTGAATTTATATATGTATTATTAATAAATTAATAATTAAATTTTTAAATTTTATATATTTATTTATTTATTTATTTTTAATACAAATAATAATTATTTATTATTTTGTGAGTAAAATTTTTCGGTAAAAATCACATCAAAGTAAATTTGGTAGACGCGTTTCGAACCAGACTGTGTATGGTTCATCATCAGGACAAGATGAAAAATATCAGGTAACCAATTTAAATAGATAAGAAAAGTTCCAACTAGATGTGTGTAAAATAACGGTTAGTTTGACTAAAATAGAAAATAAAATTAAAAAAATAATAATTTATTTATTTTTTTAAGGAATAAATTAAATGCTTAGTGTTTATAATTTGAATTTTATTTATTTATATTTATTTTTAATAAAAATAAGAATTATTTAACGAAGAATAAATTAAATGTTTACTATTATATATATTTTTATTTTTAGAATAATAATTAGTGTATTTTAATTTGTTTTATTTTTATTTTTATTTATTTATTTATTTTAAAAATAGATTAAATGTTAAAATAATAAATCAATCAATAAAAAATAAAAATAAATAAATAAAATAAAATAAAAATAAAAACATATATATTATGTTTTTATTTTTATTTTATTTTATTTATTTATTTTTATTTTTTATTGATTGATTTATTATTTTAACATTTAATCTATTTTTAAAATAAATAAATAAATAAAAATAAAACAAAATAAAATATACTAATTATTATTCTAAAAATAAATATATATATAATAGCAAACATTTAATTTATTCTTCCAGAATATATTAAATAATTCTTATTTTTATTAAAAATAAATATAAATAAATAAAATTCAAATTATAAACATTAAGCATTTAATTTATTACCGAAAAACATAAATAAATTATTATTTTTTTATTTTATTTCCTATCTTAGTCAAACTAGCTGTTATTTTACAAACGGCTAGTTGGAGCTTTTCTTATCTATTTAAATGGGTTACCTCATCAGATTTTTCATCTTGTCCTGATGATGAACCACACTGGCTGGTTCAAAATGGTTCGAAAGGGGTCGACCAAATTTACTTTGATGTGATTTTTACCGAAAGATTTTACTCACAATTTATGGATCACAGAAGCCAAATTCCTAATATTTTTTTTTTTTTAAAGAATAAATAAATGTCTAATATTTATATTGAAGAGGTTCAGGTTATTGCAAAGATTGACCATTTCCACCATGGTAAGTTGAGGGAAGCCCTAGAAATCTAAAAGAGGTCGGTTAACCTCAACGGGGATGATGTTGGATTACTGCCCTTCACTTTTAGTTGTTGTTTATTTTCTCTTGTTCTCCCCCATGTCTTTTCCTATGTTTTGGCTCTTGGTTTCTTTCTCCCCTCTTTTTTTTTTTAGTAATATTTCCTATTAAGTTGAATAAATATAAATTTTTATAATCATATACATAACATATTAATATATAAAATTCAAATATAGATATTAGACATTTATTTATTCTTAAAAAAATAATAAATAATTATTATTTGTATTAAAAATAAACTTATTATTAAAAATAAATAAATATATAAAATTCAAAATATAAATATTAAATATTTAATTTATTTTTAGAAATTAGAAAAAAAAATATTTATTTTTATTTTTTATTTCTTATTGGAATTAAATTAACTTTAATTTACAAACGACTAGTTGGAATTTTCTCCATCTATTTAAATGACGTTTTGATCATATTAATGTGATTTTTACTAAAAAAATTTATACACCATTTATAAATCAAAGAAACCAAATTTCTAATATTAAAATTTTGAAACAAAAATGCCCTATAAAAACCTTTCCACCATACATGCCCATGGCGACCAAGACTTGACAGCCAACTAGCGCAATCAATGAATGCCAGCTAGCTACTGACCGCCTAGACTCTGCCATGCTTAATCAGCAAGGTCACCGTACTCATTCAATGCAACTGAACAATTTCAAAATTCAAATGCTCTCCGCGCGCCCAACAATTCAAATTGCATCTGGGGAGCTTTTTCTGTAAAGCAACGTCGTCGTAGTTGTATTTTTAGGGTGAGCGGAGTGCTTTGCCTATGTTCTTGAACAGGAACCAGCGGGGCAAAATTTTTACAACCTCCAAAGAAGAACTTGTTGCGGCAGTGGATTTATTTATTTTACAGCCTCTATATCTATTGATTTATGGAGTTATTTACTATTTTTTATAGCTGACTTGATTCCCTCAAGCTAATGCTAAATACAGAAAGCCTCTATGTTTTTAAATTTTTAACTTTAAATTTGTGAATTATTAAAATAAAATACATGGTTATTAATTATTAAATTTATTTCTAATAAATTTATTCACACTATACAAATAATGATAATGAAAGAATTAAAAAAATTATTATTGAGTTTCTCACATTTTTTATTCAAAATTAATATGCAAGTAGAAGTTCATTATTAATTAAATTATTATTTTTATATTTTCTATTAATTTTTTTTATTTCACTATAATTAAAAGTGTTTGTTATTTTATAGTTCATTCTCAGAGAAACTTTTCATTTCTTATATACTTAATATGGAATTGGAATGTTAATTTTTAAACAATATTAATAATTTTTTTTTCTTAGTCTCTATCTTAAATAAAAATAAATAATACTAATTTTGTTTTATAGAAAATGAATTATTAAAAATAAAAATAAAATAAAAATTGTTTGATAAATGCATTTTACATTTTGATGTATAAGAGATGGATTGATATTGCCATTCACATTTAATCATTGTGAGTGTAGCTTTCACCAAGTGAAATTGATCATCCTACTCAAATAAAAGAGCAATGGACCTAAAATCTTGAATATTCAATTGGTTTCCTACATATCGCATATTCAATACCCTCTCTTGATCTCACAACTATTGTTACCTATATTGGAAGGGTTCCCTCCAAATGTATTGTCATATTTAAAGCACACCCAAAACTCTGCAAGCTCCATAGCCTAGTATCACTCCAGGCAGCCACAAAATCCACATGAACTAGTAAATAAACATGTTCTTTTGGCTAGAGTGGTTGACTATTTGCAATGTGATGATGTTCATATCGATCACATATTTATGTAGCTACACTGTTAAGAGGATTTGAGGCCTTGGAGATCCTGTGTTACAGTTGCAACATTTTCAGCAACTATTGTTGTCCATACACTATCCTCTATTACATTTTTGCTTTATTCTTTCCTGCAAACTCTATGGATGTCAACCTGGGCTTGTTATCCTATGTTGTGTAGTAAATTCAATCAATTCAGTAAACTCAAACTTCTAGTTTTCATATTGGGACACAGAGAAAGATAGTTGTTGCAAATATCAATTCCATTACTCGCTCCCTCAAAATTCATTGCACAAAGTCTAGAAAAATTGTGACCAAGCAATCCATAGTTAATCTAAGCTTTATTTGCAGTTCCATTATTCTCTCCCTCAAAAGTCTTTGCACAAAGTCTAGACAAATTGTGACCAAGAAATCGATAGCTAATCCAAGCTTTAGTGATCCTAGCTAGATGCTTTGACTGATGATTACTAGAATTTGAACCAAGGCATGAATAATCTATACTATGATGCATTTCTTCTAAGTTGACCCTCTAAAATTTTTCCCACAAATGTAACGTCTTCGTTATCCAAATTAAACCCCATGAGCCACATAATTATTTAGAGGTGTTCAACATGTGACACAATAGGGAAAAAATTTGTATTACATAAATACTTCTACTTTGTTCTTGTTTCCACAAATATCTTTCTTGAATACCCAGTTTGGGGAAAAAAATTCACATGGTTTCCCACAAAGATTGTCACCCTTATAAATTGAATATTTTGGATGATCCTCAATGCCACAACAAATCATAACCCTTCTTGTATCATCGAACAAAGTAACTTTCCAAGGACAGTGACGATCAATGAGTGCAAGGAAAGGACCATTTTCATTATATACTCTTCTTTCTCGATCCATATGAGCTCCTACAACCACACATAAAGAACTTATATGCACTCCATTAGAGCAATTAGAGAGGATTGAATCATTATTGAGTGAGTCATTCCCAACTAATATTCTCTTTCTATCTCACTTGAGAGGATAACAACTAATGTTGCAAAGTCACAAACTATAAATGATAGTGCTGAACTCAAATGGGATCTAGATGCAAAAACAAAAGTAAAAATGGATGCAACAATGGCTGAAGATGACAATGTTTAGGGCCAAGAAAGCCAACAACAACTTAAGCCACCACCTAGGATTGCTAAGTTAATCATTCAGAGGTTTGAGGACCCATATAGAGTACTTGAGAGGATAGCGGAAGTTGCTTATAGGTTGGCATTGCAATTTTACTTGAAATCTCATCATACAATCTTCTAGTCAACTGAGACTATGTCATACAGACCCAGATGACTAGAGTTGAGTCGAGCCATCACATGTGCCAAAGTTAATTGTTGATCAAATAGAGATGTAAGTTGAGGAGAACTTAGCCTATAGTATCACTAGGGTTGGTAACAATTGGAAATATGAGTATTTTGTTATGTGGAAGGATGCTTCAAAGGAGGAGAATGGTTGGGAGATGAAGGAAGCCTTATGGAAGTGGACACATTAGATTCATGAGTTCAAGAAGTATCATGTAGGAGTGGCGCTGGGATTTCCAAGGAGGGTAATGACCTAGAATGGGTGGGATGTAATACCCCTAGAGCTTGAGCTCGATGTGCACCCAAGGGATGTGCATTATCACATGTCATTCCCCCATCCAAAATGGGTACCCAAGCCACTCTATCAACATAATATGTTCATAGGGCGCCATGCTGAGTTGTGATGGGAAGGTGGCACGATGTGGATGCACGAAGGAGAGAGGTTAATTCTCGACATGAGATGAGTGTAGCATGGGGTGCTAAAATTCTAGGGTTTCCCCTCTGCGTGGATGCACCAATAAATGTGGTCATTTTCCTTGCATGAGATGAGTGTAGCATGGGGCACCTAAATTTAGGGGTTCCCCTTCATTGTGAGACAAGTAATCCATGTGACAGGGTGTAGCTAACCAATGGGGATAATTATCACTAAGGACTTGAGACGACTAGCCAAGATGAGTGTGAGTCGGACAAGTCAACCAGGCAAGTTATAGGTGCAACGTGACAGGAAGGTCAAGTTGGATGAGACGAGGTTGGGCACGTGAGGGTGAGATGGAGCATCAACTTGATGGAATGGAACAATGGTTTAAAAATTTGAGGTGTTATCCAAGTGAAGATTCATGCCCCAAACAATCAACATATCAGTTGGGTGAGGTGCAACCGATATGTATTAATACACAAAGGACTTAGAATGAAAATCCAAGTAGAGTTTGATGGAGAAATAAGGGAATTTAGGTAACAAAGTTTGGTGGGATAGTTAAGCCCAAACTTGGTGACAAGAGAAAACTTTTGCTGTTCAACTAGGAGAGCTGAAGATTGGTGTTGGTGCCTGAATTTTGGTGTTTGGACAAAAAGGCACATTTGTATGCATTGACACGATTTTGCCTATGTTGTAAGCCAATGGGCTATTGGATGTAAAACTTGGCATTATCATATGATTCTTTCAAATATTAGGATGGAGAGCTTCTCACATGATTGTTTGGTGTACCTAGATATGGTGTATGTATACTTGTGCATATGATATAAGAATTTAGTTAAGTAATATTATGCATGCTTAACTTAAATAATTGTGAATGCATAGTCCAAGATTAAGTAAAACCAAGTCATGCAAAACATGTCAGGAGAAAGGTCATTGGTGGCAAACGTAGATGATGTTTGAGTCCCTAAGCCTAGAGATAATTATCTAGCGGTGTGACACATTGCCTACTCTTCCACTTGTTAGCACAAAGACTATTTCCAACACTCCAACACAATAAAATGCTTCCCTTAGTTGAATGTAGGGTGACCTTTTCATTGTACCCTCACATTAAACCATCAAACAACATCATAGTAGCATATGGTTGAATAGAGTTAGTACTCCTCCCTACTCTTTTCTCTATGTGAGGAACCTCACTAAGTTTTTATTCTTCCCATTGTAGAGGTCCTTGACTTCATGAAAAACACACAATTGTGGACTAGCTTGTTAACACTCCAACCAAAATTTAGTTATAAATTTTACATTATTTTTACTTAATTTATTCTTTTCATTAAAAAAAATATATTTTAAATATTTTTTCTAAATATTTTTTATGATATATATCATGTTTTATTATAAAAAAATTATTATGAATACTATAAGTCAAATAGAATTGGGTAATAACATTCTTGGAGTTATATAAAATCTCAAGATTTTACTATCAATACACATTTTGTGTTGACATTTTCACATTTAATTATTTTGCTTTATAAAACTATTTTGTACTTAAATCTAATTATTTTCTTTCCTAAAACTATTTTTACTTGTGTTTATGTAAAACAAAAAATCTGTAAACTTGAAACTTATAAACATATATTAAAGTATACTTCACTACAATATCTCTCATTTTATAATTAACATGACTACTTTCAATAAATATTCAGCATAAGAACACCTATTTGTTATTTAACACAATATACTAACATGATTATTATTAGTAAATTTGAATAATATGATACAAAATTTATTAATAAAATCACTTTAAAAAATATTTATCAATATAACTAATAACATAACTTAATTAAATTATTTATTTATTTATTATTACTACTTTTTGAAATTTAATGAAGGTGTGGAAAAAATATTATTTTAAATTATTAAATTTATTAAATTTATTTTTTTAAATAAAAATAAATTATTAATCTATTTTTAATTAAAAAATAAAATTCAAATAACAAAGCATTTAACATTTACATTATGATATTAAAAAAATCGCTTGTAAGACTATTTTTAAAAGTATCAAAAAGTGAGTCTCTCCTCTTTTTTGGGGGTCGGTTTTGCTAATGTGAAAAATAGCATTCTATTTCAACTATGGCTTTTGCCGATGTGAGAATTAGCTTTCTATTTCAACCATTAAAGAGTATGTTCAATTCCCTACGACCGTGAGCAAATTTGAAAGACATAACCATATACCATCTACAGTTGCTGCAATTGTTTTACTCTAGCAACTTGAATTCTAACCACAAATTATGGTGCAACGACCACGCCCAATCAGAGCATGTGTTTCCTAATCTCTCACCAGAATGAATATTAGAAAACTAAATTCAGGTTCTACCGATGGAGAAGATACTGGGTGATCTTATAACCAACACTTGGTATAATTATATATTAATACTGTTAACATTTTTTTAGACTGATGATACACTTCATTCATTTCCATATAAGTTATTATTTTGTTTAATCGGTAAAAGAAATATTTGACTTGTATTTGGATATTTAAAACAAATTTGACTTGACTTGAGAGGTAGTCGTAATTAACTAATTTCTCATGATTTTTGAATAGTCCACTTAGCACTCATTGCATCAAGAGTGATGCAACCAGGACTTCCCGAGAGGTCATCCATCCCAGAACTCCTCTGGATCAAGCATGCTTAATTGTGGAGTTTTCCCCACAATCAAGCCTTCTTAGCTTTCTACCCCATTTGCAAAACCTTAACAAGTATTGTGCCTCACAAACCATTCAAAACAAAATACATGTATGAGAGAAGTTGAAACTATTGTCAACCCACCCATTTCTCCAGATTTAAACACTGCGCGTGTATGAACATTTCTCGCTGGCAAATCTCTACGTTCAATACCAATACCCTCTGAATTGAAAGGAGGAGAACCATTATTCTCATTTTCACATGTGGTGGCCTCTTTTATCTCTGTCACTACTTTAGCCGCGCTTGGCCTACAAGATGGTGTACCTTCCACACATCCTAGGGCTAATCTGGCAACCTTAATTATTGATTCCATATTGTAATTTCCATCCATCCAGGAACTTGGGGGTGACTGTAAGACTGTACACTATTGATAATCGGTGAAATCCTTTGAAACACTGCAATCACTCGCATCCTGTATATGTTAAACACAAAAGCGCGTCAGCCGATAGAAATATGGGCGAAATGGGTGAAGTCAGAACGCTATCCCACAATAATACTTGGAAACATAAGCACTAACACCTTTTAATCTTATACGCGGGAGTGACTTAAAAAAAACTACCTATAATCTTATTCCATGAATGACTGCCATATGAGTTTGACAAAAGATATGGAGAGTAACAACTTTCTCCGATAACCACTCTAAGTACACCTAATTGACATGAAAAAATATATTTATATATAAATGGTAAGATATTATATATTTAGTAAATAGTACTAAACTATAATATTATAATATATATGGAATTATTGTATGATAATTTTAATAAAAAAAATATTAAATTATATATATCAATATACAGGAATTTTTTTTTTTTTTTTTTTTTAAATAACAAAATCCAACACAACTTGAGTTATAAATCAATTTATATATTTGTAATACAAATGAAAAATAGTTTTGAAGAAAAAAAATGAAAAATGATTACATAATCTATTTTTTCACCACTATTCCAAATTTGCTAATGTTTCACTTCCTTAGTTTCTATGAACAACTAATGTTTCCTTGTATTATTCCTTCTTCTTTCAATAAGTCTTTAGACATCATGGAAAAGGTAAGATATTTATTGAATATCTAAAATATAGGGGTTTTTAGGTTTTTTTTAGTTTTTTAAGATTTAAGACCTTAAAATATTTGAAAAAAATTCATATCTCATTGGAGTAGGAAAAAAAAATAGATGAAATATTTGTTAGAGATATTTTTTTAGGTTGATTCCTATCTAAAGATTGAATGTTAAAGTTGACTTGTAGAATAAGCTAGTAAAAACTAAAGTTTTATTAGATTTAAATGAGAAAATTATTGCAAATAATTTAGTCTCACTATCAAATATTATAGAAATCATTATTTACATGATGCACATTTCTAGCCTACAAATATCTTAAGCTAATATAACATCACTTTCATGGATTTATTTTGGAGTAGCCTCGGATTATCGTTAATTATAATGTGACCCAATAATTTATCCAAATTTGAAATTTCGACGCGGGAACGTTGGCTCATTTCAAATTTCAAAGTTTAAAATTTCACTCACGTAATCACATGAATCGAATAGTGTGCAAAGTCCAGATTCACTGCTCAGTTTCAAACGAGAAGCATTCAATTTACTTAAAAGGTGGCCACTGTCTTATCACTAGATGTATTGACCATATCCGAGCCATCTTGGATCCATGTACCATTAGCCATGCCGTGGATAATGAATTCCCGGGTGTCGTAAGTACATACAGAAGCCCATAGTTATTCATTCGAAAAACGTTATTGATACTCAAGGTATGTCATAGTGCTTTTCCTACCATCTATGCACATATACAACAATGACCGATGACGGATGTTCTGAGCTAATGATTGGTTTAGTGGTTGTTATTAAGATTTGCCTAATAAGCTAAATATTAAATAGCCTGAAAAATATTCTATTCGTCCACTATTATTACAGTTACATAATTAAATATAATGGAAAAGACGATGCAAGTAAAATTATGAAGTAGTCTCCGACGCAGCTATCAATTGAGAAACATGTGAAGAAGATCTGTTTCTGTAAACGTGGGAGTTGGAACTTGGTTGTCAAGCAAGGTAAGCATAGGAGTTTGAACTTGGTTGTCAAGCAAAGAAGATTGGAATCTGGAATCTCATTGCATTCATTGGTATTTGGATGCATTTATCCACTACAGCTGTTTAGCAGGTACACGGATCGGAATTAGATTGCATGCATTCAGTGACCATTTGACTAGAGAGCTCAAATTAGGTAAGATTGGTTTGCATGCATTCATTGACAGTTTGACTTTTGCACTGTGTATAAAGAACGCGAATTTCAAATTTATTCAAAGAACACAGGAAGGAAATGACGGTCCAGGCAAGAGAGATACAGTTTTGGCGAAATAAATGTTGTCAGTGACTGCAGCTGACAAGCTTCCTTCCTTCCCGATTCCAAAACATTTTTTAATCGAAGAATACTCTGCTATGCTCCACTGACTGCTATAAAGTAAAACAATCAGTAACCAAGTGCTCCTCTCTGTCTGTCTCCATCTGATTACTTCAGCCGCGTTACAAGTAGGTAAAGAATTAAAAGATGTAAGAAGCCATCGCGAATCATTAGTTCGTTAATCCTATAAAAGGGCGTTCACAGAACATCCAGCCAGTGCTACGTTATTTGTGATATATCATATGTGCGAGCTGCGATCTTTGAAGTTTTCATTGGCGAGTCGAGGAAGGAAAAAATTGATTGAATATGGTATCCATCATTATGAAGAGAGGGCTCTTTATTCTTGCGGGATTGTTACTAGTAGCTACTTGTCATGTAACCGCGGCCAGAAATTTAAACAAAGTGGGTCATGACCGTCTATATAAACCCGACAATTTCATTGGAAGCGGAGGAGGACTTGGTGGGGGTGGGGGAGGAGACTTGGGCGGAGGTGCTGGAGGTGGCGCTGGAGGAGGTTTAGGCGGTGGTGTTAGCGGTGGAGGTGGTTTAGGTGGAGGTGCTGGTGGTGGCGCTGGAGGAGGTGTAGGTGGCGGGGCGGGAGCTGGAGGAGGATTAGGCGGAGGTGCCGGGGGTGGTGCTGGAGGAGGTGTCGGTGATGGGGCGGGAGCCGGAGGAGGAGTAGGCAGAGGTGCTGGTGGAGGTGTAGGTGGCGGAACCGGAGCTGGAGGAGGATTAGGCGGAGGTGCCGGCGGTGGTGCTGGAGGAGGTGTCGGTGGTGGGGCGGGAGCAGGAGGAGGATTAGGTGGAGGTGCTGGTGGCGGAGCTGGAGTTGGAGGAGGATTAGGTGGAGGTGCCGGCGGTGGTGCTGGAGGAGGTGTCGGTGGCGGGGCGGGAGCTTGAGGAGGATTAGGCGGAGGTGGTGGAGGGGTTGGCAGTGGTGGAGGTTTAGGTGGCGGAGCTGGCGGGGGACTAGGTGGAGGCGCTGGTGGCGGAGGAGGCATAGGGGACGGACTGTGATGCATCACCACCCGTGGGAAAGATACATGATATTGAGTAAAATCATAAATAAAATAACATTTTGAGAGTTCGTTCGCCACAAATATTTTCTATGTTTATCGTCATCCTGTATTGTTTCGAGCACTTTATGATTAATATATATAGTATCCATATTCAAATATTACCCTTTATCTTTGGGGTTTTGGGAATTGTTTTGGTATTAATTTTATAAAACATACTAATTTTTCTCAAATTTTATACCATGAAATAAGGACGTTATTGTTTTCTTTATTTTAATCTTTAACTCTACAGGGATAAAAAACTGGTTTTATCAAAATATGGTTACGTTAAAGTTCTATAAAATATTATTAATCTTATAGTGATGGCAAAATTGTTCTATCCTACGATGCTACACCAAAGGCGCGATCATAAGACTTATCACCAACCAGTAAAATATCCGTGGACACGTTCAAAGTGAATTGGTTGATCGGTTTAATTGGCTTAAGAAGAAATTGTGAGTTGAATTACTTGATTTAAATATATGGATAAGTTTACCGTTTTCAAATATATGATTTACTGAATATGAATCATCATATAATTTCATGGTTCCAAATTATTGAATACCTATCAATCTATGAAAATTATTATTTGATAAATAATGAAAAATTTATACAGTTTTAATAGTTATAACCTTTCATACAAAAGTTTATAAAATTATATATTTTTTTTAAGAAATATGTGAAACAATAAATTAAATTTATAAATAAACTAATTTATATATAAAAATAGGCTTTTTATAATGAAATGTAAGATTGCTTATTATTTTATTTAATATTATGATTTATTTTTCATAAATATTAAGTAAAATAATCATTTATAAATATAAATTATGTATTTAATTTTCATTAAGTTAATAATATTTTGATAGCATTTAATTAAATCATAAATATTAAGTACAATAATCATTTATAAATATAAATTAAATATTAAGTACAATAATCCTTTATAAATATAAATTATATATTTAATTTTCATTAGGTTATAATATTTTGATAATCATAATTTCGTTTTGACCTAATATCTACATAATATAAGTAAATTTGAGCACCCTGAGTGCAAAACAAGTACCTTGAATACATACATGCTATTTTGAATAAATCTACAAGTGAAGTTGTTTAATGTAATCTAAGGGTTTATTTTTCGCTTGAGATGATGGGAAATAACACCTCACAAATGAAGAAAATAAGCTTTGCAATGTGTTGCTTCTATTGATAAGGAGTGCAGAATAATGATCTTCGAAGATTTGTTTGGAGTTTAAAATTTTGAGAATGGGGTTGCAGAGAATTCGCTGGTATTTGTATTGCAATAAAATAGATTTACATTATTTTAGAAAAATTACTACCCTTGACCTCCCATCTTGGAAACCAAACTATAGGCAGTAAAGTAGAGAGTCAAGAAATTGTCCATAAAAGACAAAGACCAAAACCATTTTTTGCCCCACTCATTGGTAGACCAATAACAAGAGCCAAAAATAACATCATTGTTGAGTTGCAAATTTTGTGTGAACAAGAAAATTAAAATGAATATTGAAGTAAAGGAAAACATAATCTTAGCTTAGCTCCATTTATTTAATTGCTTGAACCTGCATCGTGGAATTGATATCTTGAGTTGATATTTCCTGGAATTCCCATTTTAATAAGTAAGGAGGGAAGGAAGGACACGAAGAATGACTAAAATTAGAGAGTGTAGCATAACCTTTGTTGGCTAATCGATTAATCGATTTGTGAATATTTGAGGGAGTGGAAGCAGAGAGTCGAGGAAGGAGTTATTTGATGAGACTCACGGAGATTTTGAGTCTCCATATTTTCATTATTTTGAGAGAGGAGGATCCATAAAGGATCTTAGTAATGAGGGAATTAATAAGACGAGAGTTACCTTTGAGAATTATATGAGAGAATTTGAGGGTGGAGGAAATTCTCTGACCCATTTGAAGAGCGTTGAGTTTCGTTTCATATCTACTATTATGGCTAATGTAACTAAAATACAAATGAATAATGTCTACTATTTTTAAGAAAAATATTCCCCTATACTATGCAATACTAGGGTTTCGCTTGGAGGAACCATTGAAGTTTAGCTTGTTTAAATTAAGATGAGGGTAGGACTAGTGTCAAGGGGAGCGGGGAGTCAACAGGGGAGGGGGGAGTGGGGAGTTTTGAAAGGGAAGAGGGTAGATTGAGAGAAAATGATGATTTCTTTGAGATTACGAAGAAAGGTGTTCCAGAGAGGCTAGAGTCCTGAGAGTTTCAAATGATATGTTGGTTGCATTCTTTCCATAGAATCAAGAGGAAAAATCTAGGTGCAAAATCCAAGCTCTATTGAGATCAATGGGATTACATAATGGGGAAAGAGGCCAATTCTTGATCAAGTCTAAGGGGAGAGTCTCTGGTTAGAAAGGTTGTCTAAAGATATTGAAGAACTTGTTCTAAAGATCCCATGTTGGAAATAGTGTTATTTTGATGGCATTGGTGTCAAACTCATAGCATGTGTTTGACTATTATTGTAGATGGCTAGGACTATGTATTCTAGTGTGATGATCCTGTATTCTTGAGAAAGGAAAACCATGGGAAATTACGAAGGGTTTTCACATGGTATTTGGTGCAAGTGATTATTTGTGCCGTCATCTAGAGAAGTGGTGTGCATTTAATGTGGTGATTTGGTCCAACTTGATGAGGGATAAATTAGTATAAATGCATTATGCAAGCATTGGAGAGATGTGAAGCTACAATACATAATGACTCTAGTTGCATGTCTATAGCATTAATCAATAGTGAAAGTTTCAGAGATTTATTTGCAAACTTGAGATGTTGTTGTAGTGTTCACGTTGAGTAGATCATACTGCGCCCAATATGAAACATTATGAAATGAGGTCCACATATAGATTTAGGAGGTTGGGGCCTCCAACAAGTGTTGGTTTTCTAAGATAGGAGTAGTGACTCATTACTGGTATTGGCTAGCAAATAGTTGATAGGAAGTTGGAGATTTCTAGGTAGAGGTGGCCAGGAAACTATAATAGGGGTCTTGTCTCCTAGTTGGTAGTGTCCAAATGAACTATGTAAATATTTTCTTGACAAACACTAGAAAATGAGAAGCAACATAATAGCAACAAGGTTGTTTTCTTCCCCTTGAGGGTTTCCACTAGATATTCTCATGTTTCATTCTCGATTGTTTTCTTGTTGATTACATGATATTTCTGCATTTTTTTATTCTAGTTGTTGCATGTATTGATATTCACTTAAAGAAATTAAATCTGGTAGAAATAGTTTAATTGATATCACTACTGATTCAGCCCCCGAGTAGTGTGTTGATTCCAACAATTGGTATCCCAGCGGGTTCTCTCTAGTGGAGCTTGACCACTCAAGGGTATATCGAGGACTTATGGCCAAGGGAAATAAGAATATGTATTAGAAAAAGAAGGGCTGCAAATAGGCCAAAAATGTTTTAGAATAAACCCTCTTTATGGTGATCAAGGATACTAAATATAGTCACGAAAGAAGTTCGTTTTGATTGAATTGTGGATGTAATGGTCATCTTACTTCTAGTTTCTCATTTGTTGTCACATCTAGTGATGATGACGCTCTTGGGATTATCGAGGAAGAGGATTATAATCAGTCTTTTTGAAATTGGTTCTCCAAGAGAAAAATAAAATGACCTTCTTATGGAGTAAAATCAATATTAGAAGGTGGTGAAGATGAAGAGCACAATAGAATATTGGCCCTTGAGGATGAAAAGAAAGGCCAAGCAAGGATTATAGAAAATATCTCAATGGAAAACAAGGATCTAAAGAAAAATTTTCAAATATTAGAAGAAAGAGAGCTTGCTTTCAAAGAATAAACTATGGACCTAAAATTCGAGTAAGAGGAGGCAAGGAGAACCGAGGAGGCGATTAGAAGTAGACTCAACGGATATATTGACCATTGTTAGAAATTAAAGGATGAGGAGGCTTCAACAAGAGAAGAGTTAGAAAAGTGCAGATCAATCTCAGAGGGAGCTAATGAAGTAGTAGTAAAAAATCATAAAGAAAGACCTTATAAAAGAAAGAAAGAAGACCAACATAAAAAAAGGAGCAAAATAAAATGTCAAGAAAAGGTGTGAGAGATGTTAGATATCTCAACTGTCAAAATCTTGGACACATTTCAGCTGATTGTAGAAGTAGAAGGATCAAATATTATTAGCAAAATAAGCTTCCGAATAAGAAACACCCTCAAGTAAAGAGTCAAGGAATAATACACCCATTAAGAAGGTCATCATCAATCATTAGGTATATTGGTTTCTTTTATGGATATTCTTAAGTGTGTAATGTTTTTGGGCATAAGGCTATATATTGCAGGGCTGATGTAAAGAAGAAAATATTAGAAGCTAGATTAACAAAATATCTAAGTCTTATCCTCCTTTTCTTGTTCACATAAGATTTTTTATATGTGACAATCATGTCCATATAGGCAAATATTCCAGGTTTCCTATGGTTCTCAAGGAGTCTAGTCAGAACAAGAAATTTACTCAAGGGAGAATGAATAGAAACTCGAAGAGAGATCCACATATTAGAAAGAAATAAATCTCAATTTGGGAGAACAAGGAGCATCAAGATACCTCAATGAAAAATTGAGGCCCCCTCAGGCTTAGGGACAACACGCAGCAGAAGGTGCATGAGCTCAGGGGTAGCTCCTCGAAGAAATGAAGGCTTCTTCAGTTTCAATAGCATTTGTTTCAATGTAAAATGTTTTTTTTGGTACTAATGTATCCTAATTATGCTCTTCAAAGTTGTTTTGATGGTTTTGTGGTTGATGTTGTTGTTTTTTTGTAAACCTCGATCTTTATTTGATAAATCATTTCTGATTTTTTTTGTAAGCGCTTCAATAAATGGATCTGCTCCAAATCCTCCATCATGACATAATGGAGCTAGACTAATATGTGTTTGATTTAATATGTTAGTTTTGAGTTCCTGTGTGATAATAGAGAGGAATAGTGTCATGCTAGTACCCACAATTAGAGTAAAGAATGATTAGTGATTTGAAGAAAAAAAATATAGAATATACAACATTTTTATGAGGCTAGATCTCTTTCGAATATGAGGAATGCATAAATATTTCAAAATATTTCAAAATATTTATTTCAAAATATTTCATCAAAATATTTCTTTCTATCCCCATCTATTTAATTTATTATGGCTTGTTTAATTGATCTAGATCTCCTAAGAGGATCCTCCATGGAGTGTTTTATTTGGTCCTCACAACAAAAAATATGAACACAATAGTATTTTGGATATGGTAGTTGATACTAGAATAACATCAATGCATTTTTTATTTTATCCTCTATTACTTGCAAAGGTTGTAAATTGTGCCATTAGGGGAATTTTGAGGTCTAAAATGGGCCTCCTAAGGAAATTATAAAATAATAGTGGAAATAATAAAATAATATTTGATTACATCATTATATTTTAGAGGGAAAAAAGAAAAATATAATTACTTTTTCAACTTATCTCCCTGATTTTTTACTCAAATTTCTAGTATGAGTACTCGTTGGATGCAAAATTTAATTCCTCATCCAAGGAATACCCATGCTGCATACTTTCGATGGATCTTGCTACACGAAAAATGAGAAATGCATGAAAAACATGATTGCAATAACGTTTTTCATGTATTTCTCATTTTTCGTGTAGCATGATCCATCGAAAGTATGCAACATGGGTACTTCTTGGATGAAGAATTAAATTTTTCATCCAACAAGTACTCCCTCTCAAAATTTGAGTTAAAACTTTGGGAGATAAGTTGAAAATACGAGTTGAAAAAGCAGTTTTATTATTTTGTTATTTTTTAATATTTTTACCCTTTTACTTAAAAAATGGTGAATCATCCCCCATGGTTGACATCATCATCTTGAATCCTATTGGTTCTTATAACGTATATTTTAGTTGTAAATTTTTCTTAGCAGGTCCATTTTAGACCTCAAAATTCCCTTAATGAAAGGTTAAACACATTAAATATTCAAATAATGGTTGATTTTGTTTGTGCATAGTCCTTGACTGGAATTGGCATTTGTAAACGGGTTTAGAAGTGTGTTTTTGTATTTATAGAGGTTGGATTGGATGCATCTTGAGCTGATTTGAATGGAGAATCTTTGTAGTAGCTCCCTTGATTGGTCATGGTTAATCTAATCATGGTTCAAAATGCATTAATTGTCTGATTGTTCGTTGATTAAGCCTTTATAAAAGGTTAAGAGAATTGCATTGTGTATAGCTCATCTAGTCATGGTGAATAGGATTTTGATGTGGTATTGGACCACAAGATTATTGAATAGGTCTTCCAAACAATTGTGAACACATTCATGTTGAACTCATTGGGTTGTTGGAGTCATATGGAGTTGGTCCATTTTAAATTTTATATATTAAAGTTAAATATACAATGTGTTGTGCTATTGTGGGGTTCGATTGATTATGTGTGCACATGGATAGTTGGTGTCGAGAGCCAGTTGATCTAAGGAACACACCTGGTAGATTGTGGCACCTATGTATCATTTGAGATCTTTCTATAGCGCGCTTGGAAAGTAGATACACAACTTGCCTTTAATGGAGTGTGAATTGTGAGAATAGGGAAATATTATACCAGAGCACTTATTATGCATTTGGGTTTGGAAAAAGTGTGCATGTATGTTGACAGTTCACAAAGAATATGGAGAAAGTGCACATGCGAAGTCTATTTAGAGAATGAGAATATCTCCTATAGTTGTGCACACCTGTAGGAGAAGGTTCAAATTATTTGATGGAAGAATGAGAGCATTGACATCATTCTTCTGAGTGTCAGTGTCCAAAATGAAGTTAACGTTAGGGGAATTATGAGGTCTAAAATGGGCCTCCTATGGAAATTATAAAATAATAGTGGAAATAATAAAATAAGATTAGATTACATCATCAAATTTTATAGGGAAAAAAGAAAAAACTACCTTTTCAACTCGTATTTTCAACTTATCTCGTTATGGATTTACTCAAATTTAGAGTGGGAACACTCGTTGGATGTAAAATTTGATTCGTCATCTAATGAGTACCCATGTTGCATACTTTCAATGGACCCTGCTACACGAAAAATGATAAATACATGAAAAACGTGATTGCAATCATGATTTTTCATGTATTTCTCAATTTTCCTGTAGTAGGGTCCATCAAAAGTATGCAGCGTGGGTAATTCTTGGATGAAGAATCAAATTTTAAATCCATTGAGTACTCCCACTCAAAATTTGAGTAAAAAATTATAGAGATAAGTTGAAAATATGATTTGAAAAAGTAGTTTATTATTTTATTATTTTTTAATATTTTAACTTTTTTACTCCAAAAATGGTGAATCATCCCCCATGGTTGACATAATCATCTTGAATCCTATTGGTTCTAATAAAGTTTATTTTGGTTGTACATTTTTCTTAGGAGACCCATTTTATACCTCAAAAGTTCTCTAATGTGTGTTGTGTTATTGGAAGAGGAAGTTGTAGTGGTGCATTGGTATTGCATGATTACTTGATTGAGTTGACCATAATTGTGTGGATCAGATCCTTTGTACCAAAAATTATAAAAATTTCATATGTGGTTAATTGAAAAAGTTCAGTTGGGTGAGTTTCTTTTTCTAACAGTGCATATGGATAAGTTTAAATGTTTGATTAGTAGAGATATGAGGAGCGATTTGGATGAGATGGTGTTGCAGAATGAAAGGTGTTGGACAAAGGTCGTGTGACCTACATAAAGAGACAAATCGTTGGATATTATGGAGAGTGAATGGAGTATATTTTCAGTGCATTAAAGTGTGGCTAAATGTCTTGAGTGTATATCATTCATTTGTGTGAATAAAAATGTTGGACAGTTCGAAAGATAACCTAATGTGTATATGCCATCATTGAAGGAGAGATTCAACATGATACCATTCAACTTGATAATTGAGGAAGTTATGGATTCTAGTTGAAGTATTAAGCATACAAAGATAAGAGATAAATTAGTTTACCAATATTCATGAAACATATCAAGGGTTCTGAGCATGCCACACCTAGGCATGAAGGCCACAAAGATTGCAGAGACCAAAGAGCTAGGAAAACAAATCATTAGAAAATACAATGATTTTATGAGATAGTCGTTCTAGAATTGTGGTGTGATGCGTTGAGAATTGACAGCGCATGTGATCAGAGCCCATGGTAGAGGATGCAACAAAATTTATTGGTTGCATTGTCTATTATTTACAATGCATTTGATTGCAAGGGTTGCAAGGATTATTATTTGTGTTATTAATTGTAACCATTCTTCTAGGTATTATTATTAGTGTTGTGTTCATTTATGGGAATAACATGGTGTTTGTTTGCAAAGAGAGCCATGTATTTTTATTTCATTGATGTATGCATGTTGCTGTTGTGAGTCGTACTGTAGAGGTTTGAGTTAGAGTCTTGGGTTATAAGGGAGAGTATTGTTGTGTTTGTATTTTCCATGATGCTAAGCCATGTACATTGACGAAGAAAGGTTGTTGATCTGAGTTTTCATATTGTGGTTGCAAGAGTGTGGTGACAACTTATTGATGTAACTATATGGTATTGTTGAGTCATTACATAGTGTTGCTAGGATTGGATGCATGTTTCCTTATATGATGAGTGAGAAATATTGATGTCGAGGTTGCCATGAGAAAAAAATTTAAGATTCTTAATTTAACTATACATTGTAATGAATCATTTAAGTTAGCCATGTAAGCACATTTGTGTGCAAGATAAATCTTGTATCTATTGATTAATCCATGTAGTCATTGTATATCATTTCCATCCTTGAGTTGTTGGTTGAGTTTCCATAGGAACAAAGATAGGTGAGTCATGTATGAGCGTTTTGGTGACTTTGGTGTAATCCCTACATGTATTTCATTGGAATGATTCCCTTTGTTGAGTCACGAGTCTTGGCATATTCATTGATGTCTATTTGGTTGAGTGATTTAGGCATGCATAGAAGACTCCTGTTACAACAATGTATTGAATTTTGATATTACGATTGTTTCCTTGTGCTTTATTATGAAGCCTTGTACTTGCATTATTTTTATTGTCATTAGTTAGTTGTGATTCATTGGACCATTTTATGGCCTCTTTCATGTGGCAAGGAGGTAAAAGTAATTGTACAACAACCATGTATATTTTTTCTTCCCCAATGCCTATTCAAGGGGAGCATGTTCTGGAGAAGAGAAGATCATGAATGATATAGTAATTGTGTTGGTAAAGTATATTGTGGATTTGTTGATCAGAGATGGAAAGAATGGTATTGTTTCCAAGCTTTTGTGAGCATGTATTATTGTATGGGATAGTGTGAAAGGTCATGTTGATGACTTATACTTTTTACTATTGATGTTGTATGTTGCTCCTCTGGTTTGGCAAGGATAGTATTGTTGCTCAAATATCGTTGCTGCTACTAAAAGGAAAGAATTATATTGCCACCTATTGTGGTAAAATCAAAACCCCCCAATTTGTAACACATTATATTCATAATAATAATGGGGATCCTCAACATAACTTTTCACTTATAATATTTTATTTTGGTTAAGTGTGAGACATTTTTACGATATTTTTGTTTTCTTAGGATTTTCATTCTAAATGCTTCATTGCGTTCAATTTTTTGCTAGCTTTCCATTGGTTCTCATTTCATCTCATTTGAACCCACAATTTATAAATAGTGCTTATTCGAAGTACGATGATTTTCACCACCTTAACGAAAAATATACAAAATGTATATTATTTTATTTTTGTAATATTAATTTTACTTTTTTTATTAATTTTTATTTTATTTGATTAATTATCTTACACAAACTACTATATATATATATATATATATATATATATATATATATATATATATATATATATATATATATATATATATATATATATATATATATATATATATATATATATATATATATATCAAAAGACCTTTATAATTTCAATTTTAAAGAGTTATGTGAATATGAAATCTCGATAACCTTATTAATAGTGGCTGCATTTTTATTTCAATTATAAGTGATTGTAGTTTATGGAGGGAGGGTCTCGCCCCACGTGGCCCTCCTCTCCTCGCACCTCACCCCACTCTTTCTCAACACCTCAACATCTTATTTTCTTGGGCCTCCATTTCTGATTTCTCCTGAAATTATTAATTCCTTAGAGCCTCCTTGTATCCCCCACCTCATCTCGGCTCCTCCTCATATCGTAACTCCTTTGCCTTATGCCTCCCCTCCTTATTCCTTTGAGACCCGAGATCCCCTATCTCTCTTCATCCTCCTTATCCCTTTCCCTTACGCCTCCCACTTCATATATAATAAAAATTCCTCCTCCTCATATATAATATTGGGAGCCTTAAAGAGCTCCCAAAAATCCACTAAGATATTTTTTAGTATTTTAATTACTTTATTTTTATTAATTTTAATATTAATTAATTTATAATTATAAATTAGTTTTAATTTTTATAAATTTAGTTTACTTTTTATATTAATAAATGTAAATAGTAATTAGTTGTTTTAATTATTTTTAATTTAATTTAAAATTATATTATTAAATTAAAAATGCCTAATTTTGGCCAAGGCATTTTTTTTTTTTAGAATTATGATAGTTTTAATACTTCAAATTTGGAAAGGAATATCTCATGATTTTCATCGTCAAATGAAGCTCATAATAACTCGTTATAATGCTGATACTGAGGAAAATACTCTTGGAATGTTAAATTTAGCAAATTTAAAAATTTAATGACCCAAAATTTTTATAGAAGATAAAGTGAAGAATTTACAACAAAAAATTGATTTCTTATAATTTAATTTGGTCAAATTTCATTGGGTTGGGAAAATTGTTACCACTAATTCATTCTCTAGTATTTATTTAGAGGTTAATCATGTCATATCCCTTCGTTATTGTAATCCTGTTTTAGTGATATTGGTGGAAAAACCATGAAAAATATTGGAACATTGATGTAACTGAATAATTGCTAATAAATAAATAAATAGAGTGTATGAACTTGGGAATACGACACCTAGAAACAAGATTCTTTCCAAAACAAAATAATATATTCTCATTGGTAAATGAGATTGGATAATTCTTTCATGATAAGAATTCTAGATAAAATTATAAATAAGCTTAATGGATGGTAGAGAAAGATACATCAAGTTGCTTAGCTGAAGAAAGATGTTAATCTTGGAAAAAAACATAAAAGCACCGTGGGACATAAAGGAAGGATTTTATGGAAAATCCTAGTATCCACAAAAGTGGGATACCACTAAGAGAAACCTTGTCATAAAAGAAAGGTATTAAATACATATTGAGGGATCAATAAGGGGTTGTTGAATCCTAGGCAAGAATTCTCTGCTTGGGGGTGAATTGGAGGAGAATAGTTCTTAGTTGTGTGGCAAGTGTGATCATGAAGTACAATTTGGTACAATCATATCTAGATTGAAAATCTGTGCATAAATCTTCTGGTGAATAATTCCAAAATTATTCTGTCGCATTTGGGTTATGTCATTAATTCTGATGCATTGAAATATCGAAATCAATTAAATTCTGCTGGAAATGTTGATGTTTGTGGGTTTTGAATTTATTATCATTATTAGTTGTATTCTGATTTCCTTCTAATTATACACGATCAAATATATATTGTTATTGATGGGAAATATATAATATATACATATAATATAATTTAAATATTTGTATGATAGGAATGTCCATATTCGATAGAAAACATTCCTGGAATGCGATTATGGAAGTTCCTAGGTAAATAAATATGGTTGGTATGAATAGTAAACCATGGTAGGTGACAAGGTTATTAATTGAGGAGTTAATAGACATAGAGAATGGAAGAGAAAATAAGAGTTCTTTTATATATTATATACCTTTTTTTTTAGTAAGAATTAAGAATGGGCATAGGTGGAATAAATGTTAAATCTAGAAAAGTAAATGGAATTGAATTGTTGTACAGGACATATGTTTTCAAATTATGACGACTTCAGATCTAAGAAGATACACATAAACCCTTACAAGGAAAAAGGGTATAAACATAAGATGTTCTTGTCACTTAATCAAATAAAACTGATGCTATATTCTATTATCTCAATTAAAATGGTGTATGTAAATATATTAATGGATATCCTTGTGAGCCTACACGCTCAAACAAGGATTTTTAAATAAACAGATCCAAGTTGGATACTATGAAGAGGGAAATCCCTCTAGTGTCTCTCTTTTACAAAAGAAAAAATCTTCGAGTTAATAAAAATATAGATAAACGTTAAGGATAAGAATAACGAAAAAATAACACATAACCTCACAACGGGATATATGGGAGCATAATGGAAAAGAATTAACTGGTACTGGGAGATTTGGAAAATCTCTGAGGTAAGTAAGTATGAATAATATGAGGGTCGGTAGGGAGAAATCGATTCACTATGAACAAAAACAATTTAGGCGAAGATGGGGATCATGCTAATCACAAAAGATCACCATCACCATCTTCAATACTTATTGCAAACCCTCTACTGATATAGATCCCCATACCCAGTAACTTAAAATACCGAAATCGAAGGGAAACATTTGTTATTAAGTATTATTCAAGAGATGGCTAACAAAAACATATTATATTCTCTTGTCTAATATGAAATTATTTGAAAATTAAATTGAGCACTCGACCCAGCCAAATCCAACGCAAACAAAAAATTTAATAATACACATCATGTGTTTTTCAAAAAAGATGCAAAATCATGAATAAATACGCACAAAGTATATGTATCTCAGTAGCTGAGCATTCCAGGAATGCTATGCGAGATTCTACGAATGCAACCTAATAACACCAAGATACATACAAACCTTGGTATTTCTTCAAAACAATACAAATTAAAACATGTTGCTGAGACGGATGGGAAGCATATTATTAAACAAACAATACCATTTATGGAAAAGTGTATCGACAAGTAACCTTGAGGTTGGAACAACAAGAGAAACACATTTCATATAGGAAAGATGTAGTTTTAGTAAAGAATCAGGGAGGAATAAGCTTCGTTACATTGGTCAGACATAGCATATTGTAGATTCACACAACAATGTAAATTAGTAAAGAAATAAAGAACAAATATTAAAGTAGTATCTCTACCACCATCCTAAATTTATTATCATGATACCTAACCTTGCTATAGTCAAGATTGATGATTGGGCTACAGATTATCCTAACCATTAAAAAATTCCTGAAATAATCAACCTAAAATAAAATAAAGTACATTTTTTCAAAAAAAATTCCACACACTGCATACAGAAATGAGGACTGAATGAAATATTAGAAGCTAGAAACTATGTCTATAATAACTTAAATTAATAGCTATAATGACTTAATGGAAATAAATTCTAATGCATGCAGGCATATAAAAATCATATTCAGTAATAAAAGAAACATAGGGAGGGTTCGAATTACTGATAAAACTCTCATCCCCTCATTACCGACAATAATCAATGAGGTTACAAAAAAAAAACCTGTTTATGAGAATACAAACACTGAGTTTAGCACCCAGTGAAAGAGATAAGTAAATATTAACAAAAGCTGCTAGTGAATTCGTTGGGAAATAAAAAAACCTAAGTGAAATGAAAAAAAACCCCCATAAATTATTTTGAACAATGAACTTTTACAACTCTCCTGTTTTATTTTCCTCTATTTTAGGAAAGATAGTGAAATAAACTATGTTAGATAACCCCATTGAAGAATATTGACCAACCTTGAAAGCCAAAATTGTTGGAAGATGTATCAAAGGCACCAAAATGTGTTATAAAAGTAAAAAATCTAGAAAAATGGTAGAGGGACATAGTATACCTACAAAATGCATGAGAAAGGCACCAAATAAGTACTATTAATTCGACATCTCTAGCTTCGTGAGGAAAATAAACATAATCTGTAGAAAGTGCATCAATTTACCTGGCAAGTTGAAGATAAACCTAGTAGTGGGGACTGAGTCTCTTCCACGGTGTAAAGAAATTATAATAATAAAAAAATGTTTAATAAAAATCCTAAATTCTGAATACATGGACAAATAATACATATAAAAAGAAATTGATTGTTGCACGTACTGGTGAACCAGATTTTCTTGAGAAAATGGTAGATCTCGTGCCTATTGGAGAGAGGATTAGAGCGTCGGTCTGAATTTGGGTACTCTGCCAAAAACAATAACGTTATTCTATGTTTATAATACAGTAATCCCTAATAAATAACTTAACTATAGATACAAACAAAATATACCAAGAAAACAGAAAGTAAATAACATCTTACCTGGTGGGAAAACGTTTTTCTCAAAAGTAATGAAAAAATTGCAGAAATGACACCAAGTATGCCCTACATTATACCTATAATTCCACCTAAAATAAAGTAGCACATGATGGAGTAGTTCCATAGGAAGATAATATACACCACAAATCAAACCTAACAATGTGTTATGTTGCTAAAATGGCTAAATTTGTTACCTAAGCGTGAAGAGCCATGCCAGTTGTGAAGCAGCTAGCACTGAGTGGAAGACATAGAGGTTTTGTAAGCTACGAAAGAGGAAAAATATACCAGTTATTGACTGCACAGTCACAGAGGGCCACCACACACGAAGACATGAAACAAATGTGGCATAACACCTCAGGGTACACGAGAAGCCATGTTAGGGCTAAGAAAATTGATATCAACTATAGATCATGGTTCTCCATGGTCCTATACATCTAGCCATTGAACATTACCCAAGGGTCACCTGAGACCATGTGAAGATTTGGTATGTGGCACTATTACACTAGGTAACATGTTTCCAGGACGAGATTACTTGGGACTAACAGTATTGAGTTAAATCAACACCGAAGGATGGTACATGCAATAAAAATACACCATAAATTCCTTGGCATTACCTTGCGATCATATAGATATTTTATGACAAATAATATCAACGACACCATGGAAGTCATGATATGTTAGGAAAGAGAGAATAAGTAGAATCATGTAACTATAGTAAGAGCACCAACATAAATTAAGGACAATAGTGGCTATCTAACCTTAGGAGATGATTATAAACCAAAAAATAGAGCCAAGAGGATGTCATTAAAAATTTCACACTAGAGGATGAAGATATGTTTTAATATGGTATTAGTAAACCATATGATCTTAACCAAAGAAATGAAATTTGGATATAGATATTCTACTAAGGTATAACCATCATATTAATTGATTAGTATAATAATACAACCTATACCCAAGGTTGTATGACTATACTAAGGAATGGGTATGAAATAATTATTCAATAATTCATTAAAAAAAATATATGATGAGGTAAACCCTATTAGTGCAGGTGGTATTTATTAATAAATAAATAAAAATTTGTACAATAGGGGTTTTTATGAAGGATATCAAGTGAGGTGTATGAAAAATGGTATTAGAGCCCTAGGTTCAACCCTTGGACCTAATGAGCTTAAATAGAGAAGGAAGATTGAGTGTGCATATATATCATGGGTATGAGTAGAGCATGGGTAGAGAATAGTTAGGTGTTCCACTATTCCATCATATGAGTATATGAAATAATTCCTTGTACCTAATAGTCACGTGGTAGGCCTCTACATAATAAAATTATATGAGAAGACCTCTGATATGAGAACTAAAAGTACCAACCCAAAATGTACTTTTGTTGATGGGAATTCATATATCTTAAAAGAAAATAAATAATAGTTCTGACATATGTTTATAATTATCTTAATTTTTATTATAGGTACTTTTACTTACTGTCGTGATATTGGGGCTTTTAATCTCTATACATAGAATTTGGTCACCCTATATGAGTTTATTGGTGCTAATTAGGAGTGAGAATACCTTCCAGTTCCCATTATTATAGCTACGGATCTATTTAAAATAGTATGATGTTGTCTGGAGGTTATGACAAAAGTTCTTATTGGGTAAGGAACATGTTATTTTATTTAGTCGTCCTTTGTAATAATTAGGTTTCTGACGTTAAAATATATACTTGGAACAATTTATAGATGTGATAGAAAGATAATTTTTGGTACCAGATTACCAAGTTAATTAACTATATGTTTTAATGGGACGATTCATGAAGGGAACTATGGTCATTGAAGGAAAGATAAGTTTAATATTATATAAAATTGAAAGAAAGAACATACAAAAGAAAGTTGAAGTTGCTGAGTAAACTAGGTACCTGGGAGGTTGTCTCTGGGAAAGAAAGTGGCAGGAGTAAGCTATAGGAAAAATTCTCTTATAACAGAGTTGGAAACTATATCGAGGAAAGGGGATAAATGAATAATATTTATGGATTAAGTACATGCAACCTATTTCAGTTTTCATTACAGACAAAAAATTTAGCTCCTTAAAACCGAAGTGGGTGGATTTTCCTAATGGTTTTCAGTTAATGTTTGAAAAGAAAGATATTGTTCCAGTTGAGAAACCAAGATAGGGTGCTATAGAAAAAAAAACTTATGCTTTCAAACATGCTTTTGTGATTGAGTAAAATAACCATGGTGTTATAAGATTAGCCAATGTGGAATTGTGGTTGTTTGTGGAAACAACCTGAAAGCGATCCTATCCAATCCTAAATTGTGGTAGTCATAGAATAATCCTAAGAAGTTTCTATCATTAAATCGCAAGATATATATATATATATATATATATATATATATATAATAAAACCATCAAAAGAGCAGAAAACACATCTTCATAGGAAGTCTACATGGTATTTTTGAGGTAACAAAGGGCTAACAGGTCAGTTGTAATAATAGCCAGTCTCTTAGTGGAAAACCCTTTTTCGCAATTCTCATGACTTACAACACATATCAATTAATATCACACACAACTAATTTATGTACATTGCAATGAGTTCTAGAACTGTGGGTAGGTTATAATGTTACTAATAGTATCATGGACTAAAATATTATCGAAGTAAATAAAAATGACAATTCATAATCAAAATTTTGTAGTAAGATAAGATTGTGGCTAAGTGGAAATATGGTAGTTAAGGGAATGGTATGGCATTTTTTATATATATATAAACTATCAAATTTTGATCTAAATTTACCAAAAGTGGAAGCACCACACTAAGTTTATTAACCCCTAAAGTCTCGAGTAGTGTTGGGTTGATCACTTTAAGATAGGGGTGTAAGGTACATAAGATTGAAGAGTGGAAAGGGTCACTCAAATCAGTGAACCGGATTGTGGAAATTTTGAACTTAAAAGAAAAAATGTGTCAAACATATTTCTGCTAGAGAAATGAAAGTCAAGGCACACCTTGAAAGAATAATAACTTATAAAATCTATGAACCAACATTAATTTGGAAAGGAAAGATAAAAACAATAGTAGTTTTTATAGAAAAATTAAGATAGGATAACAAGTGGCAATAGAAATTATTAATTTTGTACAATAAATTTTGAATGATTAAGAAAAAAGATAGAATTTCCCATAAGTTCTTATTTTCAAATAAAGCAAGAAGGTACAAATTTCAATTGGAATTTGAGAATATGAAATATGTTATGAACCAATTGTCTAAGACAAGTTTTTCTGCTAGAAAGGAAGAAACATGCAGTGTGCCAATAAGATACAATTTATTGATATATATATATAAAGTTGGATAAAAAATGAATTAAGATAAGGATTCATAACTATTAACACACAAAAAGTATGGAAAAATTCATTCTTCTTAATCATTGCCAATATGCATATCAAGAAACCAAAGATGTTTAGAGAGATATTGTTAAATAACTTATAAAATATTTAGTCATCCAACTTTTTGAGTTATCACCTTTCTTCTGATTTTGAGAAAAGAACAATTTTTTCGTTCTTAATGGTTTCATCCATAGTCTTTCAATTATCAAACTCAATTTTTTATCTCCATGAGAAAGGTATATAGTTGATAAATATTTTTATTTTAGCTTTACCCTCCTTTAAGTAAGGCACATACCTCACCAAGCTCATAAATTTACTAACAAACTGATTTATAGTAGATTGTCCCAATCTCAGCTCCTGAAACTCTCTAGATTTTTCATCAAAATAACTTTCAGTGAGACATTTATTTTTGAATTCCTTTCTAAAAATTTTCCGAGTTTAGTTCTTACTCCTAATTCTCTTGACAACTTTGTTCTCTTCCCACCATAATGTTACCTTACTAGTGAACTTGTATGTTTCCAATATTGCTTTCATATTACTTGGATAATTGTCTACTTCAAAATATTTGGACATATTGAGGAGTCATTCCTACTCTTCTTCTTCAGATTCATCATCAAAATTAGGACACATATTTTTCTTAAATTCTCCTTGAAAATGAGATGTGGTCATCTTCTTTCTAGACATGGGGGTGCTACTTTTATATTTATATTCTTATTTCTCTTCAAATTCAAGAGAATCCTCTTCACTAGAAGTTAAATATTTAGTAATATTTGTTGATTCACTTCTAGCTCTTTTCTTATGAATATTGTTATTGAATCTTTCTTTTTCCAGTTTCCTTAACAGGTAGTGATTAATTTCCTCTTGTTCTTCTTTGGCTTTAGACAAATTTTCCTGACTTTTCCTAATGTCATATAAATATACTTTCAAGCTTTGTATTACTTGAAATAACTTAGACCCTTGATTTCTTTCATTATTGGCTCCACCACCCGTCATTATGAGTTCAATATCAGGTTCTTCAACACCCCTTCATGATCCTATAGAAGTTTGTCCATTAAATTCTTCAGCCATGCTTCAAAAATTCTAAGAATCCTTTAATATATATATATATATATATATATATATATATATATATATATATATATATATATATATATATATATATATATATATCACTTTTAGTTTCAGGACCATAAAAGGCTCAATGTTGTAACCTATAGTTTTAATACCATTTTTCATGTACCTTGCATCGTCCTATTTTTTTTTTTAAAGAAACACACACACACATATGTGTGTATATAGTTATGAATGCACATAATTTCCATTCATTTATGTCATGGTAAAAAATTCTATTAGTTTTAAACTAGTTATTTATATTGAAGGACTATGATTTCCCTTCTTTAACTTATTTTATAACAAATATCACTTGCAAGGTTTTCATTACAATATGTTTCAATAACCCTAGATGATTATAGTTTATTTGTATAAAAAAATTCATATTATATCTTTGAAATATTACAAGTCTTTGAACTGTTGAAAAATTCTCAATAGTATTTCTATTTTATAAATATTGTCTCTAATATTAATTCAAAATACATTTTCTCTTTGTATTGGCATTTTTCCAATTATGGTCTATTCTCTATATTTAATTTAAAAAATGTAGGGCCATATTATCAAACACATCTATCTCATATACTTCTATTATACCTTACAACTTCAATTGAGTAGGTATATGAATGACCTTTGTGTTTTTTTATTAATCACTTTATTATAAGGCTCGTGGTATTTATTAACAATGTGGTATACTATTGAGGTTGTCAGTCATTGGCTCAACGACGTTTATATTTGTATTTGTCAATAATATTCGATAAATTTACGTGTCAACGGATAATGTTTCCAAGGATTTGACATACCCACCTACCAAATGAGCAACCATTCTACAATTTGGATAGATCGATGGTGCTTGTTTCATTTAGGGTTTATTTCTCGAATTCATTAGATTCTCATGAAATATTTAAACTTATTTATTTATTTATTGGCATTTTCATATACATGCCAATTTATTATCCACCCATGGAGGTCCTTCTCACCTAACCAATCTATGATAATGAGGGGTTTACTCTGAATCAACGGCCATTGTCACTTTTAGGGTTTAGCAGTGAGATAATGAATATTGTGCCTTCGTATTTTGTGTTATTTCATTTTCATAGAGTATATTGTTTGTTGAGCTCTACAACCTTGCAACTAGCTCGAATTGTCGGATTTTCCCTTCACCAACTTCACTTTTTATTCCATGAATGTGTTTGCTGAATTTTATCTATTTGTTATATCGATGGTTTTTACTAATTCTTTGTCATGGCACACCTACTCAGTTATGTTAATGTTACTCCTGGTAATTTTAATTCTTGAAACTCTTATGTTTCTTCTCCATTACTCTGAGTATGATTGTTTAAGATTAAAATGTTTGAATTACTTAATGAGTTTAAACTATTGCCTCTATTACAAGGTTTTTTTTTTAGAGAAATAACTTCCAAGGTCTCATGGCTCTATTTAAATTTGCAACCATGGATTCCTCACAAGATACAGTTAGATGAATAATTGGTTGTTTCTGCCTTATTCAAGTACTAAAAATAACTCTCTTTACTAGTTAATTCCTTCTAGTAAGTTTTGTGTTTGGATATTCTAACTTGTATACACTTATATTTTTAGTTATTTTCTATTGTTTTTCTTATAAACTCATGTTTAATGTTAATTCTAGAAGGTATTTACGCATTTGTCAGGATTATTTGATAATAACCATTTGCTGGTAACTTATTTTTTCTTTTATGCGGTCGAATTTAATATTTTGCTTGACTCATGATATAATTTCATTTGTTATACATCTATTACACACTCGATTTTTGAAATAGATGACAGGGTTTGTATTCTTTTGGGGTGCCATTCTCCTTCTGAACTCCTACAAAGTTATTGATCTTTGTTTAAGGTAATGCATTTGGTTTCTTTGGACTCGCACTGTAGTTACCACTTGAAATTTTTATTTCACCATTTCATTTTGTTATAAATGTCTTATGCTATGCATTGCAATGCTTATTTTACTTTCTTGGTTATGTATGGTTATTTATATGTTAATTGTTTTGTCAATATCTTGAGTCTTCAAAATATTCTTACAATGGTTTATTTTTTATGACTATTTCCTCTTTGGGTTTCTAATTTACTCATATGCCCTCTGTCAAAACAATGGTGACAACCATGGGTTTATATAAGATTAATGGTGATTAAGGCTAGCATAATTTCACTACCATGATCATTCTTTTAATGTCTCTTTATATTTCCTCCTTTACTATTTTAGTTTCTTATTTGTGTTCCTAGGTAGTGTTTTCAATGCTTCACGGGAAAATTCCTTTCTCCTCCAAAGTTTTAAAATTCAAGTTCGACTGTACAATTATTAATTTTTCAACTCCCTTATTTACGAGGTTGGGTCTCTTGCTCAGCCTAGCATGAATGCAGTGTATGAAGGAAAAATGTGTTCTTCTTCCTATTTGGAAGAAAATTTTCATGGCTTCATCCATTTGTAATTGTATACTTTACATAGTTATGGAATAATTATTCGTGAATTTTTCAACTCTAAAATTATTTCTTTGATAAACCTACTTTTTGGTCGTTTCTATCAGACTCTATGTAGTTCAAATTTTATTTTACAATTATGACCATTTACATACAATTATTTTTTGGACAATACTTATTGTAAAAATATATTCTTATATGTTTATCTTGTCTCAAAAGATCTTTTTTTCTGTCTATATAATGTACTCAGTGGCATACTCCTTGTTTAATCTTGACACTATTGGATTTACAAATAAATTTTTATCCTAAGAACTTATTCTACTCCTTATTTATATGCCTGTCAAGGAACAACCTGCAATACTTTGGTCATTTGTTCATATAAATTATTTTCTGAATAAGTGAAAGGGCACTTACTTTTATCAATACCAGTTTGTGCACTAGTATTTTCTTATACTGGTTGTAACACCCTCTTCCCACATCTACCCAAGTAACTGGCCAACGGGAGTAAACATGTGACGAGAGGTTAAAAATACGATATTCAACCTCCAAGATGAACTTAAGGAAGTGGAACCGACAAAAAAACACCTTACATTGCAACATTGACATCCCCAAGATGTAACCCAACCTCCCAGGGCCCTGTTTGTCGAGGGGGGACTGATTTTTAGCCCCTTTGAGGCTGAACCACGGGCTTGTAAGAGCAAGTGAGTGACTCTAGACCCTAGACCCATGGGATAGCCTTATCAAGGTAGCGACTTAGACCCAATTTTTTTTTTTTTTCCTGTAGCTCTGGTATTTGTGCCACATTTTCAGCCCCTAAGTCTAGGTCACTCCCTAGAACTTACCGCAACTTTAGGAGAGGGTAAATAACGATAAAAAAAACATATGGAAGCAATAAAATCAGTCAGAACTAATCTGACCCCACACAACCATGACAAAAATTTGTCAAACATGTCACAAACATATCATCTACATATAGAACCAACAGATTTAAACAAAGGGGTCTCTTCCTTATCCGAGAATGGCTAAGAAGCATTGATCCCTTACATCATAAGCTATCATACAATAAATTTTACCATAGATAACTTGGATATTCATCTACGGAAAAAAACATGAATATAACCATACATCATTATTGATTGAGTGCATCCTTATAGCCAACATATTAATAACATAAATAAAATGGATGGAATAGCAATAAAATCTATACATAAACTAGTACATTTTCATACCGAATACTGGATAAATGAGATCTTCATTACTGAATGTAAGAAACCAACCAGAGATTGGCTAAGCTAAGTCTTACTTCAGCCAATCACCCCTGTGCCATATTCCAAGCATGAATGTGGGACTTAATCAAACTAATCAATCACAATAAATACAGGGTTTCCAAAGTCAAAATGACGTCAACCCTAAACTAGTGATTCCACCTCATGGTCGAATATCATAACCATCACAGATTAGACAGGGCTCTAGATTTTTTGTTCTAACCAGGGCTTCCAGGACCTGTAACTCAACCCCAATTGTTACAGGGCTTCCAAAGTGTTTGTCCAACTAGGGCTTTCATGAATAGTAACTCAACCCACTTAAGGCTTCTAGAGCATTTGTCCAACCAAGGCTTCCAGGACTAGTAACTCAACCTAGAGTTGTCCACTGGGCTTCCTGAGCATTTTTCCAGCCAAGGCTTCCAAGAACTAGTAACTAAACCCAAAAACTAAAGGAATCATGAGAACCAACTAGAAAACAATAAATCGAAATAAACACACAATACCATAGCTATCCAGGAAATGGCAAGGCTAGGAAATCCACATGATACACCATGCATGCCAAAACCAATGAATAAAACATACTTGGAACTCAGTACCTACAATCAAATCCTATTGTAGATGTTGATCCCGATGTCCACCTACGTTTTCCTTCTCTTTCTTTTCCATCTTTCTCCAAATCACCAAGTATCCACACTGTCCAAGAGTGATCCAAGAAAACTCTAAATATCCAATAGTATGAGACAGAGTGAGAATAATGAAAGAGCTCCAAAGATTCACTCAAAAAAGGTACCAACTGATCCTCATAATCCTTTTTACAGAATATGCCTCTATTTTCTTCATTTCCATTATTTTCCTTCAATTTCTTCCTCACATGCAACCTGTGACCTTTCATCTCCATTTTCTCCTAATTTTCATTAGTTTCATAAATAAATATGCCCAAAAATAATTTTACCTCTTTAATGCCTTAGCCATAGCCTTTTCCAATTTCTTTAGCCATAAAAAACCATGTGAACACCCACACTAAGCTATTTCACTCAACATTCAACTTGGAATACATGTTCCATCAACCGTGTTTATTATTTTTAACATTTATTACATGGAATTTTCACCAGGGATGTTACAGAGCCCTCCCCCTTGGGGGGCACCATCCTCTATGTTCAATCACACATATACCTTAGCAACACTACTAACAAGCAAACATATTTCCCATGGTGCTTTGTATCATAGCTCTTTGTAGTATTTACAATGATCACCCTGCTGAAAAGAAAACCAACATGACATCACAACAATATGACAAATATAATGACAAGACACCATACCTCTTATTGGGGCTTTATAACATAGCTCATGGAAATATTTACATCCATATAAATATGTACATACATTCAACCATCACATCAAACATATACCAAAACATCACCAAAACATATGCTAAGAAAACACCAACATCACACCAAAAATGCTTTGCCTCAACTAGAAAACAAGGAAGGATACATAGCCCGTATTTGTTCCTCCATCTACCATGTAGCTTCATCGGGCCAAAAGTGCTTCCATTGCACTTTAAATTTCTCTATTGCTTGATTCCGGAGCATGAGTGTCATTTTCCGCAAAATGAACTGCGGCTTTGGCTCAAACTCTCCTTCTGCTTCCACTTGCAATACAGACCAGTCAATAGCATGAACAACATATTTAACATATTTATTAAGAAATGATATGTGGAAAAAATCATGGAATTTCATTGTGGAAGGAAGTGCAAGTCGATATGCCACCAGCATGATCCTCTCAATGATCCTGAAGGGTCCACAAAACCTTGGTGCCAACTTGGCACATGATCTAATCCGGAAGGAGATTTTTTTGGGGTTGATACAAAAGTAGACCTAATCCCAATATGAAACTAATTGAGCAACTTGTTCTTGTATCGACTTAAATCTTCTGCCTATCCTGCGATGATTTTGAGTTCTTCCTTTCCAGGTGCATTTCTTATTTCATGTCTACCAACATATCTGGTCCAATCAGTACATTGTTAACCAGATCAATCCAACTGATAGGAGTGCTACAACTTCGTCCATACAGTGCCTCAAATGGAGTCATCGTTAACGGATCCTGATACCTGTTGTTGTAGGAAATATCTAACAGTGGAAGATACTCTTCCCACTTTCATTGTTGATGCATCACATACATCCTCAACATATACTCCAATATCCTATTGACCCTCTCATCTTGTCCATATATCTGCGGATGATAAGTTGTGATGAAGGCCAACTTGGTGCCCAAACCTGCAAACAAATCCTTCCAAAAATTGGGAGTGAACTTTGCATCCCTGTCGGACATAATATTCTTTGAAACCCCATGCAATTTGACTATGTCTCTGATAAATACCCGTGCTACATCAATAGCTGAGTATGTAGTCTTCACCTGTATGAAATGTGCAACTTTTGGTAACCTGTCCACAACAACCATAATAGAATCAAGTTGTCTAGATGTCCTAGGAAAAACTATGATGAATTTCATGGAAATGACCTCCCATTTCCACTCTAGAATCAAATCGGTTGTAGAAATACACCTAGATGCTTGCACTCTGCCTTAACCATATGAAAATCCAAACATCTAGCTACAAAATCTACCACATCCCTCTTTAGATTCAACCAATAGTAGAATCTCTTCACTATAGTCAAAGTCTTCTAGTAGTCTTCTTGAGCTCACTGTTGTCTGGTACATATATCTTGTCTTGAAATATGACCAATCCATTTGTCGTGAGATGATATTCCAAATCAAATACACGTTTACTTGTACCTGTACGACTCGTACCTTTACATGTACCTATCCTGCCCCAACACCTGTATATGTAGCAACACTTGTACATGTACCTGTGCATGTACCTATACATGTAATTGTACATGTACTTGTACCAACACATGTACCTATACTTGTACCAACACATGTACTTGTACTTTGCTCAACTTGTACACAATCTCCATGTACCTGTGATTCAGTTGACCTGCCTACAAGATCCCATCCTATAAATCTGTCCCATAGGAGCTCATCACTCCTAAGTGATTTTCTTGTACCTTCCTACTAAGGGAATTTTCAACCTTATTCTTCTATCCCTTGATATACCTGATCTCGAAGTCAAACTCACTAATCGTAGCCAACCATATACCTACCTGGCATTCAGATTTAGCTGGTCTGAACAAGTACCTCAACCCGATGTGATCACTCATAAGTACAAATTGTATGCCAAGAAGATAGTTCCTCCACATCTTTAGTGTGTGAATTATTTTTTGCTAGCTCAATATCATGTGTTGGGTAGTTCTGCTTGTGCTCATTCAGTTTCCGCGACTCATAGCATACCACCTATCCGTCCTGCATAAGGACTCCACCAAGTACTCTCTTGCAAGCATCTGTGCATACTATAGACTCCTTGTCTGGATCTGTAATCTTTAACACTATAACATATGTCAGTAACTCCTTAAGCTACTAAAAAATAGCCTTGCACTCCTCTGTCCAGTCAAAATTCTTACCTTTTCTCTACAATGATGTGATAGGATAAGAAATCTATGAGAAGTTCTTGATGAACCTCTTGTAGTATCCTGTCAATACCATGAATGATCTCACATCATATACATTCTTAGGAGCTACCCACTCCATGATGGCCCTTATCTTTTTTGGATCAACTACAATTCCCTTCTTGGAGACAATGTGTCCCAAGTAGTGTACCTTAGTCTGGAAGAAGCTGCATTTCCTGAGCTTAGCATACAACTGTTTCTATCTCAACAACCTCAACACTTCTGCCAAATGTTCAACAAGCTCTTCCTCATTTTTAGAGCACACCAATATATATTCAATGAAAACAATAACAAACTTATCCAAGTAAGGATAGAAAAAACTGTTCATTAAACACATAAATATAGTTGGAGAATTAGTCAAACTGAATGGAACTACAACAAACTCATAATTCTCATGCGTAGTTCTGAATGCAGTCTTTTATATATCCTACCCCTTGATGTGTACATGATGATATCCTGATCTCAAGTCTATCTTAGATAACACGGTTGATCCCTTCAGCTGATCAAACAAGTAACCAATCCTTGGTAGTGGGCACCTGTTCTTTATGGTCACTTTGTTCCACTTCTTGTAGTCAATGCTTAGTCTAAGAGTGTCATATTTATTCTTTACAAACAACACTGGTGCACCCATGGCGATACACTTTGCCTAATGTACCCATTTTCCAACATTTTCTTCAATTGCAATTTTAACTCTACCAACTTTGGTGTACTCATCCTTTAAGGTGATTTTGATGTTGGTTCTTCCCCTGAAACCAACTCAATATAAAATTATAATTCCATGTTTGATGGTAACTTTGAAACCTTTGATGGAAACACATTTTGAAAATGTTGCAACACTTGATACCTTTTCAGTACATATACATTCTCAACTTCTTTACCTTTGTCACTAGAGATATGAACTGTGAATAACACACATCCTTTCCTACGATTCCTCTTGGGCTGCATGGTTGTCACCATCCTAACCTATGTGGCTTTCTTCTTTCCCTGCAATACTCTTGGCTCCCCATTATCATCCAAACATTCAATAGATTTGTCATAACAATATATCTAGGTTATGTGAAGATATAACCAATCCATAGCCAATAAGATACTGTAGGAACCCAATGGAAATATTTTTAAGTGCATTGTTAAAGGCATACCATTTAACTCAAATACACAAGCTCTTACCCAATGGTGAACTCTCCTCTTTGTACTTGTGGTCAACTGCACTAGCCAAGATTTTTCATGCATTTCCATACTCAACCCACACTTATCCACCAAGTCCAGATTAATATAACTATAGTTAGATCTAGATTCAATAAAAATAGAAACTAGTTGATCGCAAAGCTTACTGTCCATCTCAATGATAGAAGCCTGGTGATATTCATGTATATTTTTCACGGCTGCATAAATTTTAGGAATGCTATGCCCAACATCTCCCACTATCTGTGCCTCTTGTGCACTGTAGATATGTGGCCTGCCACCTTGATGTTGTTAACAGTCTCTCCTACGATGATCCTTGCCACAATTCTAACATTGTATAGGCTTCCAACCCTCATCCTTATTATGCTCCTTTGATCGAAATCCCTGTCCTCTACCAGATGTATTGAACTTCTTAGGCAGGGAAAAATTCTCCTTGTTACCTATATCATGAGGTATTACACACTTCTTGTCCCATTTTCCTTTGTTCTTATCATTACCTCTCTAATTTGGCTTAGTTTCTGATATATGATTTGATTTTTCATAACAATGTTTGAGTTTCTAGATGGCCTCCTCCAATGATATGGGCTCATGGAACTGAATCCTATATCTGAATGAAATTTACAACCCACTAATCAATATCTGAATCTTGTCCTTCTCCTCCTTGAGGTAAGGAACATATGCCAGTGACTCCAAGAACCTACTAGTATACTCCTCATCTTTCATGGAACCCATCTTCAGCTCATAAAACTACTTTTCCTTGTCATCGTAGTATATCTATTATAGATACTTCTTTTATAATATCCTTTTGAACTCACTCCAAGTCAACTCCTCCTCATAAATATCTGTAACGTTTCTCACATCTTCCCACCAAATTTATTCTCTACTTCTAAGGCTGAATGTAGCTATCCTAGCTTTCATATTTCTGAGTAATCATGCAATTCGTAAAACTTCTTCATGCCAGGAAATAATGCCTCTGTATCGTGTGGTTTCTTCGTCTCTCCATCAAATTTAGGTGGTTTTTAATTTTTAAACTCTTCTGGAAAATAGTCCCCGTCACTCCTCTTGTAAGGATGATACCGATGATGGTCACGATGCCTATCTGAACGAGAACTAGAATGATACCGGTGCTCATCACTCCTCCCATCCATAGTGTCTAAAAACTTGTCATATTTCACTGAATCAACTCTCTCTAACCTGTGCCTACTACGAGACCTACAGTCATATGCCCCATTAGTTCTATCCTCTTGCCCATAACTAACCCTAAGTGGCCCTTGCTTCTGCAACTTTGAAAACTTTGAAGGATGATTGCATTAACTTGTGATTTATTTTCATGTGCCTATATAAGTCTATCATTTTATTCCTTACAACTTCTTATTTCTTCTTTTAGACTTCTCAATGTATCTCCCAAATCAGGTGAATGTCCAATACCATGCTTCTCATATGACTCATATGGAGAATCTATGTAGTCTACCATTCTGCTATTCACTTTTGAATTCTTCCTACAATGTGAAATATGTCAGATAAACCAATTCATAATAAATCAACATACCTTAGTGTAATTTGGGGAGGATACTTCCTGCAAGATCAATCAATCAATGTGATACATGTATAGATATAATCATAATCAGCATATGAACTCATAACACATGGTATACTAGTGCATAATTATGATTCTAGTTGGGGTCCAATCATCCATGCATAGCCATACCAAATACACACTAATGCAAGCTTGACCACACACAAGCATAAGCACGAACCATACATGAAATAAGAAACATGCAACCCAGCATGAATGGCCAATGCATGTTCAGAACATAACATCACTCAAGAAAGCATACACAGACACACACAACATGACCAATATGTGACCTAGCATAAAAAAGCGATGCATATACAATATGTATCCATATGTAAACAAGAGTGCATGTACAATACATAAACAAGAATAACACACCATCATTCATACACACATGACTGCATGTTGACAGTGATACCACAACCACTGACATGGAAACACCACAGCCACAATGGGAAACACAACAAAAGCGCAAAAAACACATAAAACATAGGTATGAAAACACATAATAAATCAATATAAAAATATGACCAACAAACCACCCATCAAGTCCGAAAGTTGAACCATGCTCTGATACCACTCTATAACACCCTCTTCCCACATCTACCCAAGTAATCATCCAACCGAGGTAAACATGTGATGAGAGGCTACTAATATGTGATTCAGCCTTGTATATTACCTCAAGGAAGTGGAACCGACGGAAACAAAAAAAACACACCTTACACTGCAACATTTACATCCCCAAGAGGTAACCCAATCTCCCAGGGCCAAGTTCCTCGAATGGGGACTAATTTTTATCCCCTTTGAGGCTGAGTTGTAGGCTTGTAAGGGAAATGGAGTGGCTCTAGACCCTAGAGTCGTGAGATAGCCTTGTCAAGGTAGTAGCTCAGGCCCAAAAAATAAATTTTACGCCTATAGCTCCGAGATTTGTGCCACATTTTCAGCCCTTCAGCCCGGGTGACTACCCAGAACTTCCTGTAAATTCAGAAGAGGGTAAATAATTTAAAAAAAAAATATGGAAGCAATCACATCAACCAGAACTCATCTAACCCCACCTATCCATGACAAGAATTTATTCATACATGTCACAAACATAATATCTATAGGTAGAACCAGGAGATTTAAACAAAGGGGTCTCTTCCTTATCTAAGAATAGAAAAGAAGAATTTCTCCCCTACATCATAATCTATCATACAATAAATTTTACCATAGATACCTGGGATATTCATTTACAGGAAAAAACATGAATAGAGCCATACATAATCACTAATCGAATACATGCTCATAACCAGTATATTAATACAAAAATAAAATGGATACAATATCAATAAAATCCATACATAAACTAGTATATTTTTGTATCGAATACCAGAGAAATTATCTCTTCGTTATTGAATGTAAAAATCCAACCGTAGATGGGACTTCGACATTCCACCCGACCATATTTTGGCTTAGCCAAGTCTCACTTCACCCAATGACCCTCGTGCCATATTCCAACCATCAATGTGGGACACAATCAAACACGTTAATCACAATCAATCCAGGGCTTCGAGAGGTAAAACCACCTCAACACTCAACCAACTATTCCACCTTACGGTCAGACATCACAACCATCACATATTGGTCTCTATTGAAGCTTCTCTAGGGATCTAGAGTGTTTTTTCCTACCAGGGCTTCTAGGAAAAGTAACACAACCCCAAGTGTTACAAGGCTTCTAAGATTAGTAACTCAACCCAAACTATTACAAGGCTTCCAAAGTGTTTGTCCAACTAGGACTTCAGGGACTAGTAACTCAACCCACCTAGGCCTTCCATATCGTTTGTCAAAACAAGGCTTCCAGGACTAGTAATTAAACCCACGGTTGATTGTTGGGCTTCCAGAGCATTTTTCCAACCAAGGCTTCCAGGAACTAATAACTGAACCCAACAACTAAAGGAATCATCAGAACCAAATAGAAAACAATTAATGGAACTAAACCCACAATACCATGGTTGTCCAAGAAATGACAAGGATAGCCAATCCACATGCATACACCATGTATGCCAAAACCAATGATTAAAACATACATGCAACTCAATACTTGCAATCAAATCTCATTTTATTTGCTAATCCCAATGTCCACCTGCATTTTTGTGCACTTCCTTTGCCTCCTTACTCCAAATCACCAAGTATCCACACTATCCAATAGTGATCCAAGAAAATTCTAAGTATCCAAGAGTATGAGAGAGAGAGAGAGAGAGAGAGAGAGAGAGAGAGAGAGAGAGAGAGAGAGAATAATGAGAGAGCTCCAAAAATGCACGGGAAAAAACTACCAAATGATCCTCATAAGTATTTTTATAGAAGAGGCCTCTATTTTCATCATTTTCCATTATTTTAATTTAATTTCCTCTTTACATGCAACCTCTGACCTTTCATCTACATTTTCTCGTAATTTGGATTATCTTCATAAATAAATATGCCCAAAGATACTTTTTCCTTTTTAATGCCTTAGCCATAGCCTTTGTCAATTTCCTTAGCCATAAAAAACCATGTGAACAATGGCATTAAGATGTTTTTTCCAACATTCAGCTTGGTATATGTGTCCCATCAACCGTGGTTATTGCGTCGAGAGGCGCTCTACAACCCAGTATAGGGTACATGTGTAGATCTAATGTAAGAAATGTAATATAAACATTTGACGTGTCCGAGTATAAGGCACATGTGTAGATGTAATGTGAGAAATGTAAGGTAGGAAATTTAATGTAAGTAAACATTTGAAATGTCGGAGTATAACAATATAAATAAACCAAAGGTATGGTAAATAAAAAATAAAACCTCTTTTTATACTTACTATAGAGGTATGGTAAATAAATAAAACATTTTTTTATACTTACTCTATAGTTATGGTAAATAAATAAAAATATAAATAGATATGGCAGATAAATAAAACCTCTTTTTATATATACTCAGTACTCCTCTTTATATTTATGCAGTAAGAAATGTAATGTATGTAAATATTTGAAATGCTGGTAAAAAAAGGTATGGTAAATAAATAAAAGTATAAATAAACTGGAGGTATGGTAAATAAAAAATAAAACCTCTTTTTATACTTATGGTAAATAAATAAAAATATAAATAAATTGGAGGTATGGTAAATAAATAAAACCTCTTTTTATATTTACTCTATAAACCTTTTTATGTTTACGAAAACTAAATAATATGGGTCAAATATGGTATTTGTAAAAGAGGTATGGTAAATAATTAAATATAAAAGAGCTATAGAGAGGTATAGTAAATACCATGGAACACATTATTATTAATATCATGGGATAAATACTATGGGCCAAATACCATATTTATAAAAGAGGTATGGTAAATAATTAAATATAAAAGAGGTATACAAAGGTATATTAAATACCATGGAACACATTATTATTAATACCATGGGCTAAATACTATGGACCAAATATCGTATTTATAAAAGAGGTATGGTAAATAATTAAATATAAAAGAGGTATATAGAGGTATGGTAAATATATAAAATAATATATCAAATATGATTAGAAATCAACATCTAAGTATATACCAAGCCTATAGGCCAAATACCCTAATATTAGCATTAAAAGATTAATATTAATATTATTATTAATTATAATATTCATATTAATATATTATAATATTAATATTATTAAATTTAATAAATTTGGATTCCGAAGGTTTGTATTTGAGTACACTACATGCATTGATTATCTCACGTAAATAGTAATTGTAAAAGAATGTTTAACATTTAATATTTAAAATTTAATCTAATTAATCTAATTTTGGCCCTAATGAAAAATCACTTATCTCCCTAAATATATAATTTTTTTTTGTAAGTTTAGTAGTGTCTTTTTATTTTCTATTAATAAAAAAGCAACAGGTTACATCATATCAAAACTTGATGCCTTAACCTACCCAGAGGAAACCGGCCACCTTAAAGAGTTATAAGCCAACTAGTACTGAAAAATTTTAAACCTTCTATTATCAGCTATGTCCAATTTACTATCTCTTACATATTTTAATTGTAAATAGTAAATGCTATCCGCAAAATACATAAAAAAAAAACGAGATAAAATATTGTGTCAATCATCCAAAGATTCAATTGGTGCCTAATCCTTTACACTAGAACCGATCATGTCCACCTGGTGCATGGTTTGCAGCTAAAAATCTATGCGGCCAAGACAAACAATCCCATGTTGCTGAGACACACAGATTTCTTGAATATCTCTTCTTATTTCTTGCAAAACATAAGCGACTTTTGGGTCTCCTCCAATTTTATGTATAATCATGATTGCCTTGGCCATAATGCATTTAAACATCCAATATTTATGGATAGACTGGTGGAATAGTGACAATCTACTAATTTTGTTATGAGGTTATTTTAGGAAATACGTTGCCTCCTCCTGAATTTCTCCTTCCTCTTTGGTATTATAGTCCCTCTCTCATCTATCGATAAGGTTTAGGACATACGGCGGAATGCCAGCACAATAGACATCGAAGAGGTTTTCCATTACCTCTTTGCCTACTTTCTTCCTCTCTTAATAGGCCCCAAAATAGGCTCAGTTTGTTTCTGTTTCCCCTTATCTTTAGCTTCCTTCTTGGTCGTTTTTCATTTAACCATATTTGCAAGCAAAAGTACCGACCACTTAAAACACTGACAATTATGTAGCAAGTCCTTTCCCAATGGTTGATTAACACCTATAGAAATTTTATAGAAACCTTTGTATCGCAGAAGAAAGTCAATAACTGTTTATACAAAAAACCATGAAAAGGACCGACACTACCAGGCGTGAAATCTTAGCAATCAGTAAATCAATAGCCGTCCACGTTCTCCCTTCTCAGGGTGGTGGGATTGGAATTTATTATGATAGAAATGGGAATGCATGACGAGACGTAGACACTTAAAATCCAACAAATGAATAGAAAAACTAAAATTCCTCAGCTCCCAGAGATTATAGAGTAACAAATAGTGAGGACAGGACTTCGACCTAGTTAGCCAGAGGCCCATAGAAATGAAACTGAAACCTCTATAATCAGAGTTTAAACTATTAAGAACATGATGAAACCTTAGTACACAGATATTCACCCACAACCCTGAAAGAGAACCGACCTCATTACAAAATAAATGAGTGGGAGTAGGTCCAGAGACAGTATTGCGACGAGCACCGTTATGAGGGTAGTCAATTTTAGCCATGCACTATATCTCATAATTCTGGGACAAGAAAGCTAATGCCCTGTCATTACACACAGTGTGCGGGGTGAAGGAAGACTAAAGACCAGAGTGCATGGGGTAAGGAGATTGAAGTGGTGGATCAATAATGGAGGCCATGGAGCTAAGTAACACAAAAAAATATACAAAAGACGGGAATAGAGAGGTTGTAAAGAAAATGAACCTAAATCCCCCTGAGTCAAGGCTATGCATAAATAATAACCACAATTTGAACAATGACTGTAAACACAATTTGAACAATGACTGTAGCATTGAGAGCCATGAAAACCCACAGAGGTTTGAAAGCCTCCATAAAAAACCTGACAATAAACTATGGAATTCAAATTGAACAAGAATGGAAACATCTCCTTGCAGAAATTTGTTTTCTAATAGACCAAAAGAGAGTTTAAGCACACTATGACATACATAGTGAGGATACAAACCACATACCAGGTGACAAGATGAGGACGCAATGCTCCAACCTTCTCCCACATTGCGCTTGCTCCTTCTTCTTTAGAATTATGTCAGAAAATGATACTGCCCTTTCCTATAGCTGCTTTCATAAACCCCCTAACGCGTTGACGTTGTTTCCCAAACCATTCTGACAGGGTTAGTTGGCCTCCACCATAATCATCAGCAGTCATTATAACATGTGTGTGATGATACCGCCCCTTTGATTTCCTGCCGTCATTATCCTTGGGTGGCTGTGTGGTATCACTAAATATATAAATTTAACAAAAATAAAGTTTCAAATTGTATTTGTGAGGAAGCATCTCTGTGAGAGTGCGAAGAGTGGAATAATATTTGTGAGAAAGGATTTCGAGAGCTGTATGGAGTGGAAAATAATATTTGTGCGAAATGATAGATTTATAGCTTTGATTTTGTTTGCTCTTGAATTTTATTTTTTTTTCTACCTTTTTATTTTTACCTTTTCATCTACTTTGACTCCATGGATTCGATCATGTGTAATTAATCACTCTTACCACAAAATTAGAATGATTTAATTTATGCCTTGAGAGAAAGACCACTAAATTAGAATGATTTAATTTTTTCCTTGCCTGAAACCTTGCCCGAATGATTTCAATACTCTATTTCTAAATGTGTAAAAACTAGCCTAGATCCATCTTCACTCTGGATCTATCAAGCCCCGAGAGGGATCAAATATTTCAAGGTGAAACCTTTCCTCAAATTTTGCACTAAAAAACGAGGCTTGCACCTCTAGATATTTTATCCCTCTTAGCGCTTGATAGATCCAGAGTTAAGATGGATCTAGGTTGGTTATTTTTAACATTTATTACATGGAATTTTCACCAGGGCTATTACACTAGTATTCTACAGGTTTGTATTTAAAAATACTGAGTGCTAGTGTGTGTGTGTGTGTGCACTATTTCTTGAATTATTTTATTTATATAATCAATTCTTCCTGTAACCCAAAACCATAAATTTTATATAATAATGGGTTAATATAATAATCTTCAAATCCTAGTTAATATACATCAAGGTAGATAATTTTTCCTCCTATTTTCTTTTATGTTCAATAAATTCTACTTCTAACTAGCAACATAACTAAATTCTACTTTATGAATAATACTCTATGAAATAATACTTTATGAAAATATTCATGAGAGAAATTTTAGGTTACATAGAGTGTTGGTACAACAAATTTTCAAATAGAATACAAAATTTACTTGAAATTTGTGGAAGGGACATTTTGAAGAGTATGGAACTAAGAAAATTTGTAATACCTTTTTTTATTATAAAATAGATGGGTATACTGAATGTTCGAATCATGTGGTTGAATATATGCTTGACATAAATGGATAAATTCGAGAATTAGGAACATTATTTAAAATTGGATTTTGCATATAGAAATGGGCATCATGCACCATTAAATGAGGTCCATTTGAGTATTTATATGGAATGAGATATAATAATATTAATTTTGGATAACTGAGTGAATATGCACATACTTTTTCCACAAATGGATAAGGAAAATGGAACAAGAAGTTTCACTAATCTAGACAGATTTTTAGGTCACAAAAAATAGATAGAAAAATTATATTAATAACAACCTGGTGTATAAAGATTTTAGTTTTGGGATTTTTTTTCCTTAAAGTTACCTCAGGTAATATTTCTCTGAATCTTGAAAATTGTACAAATATGGATCCTATATATCACAAACAATTTGATATCATTTATAAGATAAGGTTAATTACATATAGACTTGCATTACTTGCTAAAAATAGTGATACAATGTTTTTTATGTTACTTTCTTAATAGATATGTAAATAATCTCTAACCATATGATTGATTAGGATATTGTAGGTGGAGCTAGAGGGATATTTCTAAATAGAGTAAATGTGCATCCATAGAAGGAAAATAACTATTGAACCCCATAATTTCTTCTTTTTGACACCATCCTTTACCTCATTTGTTAATTTTTGACCTCCATAACAATGCATTGGACATTAAGTTACAATATTTATGACATGGAATGCATAAAATTATATCCTATTTCGCAAAGTGACATTGTCCTTTATTATTTATCTTAACGTTTAATGTGGCTACTGAATTCTAATGATTTTGCAGTTAATTCACAATTCTGCAGCCTAGTCCATTGTTCGACAGGTTTTAGAATGCCAGCTGGGGAGCGAAATATATGGATAGGTGGAAATCAATACACATAAAAATTTATTCCTATTTCCATGAGCCAAAGTGATGGAATAAACCCTAGTAACATGGTCAAAGGAAAGGTTAACCACGAAAAGTCGGCAACATGTGAGCAAGAACAAGATTTGCTCCTCGTGATTTTGCTTTTCTAATAGAAAATTCACGATGAAATCATGATATTATTGTTTCTATATTAGATTTAGTTTATGTTGATTAGGCTTAGACTTAAATATCTAAACATTAATTTCCATGAGCCTTATAAGTAATGCCTCTCAACAGAAATGAAAGATAGTCAGTAAGATTAAAACTCTGTTATTGAAACTTTGTTTTAAAGAAGTAATTTTGTTTCCAATGTGCATCTATGTGTGGTTAAGTGTTTGATGACTAGGGTAATTGCATTTTCCTGCTTCTTGTGAAGGCCCCCCTTGAGGAAGTAAGGATTTTTATGTTGTTTTTCATTACTAAATAGTTAATTCTTTAGTTATGTTTTCGATTTCTCTGATTTAAATTTCTAACTGTAATTGTCAATTTCCTTTCAGCTAATTCATTTGCTTAGTATTTTTAAATTATTCATTTATTTCAAGGATTAAAAATGCATATGGGCAGATAGGATTTTTATGAAAGCGAGTTTCTTTATAAGTGTGAAGAGTGATTTTCATTAAGTAAAATTTCATTCATGCAACTGTGTGGTTTTATTTAAGTATTCAGATTTATTGATTGAGAGCTATTTCCTTTTTCTACAATTGAATATGAATTTGATTTTCATTTATGTAAAGTGTGAAATTGATTTCATTTGTGCAAGGGTTTGAGATTTCCATTTCAAAGAAAAGTGTGGAGTTTATAAACATAAACAGTTTTAGTAGAGAGTGTGATCATCATTGGATTTTTCTGGGAATTATTAAATTGTTTATGAAAACCTTATGCATTTCGATAAAAATAAATTTCATTTAGAATTTTGTAAATAATCAATACTCATAACACATCCAATGCATTTACACTTCATCAATTTACTAGCCTTGGTTGACAATTTATATAAGTAATTTAAAACCAATTAAATTACCAAAAATCTTGGCGTTGTTGTCAGGGAAGTGTATATAGGAGTATTTTCTCTAAAAAATAAATGACATGCATAAAGAAAGAGATTCTAGAGGTAGTTTCGTACGTAGAGGTAGAATTTTAATTCCAACGTCACTACTCACCGCACCACGACCTTGTAGCACCATACCACCCACCCAAACTCGTATACTATCCATTGCAGGCATACATAGAGTTCCTCAGGTACTTAGATATGAAATCAAACCTGGAATTTCACCAAATTCATTAATGGTTGACATAATATAAGAATAATATCCTACATCCCCAACATAAGGAGTCATTTTTCTATCTTCAACTCGGAAGCGAACTCTAGCACATGAACTAGAAGTGCCTACTAAAGAACAAGAAGAGGAAACATATTTTAATATACCATTGATAGAAGAACCATAGGAACTATAAGAGGAGCTTAAAAATCCAATTTTTCAACCTTATATTAGTTCTACAATGGTGGAATAAGGGGAAGGAGAAGTATACAATTGTGGAAAACCTAGGATTGGAGGTGGAAGAGGTGAAGAAAGAGGAAGAGGAGGAGATAGAAGAGAAACAAACCCATTCAAATTTCATATATTTGATGAATATACCATAGTAAAAATGAAAAATATCTCACCCTTCTTCCTTCCTAACTTCCATGGATTATAAAGTGAGGATCTTGAAACATTCATTTTTGAGTTAGAAAGTTTATGTAGATATTATGACTATTTTCTCGATCCCCATAAATTGAAATTGTTTTCAACAACTCTTAAGGATGAAGCACTAAAATGGTTTATGGGCTTAGTAACAAACACTATTAGAACATGGAAACAAATAAAAAACACATTCTTAGATATATAAAAGGATTACTGCATTACCCATAGCCTTAAGGATGAATTTTTCAAAATGATGCAAAGAGAAGATGAAAATATTGAGGATTTTATTGAAAGGTTTAGCTACAATATTAAGAGAGCTACAATGGAAAATTTAGATGAAGAAACTTTGAAATCTATCCTATTAAAATCCATCAGAGATGACTGGATAGATCTTTTGAATCTGATTGGTAAAGGAGATATTTCTCAGTTATCATTACCAGATATTTCTGAGTTATGAATACACATTTCAAGAGGAAAGAAAAAGACTGGAAAAGCCCAATAGATCCTTCTATTTATAGGATTAACAAATCTGTAGATGAAACAATAAGTAGGGATGAAATAGGAAATTTTCTTGATAATTTTAAGACATACATTTTAGGGATTCTTAGTGAACAAATAGACACCCTTAAAATAAAAAACAAGAAAAAAGCCAAAAATTTTGCTCTATCCATATTTTTTCCAAAGTGAAAAAAGAAACATGGCTTGAGAGAATTTCATATTGATTTGAAAAGCATAGAAACTTGTGTCATATGTGAAAAAAGTCATGATACCAAAGAACTTCCTTCAATACTAGTTCTTAAAGTTGATTACCAAGAGGAAGTAGCGCCAAGTCAAGTAGATCCTCTTTTTTTAATTGCCAAGAGACCATGGAAAAATCAAGGATTTAACACCCAAACATATGAACAACCATCACAAAATAACTAGATTGTACCCATGCCTTGGCAACCTTGTCCTCAACCTTGGGCACAAGGATGGAAAAATACTTATGGAAGATATCCTGAGTACTCTCAATATCCTCAACCTTACCCTAGTTTTCCACCACAATAGTTTCCTCAGTCTAATCAACCACCTCAAACTCATACTCAAAACCCAAATCCACAAATTTCGTTAACATTTCCACCAAGACCAAACAAATTACCTTCTCAAACACTCCCAAACCCAAATAATAAAATCTCACAACTTGTTTATAACATATAAGGGAAAATTTTCCAAAATTATATGATAACTCCATTGGATCTAAAAAATGTTCAACTTAGATCCGATAGAGTATTGGAAAAGAATCCACCATCTGTTGTTATTCAAGAAAGTGAAAAAGATGATCACACTCAAGAAGAAACATATCCTCATCAGAAGAAAAATTATAAAAAACAAACCACCTTTGTACATACCAATGATATTCCAATAAACTCAACTCCCATTATAGAACAACCTTCAGTTTTGGGAACAAACCCACCTTTTCTAGAAAGACTACAAATTGATAAAGGCGTAGAGAAACATATTAGGATACCTGATTATGATATGTTGGATGAACTGAAGAATGTTTGTATAGAAATCCATTTGATACAGGCGATCAAGGGAATACCAATATTTTTAAAGAAACTTAGGGAGTTAAGCATTAAAAGATCTGGAAGAAAAATAAAAGAAGTTAAAAGAATTCAACTGGTTGGAAAAATTGTAGATATCATAATGGGAAAAACAAAAGCTTTGTAATATCTAGATCGAGGAATTCCCATTGTGAAAACACACATCAATGGTTTTTAGATACCAAATACATTGATTGATTTAGGAGAAACTATGGATCAATTGAAACTTCCTAATCTTAATTATACACCTACATTATTAAAAATAGCAAAAAAACCTGTTATAAAAACTGATGGTGTGTTAGAAGATGTGTTTGTATCCTTAGATTATTGGGAATACCCTGTTTATTTTATGATCTTAACACCCAAGAATAATCTAGGAGGGAATCCATTAATCCTAGGAAGACCATGGTTAGATAAAAATGATGCTTTTATAAGTTGTAGATCTGTTGATATGTTTATTTTTGATGGAAGTTAACCAAATAAATTCACATTATATTCTCCAGCAAAAACAATGATAGAAATATAAATTAAAGAATGGATAGAAGATGATATTGATATACGCTCAATTTTTTCTACTTCACAAATAAATGAAGAAGATAAAATTTTAAATTTAATGGAAAATAATGAATATTCCTCATATTGTGAATCCAGTCAATATTTTCAAGAACAATGTAATGTTGAATATCTATAATATTGTCAAATGTATTTACATTCTATGGAAAATTTGGCAATTCTTTAATAGAAATATTCCAAGGAAAAACTTTGAATGTTAATGATAAGCTCGAGCAATTTCAAAAGAAAGAATTAGTAAAAATGCTACAAGAACATTGCTCTACTTATGCATGGGAATACACTGATATGAAAGGAATTTACCCTAAAGCTTGTATGCATCATATATATATTGAAGAAAATTCCAGACCAATTAGACAACCACAAAGGAGGATGAATCCAAACTTAAGGGAAATTGTTAAAGAAGAATTACAAAAATTGTTAAACGTGAATTGCATATATCCTATATCTGATAGTTAATGTGTCTCACAATTATTAATTGTTCAAAAAAAAAAGTAAAATGGAGTGTACCATTGATTATAGCAAACTGAATAAAGCTACCTTCAAATATAGTTTTACACTCCCTTTTATAGATCAAGTTCTTGAAACATTGGAAGGAAAGAAGTATTTTTCATTTCAGGATGGATTTAGTGGATATAACCAAATTCAAGTTGCTCCACGAGATCAAGACACAACAAATTTTACCTACCCATGGGGAAATTATTCTTATTGAGAACTTCCTTTTGGATTATGTAATGCAATAGAAAAATTCCAAAGGGCTGTACTGGGAATTTTCTCTGATCTAATTCATGATTGTGTGGAAGTATACATGGATGATTTTACTGTCTATGGAAACTATTTTGAAGAAGCTCTTAAGAATATAGAAATTTTATTATTAGATGTAAAGAAAAAAATATCTCATTAAGTCATGAAATTTTTTTTATGATGTTTACTGAAGGGATTGTTTTAAGCCACCAAATTTTAGGAGATGGAATCAAGGTGGATGCATCTAAGGTAGAAGTAATTCCTAAATTATTAGTTCCTACATGTCAAAAATATTTTAGAAGCTTTCTTGGTTTTACTGGTTGCTATAGACGATTCATATAAAACTTACCAAGATTGCGTCTCCACTTTTAAAATTACTTACAAAATATTGTTAGTTCACCTGGAATTTTGACTTCCATAATGCCTTTGAAACATTAAAATGATAAAATTTCGAAGCTCCAATTTTTAGAGGATCAAATTGGAAATTACCTTTTCATATATCCCATGACGTCTAAGATAGATCTTTGGGAGCTGTGTTAGGACAAAAATACCTTACTCCTTATGCCATTTACTATAAAATTAAAAATTCAACTCCTGTTGAGTTAAATTATACTGTATTGAAAGGATTTTTTAGCAGTTGTAGATGCCATCAAGAAGTTCAAACAATATATCACTGGTTATGAAAAATTTATTCACAAAGATCATTTTGCAATTAAATATATAATGAATAAATCAATTACAAATGGCAGAATCATAAGGTGGTTACTTTTGTTACAAGATTTTAATATTACTATTTTGGATAGACTTGGAAAACAAAACAAAGTTGCTGATTTCTTATCTAGAATCCAAAATAATAATAATAATGCTCCTGTAAAATATGATTTCCATGATGAATACCTTTTTGTAGTATCTATTAAATCTATTTTTTTTGCAGATATTTCAATTTTTTTGGCTACAGGTAAGTTACAATCATATTTATCTCCTCGTGAAAAAATAAAGGTAATTCAAATTCATGCATCATACTCATGGATAAATGAAGAATTGTACACAAATGAATATATTTAATCATTCCAAGATGTATCAGAGAAGATGAAGTACCAGAAAATTTGAAAGTGTGTCATGATGAACCATGTGCATGGCATTTTGCTGATAAAATAACTTCCTATAAAGTCCTTCTCTTAGGATATTATTTTCCTTCTCTTTTTAAAGATTCCAAACAATATGTTAAGAGATGTGTTAGTTATCAAAGAATGGAAAAACATGTTCCTTCAGATGAAATTCCTCTACAACCTCAGGTACTCATTGAACCTTTTGAGAAATGGGCTCTAGATCTTGTTGGTCCTATTAATATACCATCAAGACAAAGAAAGTACATCCTTGTTTGCACTAATTATGTTACAAATTATGTAGAAGCTAAAACACTTCCTTTTGCTACTAAAAATGAGGCAGTCTCATTTCCTTTTTAGAATATTTTTCCTCATTTTGTGGCCTAAAGGAAATTGTGACAGATCAAGGTACTCAATTTACATCCACGTTAGTACAAAATATAATGGAGGAATATAAAATAAAACATCAAAAATCCAGTCCATATCATCCACAAGCAAATGAACAGGTGGAATCCACCAATAAAGTAATTGAAGAAATTCCTACCAAAATTTTGCACTAACATAGAATAGATTGGGCATAACATACCACATGGAGGAACACCATAAGAAATACTCCCTATGAAATTGTTTATGGGAAGTAAGTCATATTCCCCATTGAATTATAAATAAAGACTTTCAAGAAAATAATCAAATTAGGTCTTGACCTATCTGAAGAAAAAAATAGAGAATGGAAAAATTAAATGAACTTGATGAGATGAGACAAGATGCTATTCAAAGAACTAACATAGTTCAAAAAAAAATATCCATATGGCATGACATATTCATAAAAGAAATGAAATTTCATCCAGGAGGTTGGGCATTACTCTTTGATTCAAATTTTAATGATTTTAAAGGAAAATTTCAAACTCATTGGCTTGGGCCTAGTGAGATTAAAATTGTCTTTGAAATGGAGAAGTCATAATTATAACTATTGATGAAGAAAGAGTGACCTTCCTTGTAAATGTCATTGATTGAGAATTTATCACAAACCATTGACAAAGGAAGACTTTTTTGAACATCTGCAAGACAATTTTTATCTAAAGGTGGTTAGGAAGGGTTCTCCTTCCTCTCCAACTTAACTTGCAAAAAGATTTTTTTTTTCAATAAATAACAATAATAACAATAATAATAATAATAATAATAATAATAATAAATGATAAAAAAAGAAATAATTATATAAACATTAAAACCAACATTGTTGGCATGTTTATACATAAAACATAGGATGAAAACCAATCATTCTTGGCATCGTATATTTTCTTTCCTATTATACTCCCACTTATCTTATGAACCTCCTTTTATTTTTTCAAATACTCAACAATATAAGTGATGAAAACCTTTAGCCTTAACAAAATTCTGACACCGACTTGATTTAACAGGATTCAATCAGGACACGGAAGCTTCAAGCACTAAGGAATAATGATAAAGCTTACAGATAAGGAATTGAAAGAAAAACTACAAGGGACCAATTGAAACATTAGAAGCATGAATTTAAAGGTATGTAAATGTTAAATTAGACAATGAGGGAAACAAAACACTAGATTATGAAATAAGGTAGATGTTTCTACCGCCATTTGAAATCATCATTACTATTTTCCAACTTCAAGCTAACCATAAATACAAGTCGTTTCGATGAAGTAAACATAATCATAATTCAAAAACACACTATATATCATCACACAACCATTTCGCTCCATAAAATGCTACTTCATTCATAACTCTACCAAAATGTACACTTTGTTTTCCCCGAAGCCCTACTCATTCCATAAACCTTATTTATTATATAATTCTCCCTCATCAACACCATCATCCTCACTCCATAAACCTATCAAATGAATTAATTAAGGGTGAAGACTTTGCTAACATGGGGTTTATTTTAAGAATGGAGCCAGTTGGAAGAAATTTTATGGAAGGTTTCCCTAATGTTAGGCAATTTCAACAGCAAGCGCAATGGTTGGAATTCATAGAAAAAATCAACGGCCATGATAAAGAAGTTACCAAATCATTTTATTGTGAATTTGATGGAGTTGAAGTGGAAATTTGGGATGTAAATATGGTATTAATAGAATATTTCATAGTAGAAATAACTAGCCTACCCAAAGTAGGAAAAAAATCTTTCAAAAATAGGGTAATTGAAGAAAGTGGATGGAAAAAACTTCTCAAAAACCCAGGTATAGATACTTCAGTCTTTAAGAAAGGAATTCTAGTTTCAACTCTTAAAAATACACGGAGAAATTTATTGTTGACCATTCACAAATTTATTACTTGTGAGGATATATTTGGAAACATGTTTTTCTATCATGTGTGTTTAATGATGCATTTCCTTGAGGGTAGTGAAATCAATTTGCATTATTTATTACTCCATAGTTTGAAGAAAATGGAAAATAGCACCCAGAAGAAAATACAGTTTATCGAAAACACCATATATCATCATGTTTTAATAAATATGTCAATTTAAGACCATATTAAAACCAAAGGGGATAACTGGGAAATTTTCTTAGTCAGGAATCAATTTCAGGAAGAAGAACACAAAGAATCCAGCAACAAAATCAAGAGAAGTAGGAAGAAAATACTTGCAAACCATAGTAATGATCTACCTCTACAAACATAGTAGACTTCAGTAGATGAAATTCCTCTGATGGCCATATTAGAAAACCTTAAAGAAAACAATGTTAGAATAAATAAATCCAGTGAAAAGAAAGGAAGCACACCCAAAAATAAAACAGAGGAAGAAGAAAAAAATAAGGAAGAACAAGAGAAGAATCAAAATGAAGTTTCTAATACTAAAATATTTTCTAAAATTCAATCCATCTTGAGAAGAAGAACACAAAATAATAGAACCATACATGAATAGTCAAGGCAGTCCCCAAAATTGGTCAATTTAGAAGAAGAAGAAATGGAATTCAATATTCCATCTCCAAAAGTTCCATCACCTATAACTGTGTCACCAATATTAAGTCCAATAAGAAGAAGGCCTAAAATAGATCTAGTTCAATAAGAAATATATGACTATATAGAATCCTTGGAGAAGAAAGCCTCAAACCAAGCTACTGCATCTATTTCAAATCAGAAAGAAGAAGTTCATACTCCAGCATAATCTCCAAGAATCAAAATCCTCAAGGAAGAAATTTCTGAACTGGAGATATTAAATAGGCATTTGAAGAAAGAACATGATGAATTAACAATACTAACTGAAATTCAAAAGACCAAAAGTGATAATCTCTTATTGCACCTTGGACTACGGTATGAAACGAACAAAAAGTTGAAGGCCAAAAATAAATTCCTCAAAATGAAATTCATAAATCTATAACATAAAATTCTGATGAAGAAACCAAACATGTCAATTATTATCAAGGAGGTAAGAAAATCTAATTTGGATGTCCTTTCTCAGGTATCAGAGGAGATTTAGTGAGAGAAAAGGGTACAAATTTTGAATTTTTGGTATGAGGACATGTAATGGTTTCTGTGTGGGGGAATGTTGAACCCCATAATTTCTTCTTTTTGAAACCATCATTTACTTCATTTCTTTCTTTTTGACCTCCATAACAATGAACTGGACATCAAGTTATAGTATTTATGACATGGCAGGTATACAGTTGTATCCTATTTCATAAAGTGACCATTTCCTTTATTATTTAGTTTAACGTTTACTATGGCTACTAAATTCAAATGATTCTGCATCTAATTCACAATTCCGCAACGAAATCCATTGTTTTATGGGTTCTAGAATGCTAGTTGGGGTGTGAAATATATGGATAGGGGTTGAACGTGAAGGTGGCTTATAATTTCGTGAGAAACACACCCGAAAATTTCACTCTCCCAATAGTTCGACTGAACTTTTGAGATTAATTTGGCCGAACTTCTTCCACCGTTTTTCAAACTTATTCCATTGTTTACGTTGACGACAACGGTAACCATATTTTTTGGCCATAGGTAGAAAAACCGACGTTAAAATTTTGGCCGAACTTTTATAAAAGTTCGGTCGAACTTTTCCTTATAAATATAGCAGCCCTTAGACCACAAAAATATTTTCTGCAATTTCAGTTTTACATGACCTTTCTACACCGTTGCATGATTGTTAGAGATCTGGGAGGTGAGTATTTTTGGCTTGTTTTATCTATGTTAATTGAATTTTATGTTTATTGGGGTTTTTTATCTATGTTAATTTTGTTTTTTTGGCAGTGTTTGCAGGGATTTTACAGGATTCTGCCCATCCTTGTCTCCTCATATGCTCGTCCTCGGCATCCGTGTATCCTTTGCATTATTCAACGTGCTCATCCTCGTCTTCTTGTCTCCTCATCTCGGTTCCACGTAAGTCTACACTAAATCTGACCAATCATGTTTGTTGGCAGTGCCATGCCAAGCCACACTGTTCTTTCGCTTTTAATTTTGGACAAAAAAATTCAGAATTCCATTAACATCATTTCCACATAATCATTATTAATTTTTTATTTTATTTTTTTTTCTGAAATTAACGCCAGTCATGATCTACAAATAGTGTGAGGTTACATGTTGAAAACCTGAGGGTGGAGTAGGTATGTTTTGTAAATCCAACAGTTAAATAACTTGACGGAGGTGTTTGGCTTGGCTGAGGGATGAGACATATCATAACTTGAGAATCCAATTTTAATTTCATAAATATCAGTACTTGTTTAATTTAAAAATAAATTTATTTCATAAATTTAAAATTATTCACCATGCTAAAAAATGATATAATTGATCATTTGACTTAGTATCTATGAAAGTTCACTATACTAAATAATGAAATAATTGATCATTTAACCTTGTATAATTGATTTTTTTTTATTTTACTAGCAAAGATGTGATGACATTAAAGATTGAAAAAACTATAAAGTGTGTGAACATAATGTTACCTTGGATGAATGATTATGTTTGCAACAGATTAGAATTTTAACATTTCATAAATTGAGAATCCAAATCTAGTGAAAATAATGATAGCCTACAAACACCTCACGCCTCATGCATGCAGGCATCATGATTGTGGTAGTGGAGGCATATCTGGTTGGAATCAAACATTTTAAACCTTCAACCAAATTGAAATTACAGAATTCAGTCGAATTATGTTTGTTTTTACTGTTACTATAAAAAAACAATTTTGTTGTTGAGTAATCTGGGATGATATTTAGTAATGTAGGATGTAATGTCATTATATAGTCAATTTTAGAAATTACAGAATTCAGTCAACTGCCATTTGTTTTTACTTCTAATATAAAACAAATTTTTTTTTTCTCATGAGTAATCTTGGATGAGATTGAATAATGTAGAATGTAATGTCAAAATATATAGGCAATTTTAGAAATTACAGAATGCAGTCAATTGTCATGTGTTTTTACTGCTACTATAAAACTTTATTTTTTTCTACCGAGTAATATCAGATGAGATTGAGTAATGTAGGATGTAATGTCATTATATATTCAATTTTAGAAATTACAGAATTAATTCAACTACCATTTTTTTTTACTTCTACTATAGAACATTTTTTTTTACTACTGAGTAATCTAGGATGAGATGAAGTAATGTAGGATGTGATGTTAAATTATATAGTCAATTTTAGAAATAACATAATTCAGTCAACTGCCATTTGTTTTTACTGCTACTAGAAAAAAATTGTTTTTGTTGCTGAGTAATATGGGATGAGAATAAGTAATGAAAGATGTGATGTCATTATATTTTCAAGTTTAGAAATTATAGAAATCAGTCAACTACCATTTTTTTTTACTACTACTATAATTTTTTTTTTTTGTTTCTCAGTAATTTGGGATGAGATTGAGTAATTTAGGATGTAATGTCATTATTTAGTCAATTTTATAAGAGGTTGTGAGGGAGGGATGAGACAATCATAACTTGAGAATCCAAATCTAGTGAAAAGAATGACAACCACCGATCCCACCAATAGACCTACAAACACTTGACAATGATCCACCAAATTTTATTTCTTCGAGCCTCATGCATGCATGTAGGCCTCAGGATTGTGGCAGTGCATGAGGCATATCAGGTTGACATCAAACATTTTCAACCTGAAACGAACTTGAAATTACAAAATATACTCAATTGTCATTTGTTTTTACTGCTAGTATAAAGCGACAGTTGAAGTATAGGCCATGATTATATTTTCCGCCTTTGGATATTTCTGTTGAGCTCAATTTCCTTGAAAATCATTCAAAATTGATATTTTCTAGGTCATATAAGTGTTGTGTGTTTTCAATGATGTGTTCCTACCCCAACTTGGATAAAAAAATTGAGAAGTTGAATGCTCAAGATAGTTAATATATTAATTAAAGATCGATAGAGTGCAATTTGAAAAACACATTAAAATTAAAGTCGTTCAGAATAAACTTCCTGTTGTTTGGCTCAAAAATCAAGTCCTATATGAAAATTTTCATTCTAACATTAGAAAATCTTAATTTTAGTTGAGTGTAAATTCCATGTTAATTGTGTGATAAGCTTTTATTTTAAGTAAAAACAAAATTGTATGTTATTTTTTTTATTATGTCCATCTATCAATTACATAACTCAGATATTTATTAAAAATACTAAATTATGCATGAATCTATGTTTATCTAGGAGTTTTTCAATGAATAGTAATTAATATTCTCCTCAAAAAATAGTTCCAATGCCAACTTTTGTATAAATGAAGTTCTTCACAGAGAATCATGGAAGTAAAATAAGTACTATAAAAATAAAGATAGATTTAGTGGGCATAAAAATTTGCAGAACCCATCACTACAACCCACATAGGAATTGAATAATTTGTGATATGAAATAGTTTATCCACCCAAAGTATGAGTACAACCAAAAATCAATGCCACATAGAATCATTTATTTGTGGTTGCCTCGACTATTGGAAACATTGTTGTTGGACCATCTGCGACCAATAACAACATTGTTGTTGGACCATATGCAACCAATAGAAACATTTCTCTTTCAGATTGTACATGCATTATGCCATGAAATATGATGCCTCCATGGGCAACAGTGACACCAGAAATGCAGGCCTATATTGACAGATTCAAAATTAATTTCCTCTCTTTTTCTCACACCGATAGCACAATCGCTACTCGTGACAATTTTCAATCTGAACCAAACATCACTACTCAATATGGAGTCCTATAGGTGATTCATAAGTAGATACATGATGAGGTAGCACTTTCAAGCACAGTGGACAAAAACCCAATTCAGAAATTTATTTCTGACTAACCATTTAAAGAGGAAACAATTTTTTTGCAAAATGAATAGAAACGAAAATCGGCCAGGTCCCATTAGTTCTGAATGCAGTGAAAAACCACCATCCTATTGAGTTCTTGCTTCATTCAAGTGAGATGGGTTTTTCTTTTTTCTTTTTTTATTTTATTTATTTATCTAGTTTGAGCATAGTGAAGAACCACTTGTCAAAGAAAGCTCTTACTGATTGACCATTTCAAATCACATCAAAATCCAAAATAAAAATAACCAAACAATGGATTCAATTCATTGTGAATGACATTTTCTTAATATGTTACCATGAACTCAAATTACACATACCAGCAGACATGGTTGTAAATGAAACTTTAGCAGCCATGGAAAAGCATGCCAGAAAACTTGGAGTAAAGATCTATCATGTTTATTTTTCTATTTAAAATCCATTTAGATATCCATATTCACTGAATGCCTTTGTTAACTTCAAAATGATACATTTATGTGGTAGATAAATTTAGGATGGGAGGTGAATATCTATGTCTCTAGAGGAAGGAGGATCATTATTTGAGTATAAAATGTCATATAGTTTTTTTTGATAATATGCCCCATTATCAAAAATAGGAAAAAAATCAAAGATAGGAAAAAATTCTCCTTTACAAACATGTTTCTAAGAAGAAGACAACTTGATATACGAAAACAGTAACTCTTTATTCACATGGCCATTTTGTTATAGTTTTGAATTGATAAGGTCATATTGAAGATAAATTCAGGATTGGAGGTAGGTCTCCATAGTTATAGAGGAAGATAACTTACTTTTTTCAGGAGAGGATTTTTGTAAGGTAAATTACTTTGTCGTGGCATTTTTGTATGTTTTTTGTGACATTTTTTGTTATCCTTGTCGTGGCATGCATGCTATAATGTGAGTTTTTCGTGAAGGTGAATTACATGCACTGTTTGCATGTTTTAAATGTATTTGTTTGCAGGATTTTTGCATGTTGATGATATGGCCTTCTAAATAAGTAAATATTTATTTTTCTGGAATATTATACCACTAAGAGTATTTGTTTTCTTTAATTTTCTTTTGTTCAGTCGGTACCTTTACTCCCTTTATTCCATCTTGTGATATGCTTTCTATTTTTTATGACATTTGATTTTATCCTTGCCATGGCATGCATGCTATAATGTGCATTTTTTTAAAGATGAATTATCTACACTATTTGCATAATTTGAATGTATTTGTTTGTGGGAGTTTTGAATGTTGATGATATGGCCTTTTAAATAAATGTTTATTTATTTTCTGGAAACTTATACCGCTTAGAGTATTTTTTTTCTTTCATTTTTTGTGTTCAGGGATGAATGTTCTTGTGCAACTGTAAATTCTCTTATTTTCTTGGGTACAATCTCGAAGTTGTTAGTGTCAGAATATTCATTCTGCCATCAGTGATCAAATTCACTCTTTTGATATTCATTTTAGGTGTCCCATTCAAAAATTTTTAATCATCCATTAGGTCATGCTAAAAATTATTTCACTGATGGTAGTCCTAGTCATAAAACCTCACTCTCCCTCACAAATTCTCATTTGCTGGCCCACCTTCATGTCTTGCTAAGCATAAAAACACTTTTGAAAACCTCACTTCACTATGTCTTATCTTAGTCAAAGTCAACTATGGATTCAGGTCATTCAAGGTCCCATTAGGTCATTAGGTTTCATTTTTCAAGGTCCAAAAATGCACCATGACATCTCAATAAGGTCAGCAAAAGGTGTGAGAGTGATTTAATAAACATTTCATTATCATTTTCAGAGCATTATCAGCATGTAAATATGATATTTTAAAGTTGTAATTATTGTTTCTAGTATGATTTAATACTCAAATTTAATTATTTTCAAAATACAGGTTTTTATTTATTTCATTTTTTATGTAATTTTAAGCTTCTTATATGTAATAAGTAACTTCCCTAAAAGCTGTCAGCTCCAAATTCCATGCCAAACTAAAAATCACCTCTTAATCAAAGTGACAAGTGTCAAACTCCAGCAGCTTCATCCTGCAAAGAAGAAAAAGTCAAAGAAAAAGCATATTCAACATGATTTCAAAGAGTGAGAAAAAACATAGGAAAAGTGGGTTTTTGGATCTAAATCTAAAATCACTTAACTATTTAATACACCTAGACATCAAATTCAAATTCATTTCCCTCTTATTTCATCGAGAAAACAACTGAGGAGAGCGGAATTTGCAAATTTCTGAGCAAAATTGAGAAAAACATAGCAGAAGGGAGTTTATCCTCTTAGTGTTGTGCTTATCCTCTTGGTATTGTGCTTATGCTCTTGGCACCATGCTTATCCTCGTAGCACTGCGTGTATGACCAGAAAGGATCAGAAACTCATGAAAGTTATAAAAAATCACCCCCAGATTTCAACAATCATTCTTCACACTTCCAATCAAGCAAGTAAGTGACTTTTACATCATTCACCTCTTCATCAAATTCATTTTGAATGTGTGAGTTGGTTAAAAGAAAATTTGGTGTCTTCTTGAATGTGAAACCCTAGTTTTTCTCCCTTTCACTCATAATTCCCAAAATACCATTTCCCTTCCACTCAATACCATCCCTACATTGTTAAAATTCATTCCCAAATCCCTGTTATCCTAATCCCTAACACTAAGCTACTAATTCTCAAAACCCTAAGCCCTAGGTGTTTTTTTGACCTATGCTCCTAAATCCCAATTTTCGTCACTCTTTAACTCCTTTTCCATTCCCCATTCCTCATATCCCTAAACACTATCTCCCATAAAATTCCATTTCCCCATATCCTATCCCCAAATTCACCTTCCACACTATCACCTACTTCCCTAGGGTTTGAACACAAACACACCATGGCAGCAGAAGGAGAACATAATAGATCACATAGTGAGGAAGAGGAAACAAAGGCTAGGCAGCCACATAAAGGGGGCAAGCTAATCCTATATGAACCTATCAACACTAGGGAAATTTTGGCTTCTCCAATGACAGTGACATGCTTCAAACATGTTGGTTTTTATGATTTCCGCGAACAAATTCAGAGGGTTCAACATCATTCCATGTTAACTAGGCTCTTCATATATAAACTCCATAAAAAATAGGTTACCCTAGTTGGTGTCACCTTTACTGTCTCAACTTCCATCATTTTAGCTGCCACACGGACCCCAAATGTTGGGGAAAGGTGGTTCAAAAAGAGTGATTTGGAAAATCAACACTTTGAGCCCTTTTTAAAACCTACATACAAGAATGAGAAAAAGAGGATGTTTCCTTTTTCCTACCTCCTGGAAAGATTTGCACCCATGATGAAGATAATCATGAAGTACTTTACATGTGAAGGTAGATTATCAAGGTTGTATACCTATCACATCTGGCTCCTAATGCATTTCACTAGGGTAAGGATTCTTAATATACCGTACTACCTTTTCCTGAGTGTTGAAAAGATGGCTTTTATTGCTCAGAAAAGGGAGTATTAATACCAAATGAAAAGTATTTTCCATCATTCCCTTATCAAAATCATCTTCCTTTATCATCTCCATGATCTCAAAATTTCATGGGATACCTTCATAGCCCATGATATCTTCAGAGGTCCTCCTACTCCGAATGCTCAAAATCTTCCTTCATCATCTAAGACATCCACTTCCATCCCTCCATCTCAACCTACTATACATTCACCATCATCATATCAGTCTTCTTCATCCACTTCACCACCACTATCTTCATCTCACACTGATACTGAATCACCTATCAGAAATGACATATATGAGGTAGAGAGGGCTAGTATGGTTGAAGTTGAGCCATTTTCAAAAACCTACCAGAGAAGCCACATGCAAGTGTTTACTCCACACATAGTGGGAAGGGACATGTCTTATACATCAACAAAACAAGTGGACAAAGGTAAAGGAAAATTGATTGAGACTGAAACTCAACCAGAGGTGAAACATGATGAAAACCTCGATGAGACTGAGCATGAGTTTGAGTTGGTTGACCTAGGTGATGCTGACGACAGCCAGATCATTAACATGGCCATTAAAGGTAAGGATGAAAAAATTAGAGACCTCCAAACCAGCCTTGACAGGGCTATATATTTCAGAAACTTTCTTGAGCAAGAAAACAAACAATTGAAAACAAAACAGGTCATTGTTTGGGGCACTTTTTGAGAGAAAGAAAACCACCATGATATTTGTAATGACATATACATCTAGAAAAACCACTTTTCCAAGCTTGATTTGCAGTTTCAAGAGGTGAAAGAGGCAAAAAATCACCAAAAAAACATGTTTCTGCCCCTGTTTTTGCCTAGGCGCTGCGCTTATACCAGTATTGGGAGATTTCATTTGTAGAGTTAGATCAACACCATTTTCTGAAATGGAGGCATATTTAGAAAGAGGATAGGATAAGCTTTCCAACAAGCTATCTTGGGCCCCATTCGGACACTGGGAATGCCTCCAAAAGTAGCCTTTAACATGTAGGCCGCTTATGACACAACAAGGGCGCTTATGACAAGAAAATGGCGCTTATGCCAATTTACTCATTTTTTTGGTTTTTAAGTATAATTTCTGGTTTTACCTCAACAAATGATTTTTAATATCAATGTAATTCATCATGGTAAATTTAATTATGTAAATGATAAGTTACCTAGGGGTAGATTCATTGGGTAAAGTTATCCTTTAGTCGAAGATGAATCAATTTGAATGTAATGAGGAGTGAGTCACTTGGACCATCCTACACTTCAGCTATCAGTTTATATTTTTGTGGATTCCTTTCTCACGTCATGGATTCAACCCTTGAGGATGAGGGAAGGTTGTTTTTATGTCTATATATTCTCTTTCTTCACTCTTAGCAAGGGTGTGAATCAATTTTTATGTTTGCTAGTTAATCAAGGAACTATTGTACTCAATTTGGCCAGCTAATAAAGAGGAGTTGCAACTAATTTATGGTATACTTGTGGTATTGATGTTTTTCATTTCATTTTATTCAGTTTCATATGTTAGAATGTATTGTATTCATGTTCAGTTCATCTCTATGGTATGATATTTTTCAATTTAGATAATCAGAATACATGCTTGCACATGCTCTGTTTTGGGGAATTGGTCATAATTTGTCCATTTTCATCTGCCTAAGAAGAATACATATCCCATGGTTTTCCTAACTTTATTTTAGTCTCAACATCATTCCATCACAATCCTCTTCAAGTGATAATCCTTGTGCCTACCTTTCCCCACTGACCCCTGTAACCCTATCTCATTTTCCCTGACCTAGCTTTCGTTGACCTAATTTCTTCATCCAGTGATTCCCCAATAAAAAAAATCAAAACAACTCCCTGCACTCAATATCTAGCCTAAAAATCATAATTACTCTAGCCCTCCTAGCTGTGACCCTTTTGTAGAGATCCCTCTTTGACTTGATAGCGATAGCTATCAAGTCAAAATCTTGGTCAGTGGTTACCTCCGTTGGGATTCCTTCCTCAACCTTAGGAATCAGGCAGAGTGATAACATCTTGGCATCATTGTCGGGGAACAAAATCTCAAATCTTCCTTGGGAAAGAATGATAAATTTTAGATCTAATTTATGAAGGTGGACAACACTCAGATGCATATGAAGGCTGAAACATTCACCTGGCGACTCAAGTGTTGAAGAATCCCAAGTTTCAGAATTTTCATGACAACTCCACTTTTCAAAAACTGGTAGTTTGAAGATATTCTTGGTGACTTCACTGTCGTCAAAATATATTTTATTTTTTGATGGTATGCTCCTATGAATTGGGCTCATATTCCTAGTTTTCCGAACAGTATTCCTCGTATAGATTGGCAATCAAGATTGTCAAAGTTTAAGGGTCAAGACAGAAAAGATGCTAGTTTGCATTTGGTAAAATTTCGTTTGCATATTCACAAACTAAAGATTCAGTTTCCTGAAGATTGTCTGATGAAGATGTTTATGGCTACCTTGGAGGAAAAAGTGAGACCATGGTATGAGAGTCTGCCATATGCTAGTTTATATTCTCTAAAGGATTTTCATTTAGTTTTCTTTCAACATTATTAAAGCTCCATTTCTTCCTTGTCGATGATTGATAGTTGTTGTGATATCTCTAATAATTTCATTAAGTTTCTTGAAATTTTTTATGGGGATGAAGAGTGTTACTACAAGGAAAAGACCCTCTAGCGGAGGTTATAAAGGAGGTTTTTAGTGTTATAAAATTGGCCAAAATTGTCAAAAAAACATTTTCTACAACATCTGTTTATGGTTATGGAGGTTTTGGCAGAGATTTTAATAGAAATTCAACAAAAATAAAAAAAAATGGGTGGCCGGAGGATATTACGGATGTTTTTTCATCGATGCGCTACTTTGGATTTAACGCATCGGTGCGTACATGTAGAAGGCACCCCGGGGCGGTCGAAGGAGAATGCACCAGACCGTTAAGGTATAAAACCACACCAGGCGTAGTGTTGGTGATACAATGCATGAGAGTGTTCTAATTGGTCTTGGGATTTGTGTGGTGCCCATAGGTCGTATCAATGCACTAGTGCGTAGAATTATAGAAACACACCGGTGCATAGTATCACAAAAATGCACCGAGATTTATAATTGGTATCGGTATTTGTGTGGTGCCCATAGATCGCACAAATGCACCGGTGCGTATAGACACATAAACACCCTGGTGCGCAGTATCATAGAGATGCACTGATATTTAGAATTGGTATCGATATTCATGTGGTGCCCATATGTTGTACAAATGCACCGGTGAGTCTAGACACATAAACACCCTGGTGCACAGTATCCCACAAATGCACCAATATTTACAATTGGTATCAGTATTTGTGTAGTGCCCATAGGACGTACAACGACGCCAGTGCGTATAGACACATAAACTCACCGGTGCATCGTATCGTACAAACGCCTCGATATTTTTAATTGGTTTTGGTATTTGTGCGGTGCCCATAGGTCGTAGAAATGCACCAGTGCTCTTAAGAATACAAACACACCGGTGTACAGTAACTACACGCACCAGTTTTCATTTTGTATTTTTTAGAAACATCATATTGTGACAGTGCAATTACTGTGATTGTTTTAAATTCATTATTCATCAAAAGTCGACACATCTTAGAATAATATTCATATTAATTAAATTTTTATTAATGCATTTGAATGTGATGTTTGGATTAATTTGTTATATCATATCATAATTATTGTGGTTTTTTAAAATTCATTATTCATCAAAGGTCGACAGATATATATCTTATAGCAATATTCATATGAATTAAATTTTTATTAGCGCATTTGAGAATGACAATGGAGAACGCAATAGCGACAATGAAATGTCTCATTTCACATACATATTTCGAAAAATACAACGCTTTGCTTTGATATCCAAACATAGTGATCATCATTCTTTGCTTGAAATGTTGTCACTGCTATAGCTACTTCCATGACTTGGGTTATTTTCAGGAATGTTTTGTTCACGGTGTTGATTGTTTTCTTCTTCTTCACCTTCCATCTACAAACATAAAAATAAACTGTAATGAGTGTATATACATTGGTGAGAATAATGAAAATTGCAATATTAAATAATATACATCAATGTAAATCGAAAATAAATGACGTACCATTGCAACAATTGATTCATAAACTATACACATTCTTTCAAAACCATGTAACATGCCATCTTTCAATATTTCATTTGTTGGCACAGTTCCATACTTTGTTTCTTGCAAGTTTTATACCCCATAACAAATCATAAATTAATATAATTTTTTTTTTTTTTGTTTTATTAATTATAGGCAGAGCTAAGTAAAACAAGATCGATATATGCTTATAAATTCCACAATTAAGTTCTGATATGCCAACATATACTCACAACCCATATTTGACCCAATTTCAATCAATTCCTTTGATGGCTCTTCTTTGTATGTTAGCACCTGTTTGAAGACATTCAATGATGATTTTTGTAAAACAACTTAAAAAATACAAAAATGAAATCTAGTTAAGTTGTTATAAGGAAGTAACAATTAATCACAAACTTAGATATCAACCCTTTTCTTCCTTGTCATTTTATGTGTTGAATGGGTTCCATTTTCTTTTCTTTTGTGCAAGAAAATACTTGAAAATTAATATTTAATGCTAAATTTTTTATTTATTGTACCTAATGATCGAAAAATTCAATGATTACATATTACATTTGAAGCACGTTGTTGTTGAGATGGCTCGTCCTGCAATGCAATTTTGTCCATTTCTTTTACCATCTCCTTATACACCTTTTTGGACATGCCTACTAGCATATTTTTGATATCAGCTCGTTCATATTTTGATATTTTCATAATCTTCCCGAAAATGTAACATGACAATAAAATATTTAATTTTTATATTGATATCTAAAAATTAAATATAACAAAAGTGATATTTATAAATAATTTTAGACAAACATTTAAAGTAATATTATTTTTTCATTCCTTCTTTTTTGTTGTTGTATGTTTTTGCTATTAAAAGTCTTACATGTCTTGGGTCTTGGAATCATTGGATTGGTTTTTGTATTGTAAGTGGAAAGAACATATATACATTCATTCCACTAGATCCCTCAAACTTTTGTAAAATATTTTCTCCCTTTCGTTAACCTCTAGCACCACTCCAGATGAGCTAAGGAGCAATTCATTTTCATTTGCATGTTCTATTTTTTTTCTTTTCTTAGAACAAAATTCATTTTTTGAGTTGTCGGTCCCTATAGAACATTAAACAGATGTGAATTAATATACTGTTTGACGCATGTTATCTAATAATTTTAATTACATTATTAATGAAAATTAAAAAAAGAAACTCATATTGGATCGATAGTATTTTTTCATTCATCCGATTCATCCTTTTGCAATTTTTCCATCAAGATTTTATGCTCTTATGGTCCTAGATTATAAATAATCTTATCGAGTTTCGTCGTTTTGTGGCTCTGCATGATACACAGTAAACAATACATATTAGTTAAACTTACATATAGTTCAAAAATAATATTTTTTATAAAGAATTTACAAAGAACTTTCCTTTTTTTCTTTTCTTGATGTGTTATCAGTATTTTTGTTACTTGATCTTTTGTTAGTCATTTCTTTATCAATCTCAAACTTGTACCATATCATTCATTAATATATTTATAAATAAATTGTCAAATTTTCAAGTAAAAAAATAAATTTCAAGAAACCGGTGCACCATTCATGGTGTACGCACCGACGCCGATGCGTAGGTGTCTTAAAACGCACCGCAGAAATAGTATAATAGATTGTACGGTGCTCTATGTCAACAAGGAGCATCGGTGCATTACATGTCAACCACCGCACCGATTAACCATGATAAAATAATAAAAATCGTCCAGTTTTAGTCTTTGTAGCATAAACCGGTGCCATATTTTACATATGGCTCACTCATAATAATTTTTTTTTTAAAATTTTTTATCACATTAATTTCATGGTGCGCTTGTACAATACAGAGCACTGGTTACGCCAGGCGCACCAATGAAAAAAAAATCTGTTTTTTTAAATTCACACAAGGGCTGACATGGATTGGGATCTGACTATGCAATTTGTCCTGTTGGTTGGATGTCTTAGGTCTATATTTATCAATACAAACCCTATAAATCTAAATTGAAAAGCCCTAATTATGAAATCACAGAAAGAGGGAGAAGAAAGGGTAGAAACAAAAAGAATGTAGGGTTTGTATTTTTTGAAAGTGCTTTTTTTTTTTTGCGAAACAGAACGTTCGCGGTGTGCCATAATGAAATAGCACACCGACTGCATATTTTAAAAATGGCGCACTTAGAAAAAATATTTTCTTTTTTCTTTTTTTTATTACAGTACTTTCGCGGTGGCTGAGATAATAGAGTGCACCGGTGCACTCAGGTACACAGGGTGCACCGATAAATTTTTATTTTTATTTTTTAATTTACGCAAGGGCCGACATTGATTGGGATCTGACTATGCAAGTCGTCCCGTGGGTTGGATGTCTTGTTGATCAGCGGTTGTCATTGATGTCAACCCAAGCAGCACCAGGGGCTAACCCAATATTGCATGGAAATTTTGACCTACCAAATTACTATATTCTGGTTCAAGAATGATTTTGATGGTTTCTACTTGTCTAGATTTTTCCATTGATATATGGCACACCACGTAATTCTTCAGGGTTTGAGAGATATTCATGTTTGAAGTTTATACCCACAGTTAGTGGGCTAAAACCCCATAGGGTTGTGGCATGGGTCATTGAAAAGTAATAATTAATATTTTTGAAGCTCCTAAAATCCCTCCCACGTTCACTTGTTGAAGCCCCTCTCAACCTAAGAATTTATATAAATTGTGATCCTCATTTCCTCCTTATGGAAGGGATTTCGCCATTTGAAACAGGTCATCATGGAATTTTCTCTCTAAATTATTTTCTACGAAGGTTCAGAAGCTGAAATTTTTATGAGGTGAAGACGAAATTCTGAGGAAGCTGCTGTGAAAATTTCAGATCAAGGTGTGAAATATTTTCGGAGATATGATCTGTGGAAGTCAATGTTTTTGCAGGCTCCTAAAATTCATCTCAAAGAAGTGACCTTGGGAAAATCATCATAACTCTCTCTCTGAGTATCGGATTGGAATTTCATAAAAAGTGGCATATAGTGCACAGAATTTGGTTTTCGCTCTATCAATTTCAGAGCCAAATGAAGAAAGAATGACACGTGGAAAGTCATACAAGTTCTCTCTACTGAAACAATCCATATTAGGGCATTGTGAGAGATTTTGTATAACTCTCTCTTGAAGAATTGAAATTGGGTCAGACCTGTGGAATTGGAAAGAAGACTTAGAGGACTACTACAGGACCAAAAATCAGATATTGGGGATCTGAAATAACATAGATACACCAGATTCAATATCGAGCTCTTATAAGGCAAGAAAAGGCTATATCATGTGTTGTCAAGGGCTGCAAAGGACCGGAATTTCTAGGGAAACAACGAAAAGCAAGGTGCAGCAGAGGGTAGCATGACAAGAGAAGCAACCAAGGTGTGGAAAATCAACAAGAAGTTCATCACATGAAGTCTTCAAGTGGGTAGCATTGCATACAATCATTGTAAAGGTATCATTGTACTTAGTCATTGTAAATACATTATTGTACAAATTGTACCAGTGTCTATCTTCCAAGAGTTGAAGAGGGAGTGTTGAGTCGTCTAGGATCATCATTAGGTGGTTTTGTCAAAGTTGGGGTTATGATCTAGTGTATCTTCTTCTTTTACATCATTCTATATCATTGTAAAGTGGACCATTTTCCCTGGTACGGGAGTCCATTCTTATTTTATTCTTCTATAGGGTGGTAGGGTGGTGCTAGGGTGAGTTGTAGCTCATTGGGTGTTGGGGCATCCGTTCAGTTTACTACTGAAGAATCTCGAGCGTTGGAGCGTCCATCCAGTGGGAGCTGGAGAAGAATGCTTTTCTAGATTCTAGGAAGTTGGAGCTTTATTTTCAATTGGAGTTGAATATTAAAGTATTATTAGAAAAGCATTAGGTGGTTTGTGGTTTTTGTCCCAGAGTGGGTTTCCACCTTAAAAACTGTGTGCATTTGTGTTCCTTTTGTTTACTGCTATCATTGTACAAACACTGATAATAATTGAAGATTAACTAATGCTCTAATTGAAAGGAATACTGATTCACCCTCCCTCTTAGTATTTCCAACATGTCTTAGGCTTATATTTAGCAATACAAACCCTATAAATATAAATTGAAAATCCCTAATTCTGAAATCACAGAAAGAGGGAGAAGAAAGGGAAGAAACAAAAAGAATGTAGGGTTTGTTTCTAAAATGGATTTTTTTTTTTTGCGAAACAACACGTTCGCGGTGCGCCATAATGAAATAGTGCACCGTGCCATATGTTACATATGGTGCATTGATAAAAACATATATATATATTTTATTTTTATTTTTTATCACTGTAATTTCGCGGTGCGCTGGAATAACAGAGCGCACCTGTGAGCTATGTTATGCACGACACACCAAGGAAAAAAAGTATGTTTTTTTTTTTTTAAATTCACGCAAGGGCCGACATAGATTTGGATCTGACTATGTAAGTCATCCCGTGGGTTGGATGTCTTATGAATTTAAAAACCCTATAATTCTAAATTGAAAAGACCTAATTCTGAAATTACAGAAAGAGGGAGAAGAAAGGGCAGAAACAAAACCAATCTAGGGTTTTTATTTCTAAAATTGGATTTTTTTTTTCTCTGAAAACTGCAGAAAAAAGTAAAAAAAATAATAAACTTTTATTTTGTTATTTTACTGTGTTGCACACCTAATCCTCTATGGGTAGGTGTGGAAGCTGAATCGTCACAAAAGGAGTCCAAGTGACCTTGGAATGTGGAGTCCAAGGGTCACCTCATTGTATTATAAATGTACATCATATCAATGGTAATATGCAACTAATGCTTATCTTTCTATTTATGTTTTTAGTTTCTCACCCACCATGTGTGTGTTTAACATGGTATCAGAGCTACGATGTGTGGCCTTCTCCCACCATTAGCTGTGTGGTATTCTTAGAACTAACATCTATGCCATTGCCTATTTTATGCTTTTATGCTTGTAGGATGGATTAGTTTCCAGTCTACACTCGACATTATTTCCCGAGTTACCTCGCTCTCAGCGCTCCTCCATATATCTTATCGCTCCCATCGCATAATGTGAATTGAACTATAGTGTGTATGCATAGATGGGATATATGCTACATTGTTAGTTTCCATGGTTATGTTAGTCAAGCTCTAGATTGTAACGTTCGTTGGGTTGTAACGTTCACTGGATTGTTAGCTACGTCAAGCTATTACTGTAGTATAACGCACCTATAGTTTGGGAACCATTAAAGAGCTTCCACATTTGTATTTCTGAGGTTACCTAACTCATCAAATTGCATTGGATGCCCTTGCCAAAAATATTTCAAATTGCACCTATCATTGCGGGTAATAAACAACATTTTTTTTGACTGGTTTCTCTCTGCGCTGCTCTCACAGTTTCCATTACAGTGCTCTCTGCTTACCAAGCCTCATAGTCCCTCTTGCTTGGCCTGGACTTCGAATATGTCAACAAAAAATCCTGTCTTTAGACTCCTAGCCTGAATTCCAATAGTGTTTTTATGCTCTGTTGCTTGAATTATTCACCTCTCTCTGTCAACCCTCAATACGTTGCAGGCCCTCCCTCTTGGGCACCTCTGCTCTCCCTCCTCGACCATTGACTATGCTCCCTCCCCACTACACCGCACTAACCAACAGCGCCACCACTGTTGGCACTCCTCCCATCTCCCTCTCCCCTTAGCTCTCGGCTCCCACATTCGCACTCCCCGCCTCCTCGCGCTCTTGCTCGGCCCTCCGTGAGAGATAGCACACTGTGACATGCGAGAATACTCCCCTGCATTTGCGCTCCCCTCTTGGCGTCGGCTCCACTCCCACCACCTCACCTTCCTCCACGCCATCTCCTCGGCTCGCTCCCATGCCGGATCCTCAGGCCCCTCCGCTATCCCTTGTCGACTCCTTCACTATCCTTTGTAACACTCTGGTTCCCCGCTCACACACCCATTCCACTCTCCTCCCTTCGCACTGTGGAATTCTGGGAGGCTCGGCGCAGATATGGAGTGGGAGCCAAAATGAATGAGTGAGGGTGAGGTCAAGGGTTCAAGTTAGAGAAGTGATCTTGTCGATGAGATGGGCCTGGAATTCGTGCTTGTCGGCGTTCCAGACGCAGTAGAAGAGACCCTTCCATATCTTCTTGAAGTCGAGATCAGAAACGTGGGTCTGAGCTTCGAGCCATCTCCTGAGAAGCTCAACTATTGTGTCACGAATAATCTTGTTGCAGGAAGCCAAGTTCTTTGTTCTCTACCTCTTAATCCAAATTTTCATTTGAGAAATTCGTTAATTATCTATCCAATAGTAACTTTGAATTGGTATGATACTTGAGCACTCGACTAATTTCCTGGCTATCGTTACATTGCATTTTGTAGTTCTATTGAGATAAGGCAGATTACAGAGATTGTTCTCTTGTGCACCATTGACTTGAAGATCCAGTTTTATACAGTTGCTGAGTACATACGTTCTCTTGGTGGAAAAATGTTCGTGGCTCTCCATATGCTTTGAAAGGCCATGAATGCATGAATAGAACCGGTTTTTGTGTTGGTGACCTCATATATACGTATGCGTTGGTTATTGTATATGGTATTTTGAAGTATTATTGTTCGATTATGATGGGTATGAGAGCCTTCATGCTCCTTATATGGCATTGATCAATCTATATATTTATGCTCTTTAGCATGTTAGAAATTTTATAGGTTGGAGAGTATGAAGCATGTATGGTTAATATGTAATGACATATGAAGCTTATATGTCTTGAGGGATAAGTTTATTTGTTGAAAAAAAAAATTGGCAAAATTGATGATACATTAGAGCTATTGAATACCCTAATTCATACGACTGTAGATGAGATGATAAGCATCAGTAAAGACACTCTTTCCGACATTAGAACATGTCTACAAAATGAAAAGAGAAGATAGATTTTTTGCAGCTTGAGACAAAACTACAACAAGAAGAATTACAACAGCGGAGTCATCATTCTGAACTTGTTCTTGTTCAGAACATTGAGATAGACTCCCATCAGCGACAAGAAATTTCAAATGAAGTACCCATTTTAAGCGCAAATTTGCAGAAAGAAGGAAAAATCTAGCCAACACCTCCCAAGTCCATCATCAGACCTTGGGAAGAGCTTATCCACAACAAGCAAAAAATTGGCCTTGGATATGACAAGGAGTTGTCCTTTCATATTCCGGACTACTCCAAGCCCATCAAATTTCAGAGTGTCGGATTTCTTTATGACAGTTCAACTTCAGTTGTTCCAGATCCTACTCCTCTTCCACAACAACAACAACAACAGATTGAAAATTCCAACACTGTGATCGAGTTGGCCATATGAAAGATCACTGTTTCGATCTTCACCCATGCAAGCACTGTGGTTGGCACACCCATTCTTCACATAGATGCTTCAAAAACAAGCCTCCTACAAGAAAAAAGATTCATCTTGGATGGATCACTTCTTGAAAATGGGCATCAACAACCAAGAAGATTTTTAAGTCACATGTCAGAACTTGTTCTAGAATATTGAACAAACATGAAGTTGAGTTTTCACCATCAGCTCACCTTGTACCTGATAGGGGGGAAAATGGTGGTCATCTACAAGTTTCAAAGCCACATCAAGTGAGCTTGAGCCACAACCTTTCATTCCAGATTCAGAGTTGTAGTCAGAGACATAGGAGTTCAAGCGAGCCTGAGCCACAATTCGTCATTCCAGATTCAGAGTTGTAGCCAGAGACATAGCAATTCAAGTGAGCCTGAGCCACAACCTGTCATTCCAGATTTAGAGTTGTAGCCAGAGACACAGATGCCCATGAGCATGCCTTTGGTTGGTGGTCAACTTTAAACCATCTGTGCAAGGTTCATATTCTTCCTCTTTAAATAATTCGGAGCACTTCCTCTAGCATAAGACTTCAGCTTCTTGCCAGCCTTGGTAGAGTTCTGGGAAATGCATCAAGCATTCCAGTGTTGGTGGTCATCCTTAAAACATTGGAGGTTGTAGACCTCCCTTCTTCTAGGTTGAAGGTCTCCCTCTTCAAATATGAGGGACACTTCCTGTAGCAGAAGCCCTCAGCTTCTTGCCAGTTTTGGAAGAGTTCCAGAAACTACAATAAGAGTTGCGTTCTAGTGTTGGTGGTCATCCTTAAACCACCTCTTTATGCCAACATTTCAGAGATCTAAATCAACTTAAGTGCTTCCATGCATACTTTGCAGATTTTTATTACGACTCTCTTCTTGGACTCACACATACCCCTTCGGATTAAGGGGGGGAATGTTGGACACCTAATCCTCTATGGGTAGGTGTGGAAGCTGAACCGTCATAAAAGGAGTCCAAGTGACCTTGGAATGTGGAATCCAAGGGTCACCTCATTGTATTATAAATGTAAATCATATCAATGGTAATATCCAACTAATGCTTATCTTTCTATTTATCTGTTTAGTTTTTCTTTCCCACCATGTGTGTGTTTAACACACTGCATAAAAAAATTGCAGAAAAAGTAAAAAAAATAATAAACTTTGATTTTTTTCTTTTACTGCATAAAAAAAACTACAGAAAAAGTAAAAGAAACAATAAACTTTACTCACATCATTTGAAATTCTATGCTACAGGGTTTGAATCACCAGAGTTTTGGAATTCTGATTGTCTGAATACTTTTGCTCGAACGTATTTCCCTGCTCCACAGTGCTCTCATGCTCTAGTTGCTCCAAATATGTATCCTGCAAATCTCTGGCTGAAATTTTTTGCAAAAATAGTGAAATAATGAAAAGTGTTTAGTATTTAAATACATTTTTTATGAAATTAGATTTTAAAAAATATTTTGCCGCCCATTTTTCAATTTACCGCTTTTTTTTCACTTAAAGAAAATAGAATTGTGCTTTTTTTATTTGCAGTTATTCGTCACCAATGCATCCCGTAATCGAACCACACTGGTGCATCTGGGTATAAAATGACATTGGTGTGCATTACCAAAAATGCACCAGTGCGGTGATCTGTACATTAGGCACCGAATTACATTTAGGTGTGTGCACCAAAATTTATTGTTGTTTTTCTCAAATGCATGGAGAAAATACCATAATTATATGGAATGGAAAATTCTTCAAAATCCAGCTTGTTCCATAATATTTCTCAAAGTCCATCGTGGAGTTCTCCTTATCCATCTCGAGACGTAATATTTACTTCAGATTTTATTTATATTTTCACTATCAAATTGAGTTTATGTTTTTTATGCATGCAGTAAATCATGCACAACTTAATTAAATTTATAATGTATACAAATTTGCAAGTTCATGCAGATTCATCTTCGAGTTTAGATGCACAAAATATTCAAACTGATCCAAAACGTCAGAATTTCTTATCAGGAGCTGCATATCGCAAGGCGCATTTGGTATATGAAAATGGACAGCCGCTTCACCCTGCCAATTCTAACAATATTGCATATTCTAGCCACAATCCCTAGACAATGATGGTAATTATAATTATAATTTTTTAGTATATATATTGTTTAATATATAATTATTTCAACGGTAGACCAATTTATAATCATGCAATATTGTCAACGTTGTTACTAATTGATATCATATATTTTGTACTAATCATGTTCAAATATTTTTTTTATTTTTAATTATTAGGATTCTAGTGATGATGAATGACCTACCTACCATCTTCCATTGCACCCCACAACAATGTCAAATCGAGAGAAGACTAAATTGAGACAAAAAATTGAAGATGAACGATACCAAGAATGGTTGAATCAACCACCAATTCAATTCCTGCTACGTCCAGATTCACCAATTAGGAATGACTACAACAATAGTAGTTCTTCACAAGATAGAAATGGAGGCAATCAAATAGAGGTTGGTATGGATGATTACTTAAGGGATATGATTGCCATGGATACAATGTTGTTAGATGCTTTCCAAAATGATGATCAGCTAGGGGATGATGCTCATATCACTGACACCTTTTTCGAAAGCCTTAAATTTGCTTCCACCACCCCTCTCTTTGGAGCTGGCGGTCAATCAAAGTCTACCCAGTTGGGGACAATGATGTTACTGTACAACTTGAAAGAAAATTTTGGCTTGTCGAATGCATGTTTCTCAGAAATTTTGAGGTAATTTACCATAAAGTACTCCCTTAAATAAATTTTAAATATAATCATTACACTTCAATGAACATTACAAATGGTAAATTTTATGAACGTTAATAATTATATCGACATTAATGTATGTTTATTAATATATTTTTCCATGATCACCAACTACAGGTTATTCAAAGATAAGGTTCTTACGAGTGATAATGTCTTGCCTGGTAGCTGCGAAGAGGCAAAGAAATTGTTGAAGATGTTGGGTGTTGAGTACATATCATATCATGCATGTCCAAATGATTGTATTCTATATAGAGGAGAATATGCATACAAAGAGATGTGGCCAAAATTTGGGCATGACAGGTGTGATAAATAAAAAAAGAAGGGTAAACCACGTACTGGTCCTCCTTTTAAGATATTGAGGCACATGCCTACAATCCCAAGGATTCAAAGGCTCTTCCGTTGGAAAGAATTAGCTATGTTGTAGGGATGGAATGCCTCACACAGAAGCGAGTTGGGAGTTATGCGAATACCAATTGATTCAATAGCCATGAAGCATATCGAGGATACATGGCTCGAAAAATTCAGGGATGAAGTACGAAGTCTACGACTCAACATAGCCATGGATGGCACCAACCCATATTCCCTATAGAACACCAAATATTCTGTTTGGCCTGTAGTAGTGATCAATAACAATATCCCCCCCATGGTTGTCCGTGAAGAATGAACATCGTATGTTGGCTCTCATAGTCCCTGGTAGAATACAAGTGAAGAATATGGATGTCTACTTACAACCATTGGTAGATGAATTGAAGGAATTATGGGATGGGATAAATGTATACGATTTATCAAGACCCATCACAGTAGAGAGGAGTTTTACGTTGTATGGCATATGTGCTTACACGACACTTGGTTATCCAGGCTTAGAAGTTTTCTTTGGTAAATTTCATGTTTAACTTATTGATTTCTTTATATACGTAAAAATATTATTTCACATGTTAGTTATTTAATTTGTTGTAATATTTTTTATGATCTTCATGATATTCTTTAACATGCCATGAATATTAATTAATGTATGCAAATTTCATCTTGCGGGTCTTGTAACAAAAGGGTATTTTGGATATAAATTTTGTGGACCTTCTCTGAAATCTAGATGGTCCAAGGACCTATGAAAGCCACTATATGATTGCTCTAGGGTATTCCTACCAGAAGAGCACCCTTACAGAAGAGTAGCATCTTCTTTCAATAGTAAATGAGAGAGAACCCAAAGGCCTCCAATAATGACACTAGCTGAATGGCTTAGAGCATATGACAGAGAGAAGGAGAAGGATTTCATAGAAATGTTCGATTCAAATGGGGAGCCTATGTTTGATGATCTAGGTTTCTTCGACACCTATGTTGAGAAATTTCCCATTTGGATGAAAAGGAAATATATCTTTTAGGACCTCCCATATTGGGAGCATCTTAAGGTTACCCAATTATTAGATCCCATGCATATATTTAAAAATGTTTCATCTTCTTTATGGAGGCACATATCATCGAAAAAAAGTGACACATTGGATGTTAGGAAAGATCTTATTACTTCAAAAACTAAAAAGAAACATTGGCCAAGATGATTGGAAAGTACGGGATCAGAGGCAGGCGTTGGTCCCTCTAATTCATGGTTTTTCAAAGAAGGTGATATCACATGGATTTTAAAAAACGATGATATTTCTTAGGCAAAGGAAGTTATAATGGGTGTGAGGGTGCCAACTTCATACGAATATTCACTATGGCACTGCATCACCGTGGATGACCATTTTTTGGGGTTGAAATCGCATGACCATTTGAATCTTCTAAGAGTACGTATAATGTCAAAAGCACAATTTTATTATTTTTTATATTAATAAATTTTATCCCATGCGGGGATCATAAAGCATAACTAATTTTTTCTATTATTGCACGTGTTTATAACTTTGCAGTGTCATTATCCTTTGTTTGTGCGTGGGTGTGTGAAACATGAATTCCCTCAAGACCTAGGACGTGCCATATCTAAAATATTTGTTTTTGTACATTGGATCATGCCAAAGGAGATCCATGTGGCTAGCATTCCACAGTGGCGTCAAGAGATAGTTGATATTGTTTGTATGTTTGAGAAGGAACTGCTGACGAGTTTCATGGACTTACAAGTTCATCTTCTAATCCACCTGGTATATGAGGTTGAATTAGTTGGGGTGGTTTCTTGTCGTTGGATGTTCTTGTTAGAGAGGTACATGAAGAAATTGAAAGGTTTTGTTTGACAAAGGGAAAAACATGAGGGGTCTATGGCAGAGGGGTATATATTGTATGAGTCTTTCTATTATACTAGTGAGTACATCAAGCAGATCGACAACAGACCAGGTGCGGTGATTTGGGATGATGAAAGGGATGAAGACAAAAGAGAAGGGGAGTTGTTCCAAACGAGTGGAAAAAAGCGGTTGATAAAGAGTAAGCGACTTATAATTTCTCAAATTTACAAAAAAGTAATTAATATTCATGTTGAACTTCGATATAATGTATATTTTGATCTATGAGTACTATATAATGTTGGTTTGATTTCATCAACGAATGCAGAAATTGAAGTAATCAATAAATTTGTTCTTAACAATTTTGAAGCGACACAATCGTGGGTCGCATTGTACGAACAAAAGAGGATGAAATGGGATAGTGACAGGAAAGAATTCAGAAGGTTGAATGGTAGAAGTGTGCCTTATCCCGATCATTTAAAAGAAAATATGCCAAAAATATTCCCCAACAGTTGGGTTTCTGACCAAGTCAGAGAGAAAAACGGTGCTACCGGTCGTTACCCGCATGTTGAAGAGAATGCGCTAAATGTAGGGATTGGGTGCAGCAAATCGATAATAATATTTTTAGTTTATATGTAAATTTGAAACCTATATTAAGACATCTACATTTCATATTTTAACTGTTGGGTTATTATAAGACACATGACACTCTGATTTTTTTAAACTTTTTTTATAATAGGTGCATTTGTTCCCATCTATGTGGGCATATGGAGACCATTTTCGCACAGAAAATGCCGATGTTGGAAACATAACACAAGAATGTGGAGTGGAAGTCGAGTTCAATCAATCTAGTAGATCTAGCCACCGTGATGAAAACCTAGTATGAGGGAAGTTAGGTTACGTCGAAAAGATAGAAGAGACCATTGAAGTGGATTTCTCTTCTTTCCAATGTGTTATTTTTAGGTGCAAGTGGTGGGACACCTTTGATTGGAATAATGTAAAGGAAGATCGTGATAGTAGGCTGATATGTATCCACTCTAGAAAGATGTGGGATGAAGCTAAGGAGCCCTATGTTTTCCCCAAACACTGCAACCAGGTGTTTTTTTACCCAGATGTGCAGGATAAGGATTAGTGGTTCGTATTGACACATGACCCTAGATCAAAACATATTTTTGAGAGCAATAGTGTTACCATGCCATGTGAGCTGTAAGATAATGAGGGTGATCATGAGAACCAGAGTGATATGGTACATGTGTTATTTCATCAATATTTATACTTTTTAATATGGGGTTTTCAAAACATTATAATATGTCTTTTGAATTAATTGGTAATTTGCATTGTGTTAATGTTAAAATCAATAATTCAATTGATAATTTTCAATTATGTTGATCTCAAAAATAATGGCGTAATGTATAAATTAGTTCTTTTTTTGTATCTAAGATCATAATAAAATAATGATAATTCTAAATTACATGAATTTATTTGCATTATTTTCTAAACTTTATTATGTTACAATAATTCATATTATTCTAGATTTATTATTTTACAATTATTTAAAATTTACAAATTTACAAATTTTAATAAATTCATTTCACATTAATACAATTAAAATTTTACAAATATTTTACATACAATTGTAATTAGAATTAGAATTAGAATTAGAATTAGAATTACAATTTTACAATTTCATTTTCAATTACAATTACAATTTTAGAATTTTACATATATACAATTACAATTTTACAAATTAAAAAATTAAAATTACAATTAAAATTTTACAAATTTACATACAAATACAATTAAAAATATTACAATTTTACAATATCATGATCATTTAATATTAAATTAATTAATAAACATCAAATATACATCTCATGTCAAATAACTCATGCTATCACATACACATCTATCTGGAAGCTGCACATTAAATGAACATATCTAACATGACCTAACAATATACACGTCATGATGATCACCAACATGTAAATTAAGTACAACTGCAACATGAACATAAAATACATGTACCATATATATATATATATAATGTTAAAAATATACAATTGTAATATAAATTTCATGGATCAGCTGGTGGTAGTACAACATCAATATTAGTACTAGTGGAGGCCTACTCAGTCAATGGTGCAGCCTCGACGATCGATGGTCCAACCTGTTCATGATCATGAATACTGATGGATGCTATAGGCTGTTAACTAGACGTGGTTGATGGTCCAGCCTCATATCCATTATGACTGCTGCTAGATGCTAGTGGAGGCTCATGCTCATCTGGCGCGGTGCGAGATGAACGATCATGAGATGATGAGTCGCTACTTGTGGACTATCCATCATGTGCTGCGCTGGCTTGACCATGCCTATAACATGCAACATTCCTCCTTAGTCGCATAACAACTGTCATAACTCCTACGACATGCCGCATCAGGATGTACATGTCACACGGCATGCCTCTCCACATTTGTAATAGCCTATCATCAGCTTGTATGTCTCTGTAATGAGTGGGCCTGATGCCAGCCTCAAAAATCAATGCATTGAGTTGGTTTCCTAAATCCATCCGGTATCTAGCATCAAGTCGACCGCGCCTATCATCGGCCTCCTGGTGATCCTCGGCATATGGCATGCCCTGATCGTCATCAGGATCCACACCTGGATCATGTGGTGGTGCTGGCATCCCCTCGCCATCAAAAGAGCCAATGTTTGCAAAATATATACAAGTACACAACAATAATTAGACAATTTCATTACACAATTTAATAAAAACAAGTTAAAGAACATGTTAGAATAAACTTAAATATATAAAACAGTAATATTACTTCTATCATCTGGCATCTCATCAGTTGTGAAGAGGATGTTGGCACACCCTCGCCAATCCAAACCCGCGTAAGGAAATGGGACTATAACGAAGGGATGCTCATCAACATTGGCTAGCAACTCTAGTGCATCCTGTGATATCTTCACCGGAAACTGAGTCTTATCCCTCTTGGGCATCATCTACCTCCACATGTGCATATGTGCTTCAAAATTCATCCTACGAGGCTACCGAAGAAAAGTAGGCCTCGTCTCTGGAAACCTCTCAAAAAATAAACAAAAAAGTTTTGAAGCAAAAGGGAAATTCACCCTCCCTTGTGCATGAGCACTGTTGTGGACAATTTTGTCACCCCTAGAGACAGTCTAGAGTTGCCATAGACCAGTGCCTAGGACATCTTAATATAGCAAGGAGCTCATCATATAGCTTGGGTTGTCAGTCCAAAAGCTCTCTTACTATCTATTGTTAAACAAGGAAATTAATTTAAATGGGACCAATCTCTCTCAGAAGCTGATACAAAGATACGAATAATGTAGGAACATCATACAAAACTCCAATACAAAGGCATCAGATAGTTAAGAGACAGCTTACTGTAAAGAGGGCCAGTTTAGATAATATGCCATAGAAATCAAATATCAGAGAGTGGATGCAGTGAAGGAAATAATAAGAAAATACCAGTTGACATTAGACTGATACCCAGATATACAACAAAACCATGTATGGGCTTGCCAATTCAAGAATCCATACACAATCCTGACATTTTAAAAGCACCCTCCTAAAACAACTGATATAGCAGAAAGAATGGAAGAGATGAACATGGAACAGTATATCATGACTAGGCCTATTTAAAGCGCTTGACTAATCCCAGAAAGGGCATCAACTAGGATGAATCCTTACTGCAAACTAGTGAGCCACTCGCATTCTAGAACATGATACAAGAAGAAAAATAGTATGAAATGAGATATTGTATTAACACATAAGAGAAAATAACATACTGTGAGATATTAAATACCAGAATCCTCATTACAGTTATAACTCCTCCTCACTGAGACCCTACGGGCTCTGAACCTTCATACAGAAGTGTTACAAAATGTATACAAAAGCCTTTTCACTGCACAGTCTACTGATAGAAATCTGGAACCCTTCTAATGTCTTATTTCTGGGTTTTTATAGAAAATATAGAGAACTCTCGAGAAGGAGGTAGATGGAGCACATTTAATGACTTAATTTGAACAAAATGGGGGAAACATTCGCGCCCACACTGTGAATGAACAAATATAAATGACTGTACTTTACAATCTGCCTCTAGAAATAAATGCTGGGAGATGAAAATCTCCTTATAAAGAATACACAAATAATAAAATATACAAATTCTATGTACTTGGCTGGAGGGGGAAAATCTGCTGCGATAAAATCTTGAGGTTGCTCGCAAGAATAAATAAACTGGGAAGAAGATCTCTGCAAGGGCTCGGCATAAGGGGAAATCTTCATGAACCTTCTGTACTTTCCTGAGAAGAAAATTAGCTAAAATATAATCTGAGGGGTGTGATCTTTAATGTATTGTACCCTCGGCTTGATCTAGAAAATCTCTGGTCCGATACCCTTGTCCTTTAACACCAGATATGAGCTTATAATATCCAATGGGGTTGTTGAAATCTTTAATTCTTTGCTGATGTTCTTTGCAGGAACATTTATATCCCCATACGCTAACTGGCATCTTTAAATTGTCCTTGGAGAGTTCGAAAGATTTTAAATCTATCCCCTGCAATGGATGTCTTATCATGGCGGCTTTCAGGACCCTTTTTTCATAAATGGCAGCTTCAGTTGAATTACTATCTGAGATGCTCTATTGCTGTGGCCAAGACTGTGAACCAAAACATCTTTCCGTTTGTTGAAACCCTGCAAAATCCACCAACACATTATAAAAACCAGGTAGAAGTGGGGTGGACGAGGAGGTGTCGACGATAATGACGGTGAGGACATGGCTGATTGACAAGAACGCGCAGGGTGGTGGAGAAAATACGATGGAAACTTTTGATAATCAGAGGGAACGCAGGTTTTCTACGTAAAATGGTTTGAACGTGGTGGTAGAATAAAACAATGAATACGAATAAACACACACACATATATATATATATATATTCAGTAGGGGAGAGCGCCATGGACACACGGGAATATGACACATGGGTGTACGAAGGACAGGTGGGTGGATGACGTGGCTGCGGGGTCAGCAGACAGAGAAGACTGGATTCTAGGCCGTCGGATTTTGGAAGACAGATCAATGGATCAAAGGCGATGAGAGCGGTGTAATGGTGGGCCACAGGACACAACAGACACAGGTTAATGGGCGAGCAACTTTGGAGAATCTCCGCCATTGGACTGAGGTCGTCAGATCCAACGGCGCGGGTGAGTTCCGCTGCCCAGCTGTTGTTCGACATTTAACGCGCAAAAAAGTGGTTTTTCGGGCCCGTACCAAAGACACGTGGTGCGTTTTCAATGGAATCTCTGGCATTTGGTTGAAAACCGCCAACCTGGTGAAGGCGGTGCGAAAATAGAACTAGCAGTTTCTCGCGACGGGATACGGACGCAGGGGCCACCATATAAAACAATCTCCGCTCCGTCGATTGGCTTTGAATCAAACGGTTATAATTGTGCCCGGAAACGTTTATCATTTAGCCCCCTTTCCTCTGGCATGAGGTTTTGCGCTCGGGACATATGGAAACCAAAACATGGAGGGCTAAAATATTAGGACTGGGCCCGATAAGTTTTGAATTATGAGTCTTAACCTTTGTAGGGCGAATTTTCCAGGCGGGGATGGTAATATTAAACGGGAGCATAAGGATTTTAGGCCACGACAGAGATTTGAAATAGATTCGGAAAAGGCAGCGGGCCAAAAATTTATATGCAGGGGGCAATATGTACAACATCAGCTCCATCTGGGGACGGCATGTTCGTCCTCGGACATGTCGAGAACCTGCAGACCGCTAAACATCTCTGTATGTACATCATGTTTTTCCATTCCTCTGCATTTCTTCTGATAATTTTCCAGCATCCTTTATTTATAAAAATAAAAGCTAAAACAACTTATATACAATATAATACAACAGGCGTTCCCAGCCTGGATCAGAATTGGAAGTATGGCTTGAGGAATTGGCCATTCACCCGGGCGTCCAGTAGATCACCCTGTAGGTTTTCCAACATGAAAGTATTATTACCACCTTGATTCACAATTTTGAATGGGCCAAACCACAACGGATCAAATTTAGCATGCTTGCCTTTCTCCGCTCTTCGAACGTCCCATCTGAGAACCAGGTCTCTAATCTGAAATTTCCTATCTTTCGCATGTCGATCAAATACATTCTTCATTTTCTCCTGATATTCTATCAATCTCTGATCAACCTGGTTCTGCGTTTCCTCTAATTCGACCAATTGATTGATCCTTCTGACCATGTCATATGGTTCTTCCTGGTTTTCCTGCATAAAACGTGCTACCGGCAATGCCAACTGCACAGGGAACACAGCTGCTCGCCCATACACCAATTCATAGGGAGATTTCCCTGTTTCTCTCTTACTGGTTATCCTATTCGCCCATAGAACAAATTTTAATTGGGAATCCCAATTCTTCTGGTTCTCATTTATTGTTTTCTTCAAGGCCCTCACCAGGGTTTTATTAGAAGACTCTGCTAAGCCATTTCCCTATGGATAGTAGGCTGTGGAGTGGGTCAATATGATGTTATACTATTGGCATAAATTTACAAATCTGGCAGAATTGAAAGCCTGTGCATTGTCAGTTACAATCCTAGCAGGACAGCCAAACATGGATATGATATTTTCTTCCATAAACTTGATTATCACAGCATCAGTAGCATTTCTTGTAGGTATGGCTTCCACCCACTTTGTGAAATAATCTGTGGCTGTTAGTATCCATTTATATTGGCCACTTGATGGGGGATGTATTTCTCCTATGAAGTCTAATCCCCATTTCTGAAATGGTTCATTCACATGAATAGGGATCAAGGGCCAAGCTGCTAATTTCTGCCTTTCTGCAAATCTTTGACATTTGTCACATGCTCTGACCCAAGCAAAAGCATCTGTAAATAATTTCGGCCAGTAGAAGCTGGCCTTCAGGATCTTATGAGCTATATCCCTCCAGCTATAATGCCCTCCACATATTCCCTCATGAAATTCCGTCATTATATTCTCCACTTCATTTTCTGTGAGGCATAACAGTAATATACCTGAAGGGTCTCTCCAATATAGTTGTCCATTAGCAATTATGTATTTCTGGGATTTCATTCTTACAGCTCTGTATTTTATCTTATCACAACTTGGATGATAGCTAAGTGTTAAAAGGTATTTAAGTATTTCTTTATACCAAGGACTAGTGAGATATTTCATGTGTACCTTTTGAGTGGCTATCTCTAGTCCTTGATGTTCTTCTCCTTTCTCAGATTCTTCATTTGCTATCATGGATACATTAATTCCCAAGGCTTGATGATTTGATTCAGATAACATCTTAGCAAGTCCTTGTCCTTTAATCAACTTGGTAGGCCTTATATCTAGATCATACTCTTGTATTTTTGCAATCCATCTTCCTCTTTTTCCTTCGGTATCCCCCTGAACAAGAATGTCTTTGAAAGCTGTTGTGGGAACATATGAAATAATGTGAGATTGCAAAACATAGGTTCTAAAATCCTTGAGGAACTTTACTAGGGCATATGCCTGCTTCTCCAATATATTATATTTTAATTCGGCATCATGCAGCACTTGACTGAAGAAGGTTATAGGCTGCTCATATTCGTCTTCATTTCTCTGCAGCAATACTCCTGCTACTGTATGAGGTGAAGCAAATGAAAATATCATAAATGGCTTTGCATAATCTGGCCCAACTAGCACAGGAGCTTTAGCAAATTCCTGTTTTATTCTGGTAAATGCGTCTCTAGACTCCTGGGACCATTTTACTTCATTATCCTTTTTCAACATATCAGTTATATGCCTAACTATTTCAGCATAGTTAGGAATAAACCTTCTCAAAAAATTAATTCGGCCTAAAAACACCTGCACTTCCTTCTTATTCCTGGGTAAAGGAATACTATTTATGACTTCAACTCTCTTAGGGTCTATTTTCACACCATCTTTAGTTACAATGTGCCCTAAGAGTTTTCCCTCGTCTAGTGCAAATAAAGATTTTTGAGGATTGAGGGATAGGCCATACCTTCTGCATTTTTCAAAAGTTCTTCTTAAATGCTCAATATGCTCATCATCATTCTTTGAAAACACTGTGATATCATCAAGATATACCACCAAAAACTTGTCCTGTTCTCCAACAAAAGCTATGTCCATTGCTCTCTGAAAAGTAGCTCCAACATTAATTAATCCAAATGGCATCCTGGCGTACATGAAAGTTCCCCATGGTGTGGTGAAAGCAGTCTTCTTTTGATCTTCTGGAAACACACCTACCTGATTATAGCCAGAAAAACCATCCATCGTTGACATTCTGGATGCTCCCACTACTTTCTGTAGGATGTGGTCCATTTTAGGTAGTGGATAGTTATCCTTTAGAGATGCTCTATTTAAATTCCTGAAATCCACACACAACCTTATTTCTCCATTTTTCTTCCGAACAAGAACAAGGTTTGCTACCCATTCTAAGTATCTCAATGGCACAATTATTTTAGCCTTCAGTAGCTTCTTGATTTCTTTCTCAATAGAGGGAAGCAGCAGAGGATTTATCTGTCTGAGCTTCTGCTTATAAGGCTTCACATCTTCCCTCAAAGGAATTTTATGCTGCATTATATTAACATCAAAAGTTTTTAGGTCCTGATAGGACCATGCAAATACATCTTTATAAGATTGAAACAACTTCAAATATTTTTCTTTATATTCTTCTGGGACCCTTTTGGATAATTTTACAATTTTGGGATCAGCATAAGTACCCAGATTTAAATCTTCCACTTGATCTTATTCTATCACTTTGTTTGGCTGCAATGGAACATCATATTTATTAAATAACCTTTCTAGAGGCACCAGACCTCTAGGTATAACATTTACTTTCAGCTGCAACACTTTATTACCTGCTATCTTCTCTTCCCATCTGTTTTCTGCAATATTTTCAGCTTCCTCTTCTTCGTTATCGTCAATCTCCATGTTAGAGAATTCTCCCACTGTCTCCATGAATCTCTTCATCTGTTCATCATCTTCAAATACCTGCCAGTGCTTTATATTATCTGGAATAGATGGTCTATAACGTACCTCTACTTTGTATCTTAAAAGTGGATTCTGAGGAGGGCGGAATGTACTGGCAGCTACAGTAAGAGAATCTGCTATTCTATTCTGCTCCCGGGGCATGAACTATATGTTAAATGCTGAAAATAAATTCTCCACCATGTCCCATACTTCGTTTCTGTAAGCTCTCAGCCGAGGATGCTTAGTTTGGCATTGATTTCTGATCTGCCTTACCACCAGCTCAGAGTCTCCCGTGACTTTTAGATTTTGAATGCCCATGTTTCTAGCTGTCTGCAGTCCCAATAAAAGTGCTTCGTATTTAGCTACATTATTGGTAGCTTCATATTCCAATTTAAAGGATAGTGGCACCCATTTTCCTGTAGGAGAGATTAATAACACCCCAGCTCCATTGCCTTCCCTTGAATTTGCTCCATCAAAATGCAAAGTCCAAATTTCTGATTCTTGATCTTCTTTAGGCTGCTCAGTTTGGATTTGACCAAAAAGGGGCTCATGGGCATAATTTAGATTTTCTTCTAACATCAAGCATGAGAAGTCTCCCTCTTTGTTATACACTGGGGAATTCTCTGAGCAGTCAGCCTTTGTTACCATTCTAACAAATCTAGTCTCCCTGTATAACCTCCTCTCCTGGCCTCCAAAGACTGGCACAGTAGCATATGTTAAATCTAATTTGATTGACCCACCAATTTTTGTACCCCAGGACCTTGACAGCAGCATGCCAAAGCGGGCTGGGATATCAGCAACTACAACGTCCATGACCACACTCTTTGCTGGGATTTGGGCCAGATTGACCACTAAATCTTTAATCATTCCCAAGCATTTAACCCTTTTGGAATCAAATGAATATAGGTCTTTATATGGTCTTGTAATTTGCAGTCCTAGTTGTTCCATGACAGATAGAGGCATAAGATTATGGGAAGCACCAGAATCTAACATACAATTGTGCAACAGCAAGTCATGAATAACTAGAGACACATAAAAATGAGGAGTAGAAGGGTCTATCTCCTCAACATGTGGGCCGAAGACTACCATGGGTCTTTCTTCTTGAAGGTTTAAACTATCAGGCATGATTGGTACTTTAGGAGGGAGCATGAAGGAAGTAACTTGAGATTGATATACAAGCTGTTTTAGCAGTTCGGTCAGGGGGACTGGAATCTTGATTTTCTCAAGTTCTTTTTGCAAATTGAAAGCAGGTGGGGGATTTTCTATTACTATTTCTTTTGATTCTTTATTTTCAGCTGAAGATTTAATTTCTTTTGACACATGCTCAGCATTAGGAGGACTGACTACTTTAGAAGAAGAAGGAATCTGATCATTAGGCTGCAAGGGAGCATTTAGAGGACTCTTACCTTTTTCTATGTTTCTCTTTGTTGCTGATTCCTTTTGAGCAGATGCTTCTTTTTGAGGTGGCTCCTTTTCTTGTTCTTGATTTCGGGTCCTCTTCCTTGAATATCTGAGATCATATTTTACATTGAATTGTGCTTGCATGAAATCAACAAATTGCTTATAATAATGATCAATCTCTGCTTCTTCTTCTTCGTCTTGCAATGGGCATTCTATATCATCATTATTTGAAAAGGCCAGATTTGAATCTTCTAGTTGATAAGTGGCATCTTCAGTGGAGTCTTCTGCTGGACCTTCCAGGTACAAGGGATGTGGTACCTAATCTTGCTGCTCCTTTGTATCTCTGGGCAATATTTGCAATGGTGGTCTTTTATACTGGGGGTTGTATCCTCTGTTTGGAGCATTATAGAAATTCTTGGGAGCTGCATTCTTAGCTTCCAGTTCAAGCTTGACCATCTTCTTGATCATCTTGCTTATTTCATCCATTTTATCTGAATCTTTATCTTGATTAGAGGTGGAAACCTCTTCTTTACCTTTTCTCCTAGTATCTTGTTCGACTTTTCCCTTTAATTTCCCAGTGGAGGCAAAGTTCGCTTCTAATTCGAGAGCATCTGACTGGGCATCATCTAAAGTAGCAGTTTTTCTTTCCCTCAATGAGAAGCTGAAATCAAAATCAAAGGCTGCTATGAAAACTATCTTAGCAGTTGTTTCGTGGGGCTTCATTTCAGGAGGGAGGCTCAAATACAACTTGTTAAATCTTTTAATAAACTCGAACACTCCTTCATTTTGCTTCTTCTTCAAGGTATTAAACTCAGTAAGACACATTCCATAATCTTTCTTTACCCCCCATTTCCTGAGAAAAGTATTCTCCATGATATCCCAGGTGGTTATTGAACGGTTTCCCAATGTCTTGAACCATTTTCTGGCTTCACCCTCCAAAGATTGTACGAATAATCTTAAGACCACATCCAAATGATCGACATTAAGGTTTTCTGCAAAAGAGCAGAAAGTATCAAGATGTTTCTAAGCATCAATTTCATTTTCTCCATTAAATCTCGGCAGAATCTTCAAGTAATCCTGTGGCATATCATTTAGCACTTGTGGTAAAGCCAGTGGAGCATATTTGTTCAATAGAAAAGCAGGAACATTAGCCATTGGAGGAGGTGGGGGTTGTGCAATAGTTTGGGACACAAATGAAGGTACGGGAGTAGAAGGAAGTGGAGTATGTACAACAATGGGAATATATTGTATGGAAGCCTGAGGCGTAGATGAAAATAGTTCACATTTAACAGCAGCTACTTCGGTAACTTCTTTAACTTCCTCAGCCTCGGGAGTAGGATGGAAATCTTCTTCAATCCAGGCACTTCCTCTACGTGGAGTTCCTGAGTAAAACTCAGGATTTTCTGTTCTAACTTCTTGAGAAGAAGAGGGCGGATGATCTTCAACGAAATATTTAGGGTTTTCAGCACGAACTCACTTCCTCTCCTTCCAAACTCTTTTATGAATGATATTATCTGGGTCAGACACGTAAGGTGTCTTTGATTGAGATGTATTTGACTTCAAATGCGGCTTGCGAGGAGCCATGACTACCAATGAATTTATCGAATAAAGAACAGTGGAGTCGCCAAGGTGAGAGATAAGCAACTCTTCAACTCTTTGTGCTCACCTGATTAGAGAGTGAAAACAATTTTTCGAGGCCCAGGGAAACTGATATTCTCAAATTCTATCCCCAGCAACGGTGCCAGAAAGATGTTGTGGACAATTTTGTCACCCCTAGAGACAATATAGAGTTGCCAGAGACTAGTGCCTAGGACATCTTAATATAGCAAGGAGCTCATCATATAGCTTGGGTTGTCAGTCCAAAAGCTCTCTTACTATCTATTGTTAAACAAGGAAATTAATTTAAATGGGACCAATCTCTCTCAGAAGCTGATACAAAGATAAGAATAATGTAGGAACATCATACAAAAATCCAATACAAAGGCATCAGACAGTTAAGAGACAACTTACTGTAAAGAGGGCCAGTTCAGATAATATGCCACAGAAATCAAATATCAGAGAGTGGATGCAGTGAAGGAAATAATAAGAAAATACCAGTTGACATTAGACTGATACCCAGATATACAACAAAACCATGTATGGGCTTGCCAATTCAAGAATCCATACACAATCCTGGCATTTTAAAAGCACCCTCCTAAAACAACCGATATAGCAGAAAGTATGGAAGAGATGAACATGGAACAATATATCATGACTAGGCCTATTTAAAGCACTTGACTAATCCCAGAAAGGGCATCAACTAGGATGAATCCTTATTGCAAACTAGTGAGCCACTCGCATTCTAGAACATGATACAAGAAGAAAAATAGTATGAAATGAGATATTGTATTAACACATAAGAGAAAATAACATACTGTGAGATATTAAAGACCAGAATCCTCATTACAGTTATAACTCCTCCTCACTGAGACCCTACGGGCTCTGAACCTTCATACAGAAGTGTTGCAAAATGTATACAAAAGCCTTTTCACTGCACAGTCTGCTGATAGAAATCTGGAACCCTTCTAATGTCTTATTTTTGGGTTTTTATAGAAAATATAGAGAAATCTCGAGAAGGAGGTAGATGGAGCACATTTAATGACTTAATTTGAACAAAATGGCGGAAACATTCGCGCCCACACTGTGAATGACCAAATATAAATGACTGTACTTTACAATCTGCCTCTAGAAATAAATGCTAGGAGATGAAAATCTCCTTATAAAGAATACACAAATAATAAAATATACAAATGCTATGTACTTGGCTGGAGGGGGAAAATCTGCTGCGATAAAATCTTGAGGTTGCTCGCAAGAATAAATAAACTGGGAAGAAGATCTCTGCAAGGGCTTGGAATAAGGGGAAATCTTCATGAACCTTCTGTACCTTCCTGAGAAGAAAATCAACTGAAATATAATCTGTGGGGTGTGATCTTTAATGTATTGTACCCTCGGCTTGATCTAGAAAATCTCTGGTCCGATACCCTTGTCCTTTAACACCAGATATGAGCTCATAATCTCCAATGGGGTTGTTGAAATCTTTAATTCTTTGCTGATGTTCTTTGCAGGAACATTTATATCCCCATACGCTAACTGGCATCTTTAAATTGTCCTTGGAGAGTTCGAAAGATTTTAAATCCAGCCCCTGTGATGGATGTCTTATCATGGCGGCTTTCAGGACCCTTTTTTCATAAATGGCAGCTTCAGTTGAATTACTATCTGAGATGCTCTATTGCTGCGGCCAAGACTGTGAACCAAAACATCTTTCCGTTTGTTGAAACCCTGCAAAATCCACCAACACATTAGAAAAACCAGGTAGAAGTGGGGTGGACGAGGAGGTGTCGATGATAATGACGGTGAGGACATTGCTGATTGACAAGAACGCGCAGGGTGGTGGAGAAAATACGATGGAAACTTTTGATAATCAGAGGGAACGCAGGTTTTCTACGTAAAATGGTTTGAACGTGGTGGCGGAATAAAACAATGAATATGAATAAACACACACACACACACATATATATATATATATATATATATATATATATATATATATATATATTCGACAGGGGAGAACACCATGGACACACGGGAATACGACACATGGGTGTACGAAGGACAGGTGGGTGGATGACGTGGCTGCGGGGTCAGCAGACAGAGAAGACTGGATTCTAGGCCGTTGGATTTTGGAAGACAGATCAACGGCTCGAAGGCGATGAGAGCAGTGTAATGGTGGGCCACAGGACACAACGGACACAGGTTAACGGGCAAGCAGCTTTGGAGAATCTCTGCCATTAGATTGAGGTCGTCAGATCCAACGGCGCGGGTGAGTCCCGCTTCCCGGCCGTTGTTCGACATTTAACGAGCGAAAAAGTGGTTTTTCGGGCCCGTACCAAAGACACGTGGTGTGTTTTCAATGGAATCGCTGGAATTTGGTTGAAAACCGCCAACCTGGTGAAGGCGGTGCGGAAATAGAACTAGCGGTTTCCCGCGACGGGATACGGACGCGGGGGCCACCATATAAAACAATCTCCGCTCCGTCGATTGGCTTTGAATCAGACGGTTATAATTGCGCCCGGAAACTTTTATCATTTAGCCCCCTTTCCTCTGGCATGAGGTTTTGTGCTCGGGACATATGGAAACCAAAACATGGAGGGCTAAAATCTTAGGACTGGGCCCGATAAGTTTTAAATTATGATTCTTAACCTTTGCAGGGCGAATTTTCCAGGCGGGGATGGTAATATTAAACGGGAGCATAAGGATTTTAGGCCACGGCAGAGATTTGAAATAGATTCGGAAAAGGTAGCAGGCCAAAAATTTATATGCAGGGGGCAATATGTACAAAAAGCACGACATCTATCTAAGGCTGTACAGAACTGCCGCAAAAAAATGGTAGACCACCTGAAAAGTCATGGCTCCTATACTAAAGAATCAACATAATATAGAAGTGAGAAACTAATGAATTTCCCATCATTGGTGTTGTGCGAAATGGTTGAAATGATAAGTGAGAGACAATGCACCTCCTCCCTACCAATTGCACTAATACGTAACTGATCTCCAGCGACCCGAAACTCTGCAGGAGACAATACATTTTCTCCAATTTATCTCTAGGAGTAAACTAACTAACTCCATGCTACACAGCCAGTCAGAACCTCTGGGAATGAGAGAAAATCCACCCCTCCCCTCGATAGCCCTGTAATGAAATATATATCCTCCTCAGTGGGCATGTACCACTGGTTGATACCAATCCAGAAAGCTTGTTGCTAGGAATTCCACCTTCAGATAAGATGTCTCAAAAGAAAACTATCACTAGTACAAAATGGCTAATTTGTTACTAAAAAAACGACTAAAATTCGCATATAAACGACTATTTTTCGATCGGTGACCAATAGTAGCTAATTTACAGTATCTTATAACGCGACCAACTTTTGGTCGTTTTTAGCTTAGTCATTAATTGGTTATCTTAATTTTGTTATCTAGTTGTATATTTGGTCATTGATTTAGTCATTGATTTGGTCACTAATTTAGTCATTCATTTAGTCTTTCATTTTGTCACTGATTTAGTCATTCATTTGGTCTTTCATTTTGTCACTGATTTAGTCATTCATTTGGTCACTGATTTAGTCATTCATTTAGTCATTGATATGGTCTTTGATTTGGTCATTAAATGTCACAATTAATGACCAAATACACAACAAAATATATTACTATATGATCACCCAAGAGAACCAATTAATGACCAAAGAACTATGACCAACATGTTAGTCGTGTTATAAGATACTGTAAATTAGCTACTAATAGTCATATATATGCAAATTTTAGTCATTGTTTGAAACCAATTAATGACCAAAGAAATATGACTAAATTTAGTCATGTTATAAGATACTGTAAATTAGCTACTAATAGTCGTATATATGCAAAATTTAGTCATCATTTGTAGTCACAAATTTATCATTTGCAATAGCCATTTATTCATTATATAAATGACTAATTTAGTAGTTTATATGCATTTCATTAATAATCATTCTAAATGACTAATTTAGTCGCATATTCATTTTATTTGTGTTCATTAGTAATCGACATAAATTAATTTGTATGATTTAAAAAATTTCATACAATGTGCATGTTCATCTAATATGAAAACACAAAGTCGCATATTTTAATTACAATACTAAACAACATAAAATGCAAGTATAAATAATTTCAACCACATAAATTATATTATATGAAATGTTAAAATATTACAATATGAGTTTCCAACTTTATAATAGTTGGACTACAATTTACACATGAAATGATGTTTCATCACTTCAAAACATTATCGTTGTGTTGTCAAGACATTACAGGTGAATTCACCAACTCTGAAGACTTGATCATCAGTCTTTATATGTGTGTCTTATGCGAGATATTGGTTCTAAGGGTATCACCAAACCAGTTCTCCTCTCTTTTTTTGCATTTGTCGCTCCAATGTTATTGCTCTTCTCTTTTTTCAATTCATGCTTCTTACCATCAATACTGATTTCATTTTCTGAAAACAAAATAAAATACAATGCACTGTAAGAAATGAAAAACAATGAACACTAGAATATGATATAAATTAAACTATAAATAGTTTATACAACATATACCTTAACATCAACAATGTCAAAGCAATTTTCCTTCAACATCAATTTCTGCAAAATAAATGTCACGTTATTATTTCCCATTTCTCCACATGCTACATACGATAAATTGAAAATCACATAAAACCAAGAGCAAACCCTTTTCTAACCAAAATAAACAAACAAACAATGCCTTCAATAAAACTTCATTATAATATTAGCAAATAAAAAGAGAGCTAGTGGACCATTTGTGTTGTTTGACTTTGCCTATTTTTGTTATAAAGTGCTCAAGCTTCAGGAACCAACAAATGTGAGCACGAGCTAAAAACTAACCAACCATTCACTAGTCAACATGAGAGATCACAAATAAACCACAAAATTGATCAGGCATTAAAATTGTAAGCAGACTACCTTGAAATTTTCTTCTGGAGAAATACCTCAAAATCCCCTCGTTTCTAATAAGCTTCTTGGCTATGTACCTCCATCCTTGATTTCCCTTGTTATATCTTGAATAAAGAATATCCCTTTAGCAACCAATTTTGCGAGAATCCTACCAAGTAGCTCAAAAGCCTTGTGAGCATCAATAATAGCATCCTCCAATGAAAATAGTACAATCTCCAACCTAGAAACATCAAAATTATATATAGTTATAATGTTGAAGAGTGTAACTAGGTAGGTCTTCCTTGTAATGACTATGTAACTAGCATTTGCACCGAGAGGTGCAAAGTAACGCCAGGGAGTGGGGAAAACAATAATTAAGTGAAACATATGGAAATTTTAGTTCCTATATATCTTTCAAAGAATGTAATAGGAGGTTAAAATTTAAAAGAAAGTTACACTAACATAAAGGAACACTAATATAATTGTCCCAGAATAATGGCATAGTAATGATGGTATCGAAGATCCTTCAATAGTCGCTCCAAGGAGATTGCTCTAGCTCTTCAAATGATTCAAATAACTATGGAAACTAAATATTCAAACCTGCTCTAAATCCATCATCAAAAGGTTTTCAATGTGCTAGAAAGGGGTATTTAAAGGTTTTTTTTTTTAAACTTTCAATTGCTGACACAAGACTGTTTTAAAGCTGGTCCAAAACTGCCTTCTAACAACTTTAAAAGATGTCATACAACCACCTTCAATAAATTGCTATACAAATACACTCTATGAAGTAATCCATATAGAGAACACACCAATATTCCAGAAGAGGAAAATGAAAAGTTCATCTGCAGTTACATTTTACTCTAAAAAATATTCATATCAAAATCTGTTAACATCAAAATCTGTTAATGTCAAACCAAAATTTTGTAATTTTCAAGATCCTAAGTTCAGCACCAACTGCCCAACAGCCTAGCAAACTTGACAAGAAGACCCTAACTGTTCTTGTACGCTATAAGACAAGATGGTCAACAATGTCATGAATTATAGCAAGCACCTACAATTGTTTCAGCATGTCTTATCTTTTTAACTGATCAGGGAAATCTGATTTTCTCAAATGATAATTTTACATGTTTAGCTTGTATGCTTCTGGGTTCTATGATTACACCTCAGTTTTGGAGAGTGTTGTAACGAACTGATGACAAGTTTTTGTAGTGTAACTCGAGGATTCTTGCATTTTATAACGTAACCTTATCCTGTTTTGACTCATCATTATACCTTTCTTACATTTTATGGTGTTTCTCTGGGAATCTTTCATTTTACAACCTAAATTTGTCCTGTGCTGGCTCATTATTATATCTTTTTCAGTTGGAAAAAGGAAATACTGAGCACACCTGAAATGCTTGGTTAAATTGGAAGATTGTCTACATATAAAAAACAGAAAAGAACCTAATTCATTTGATGAGTGATTTAACATGATTTTAAAAATTACCTAACCTAGACCATAGGAGTCAAGGGGCTAAAGGGCCGGGTTATTCTAATGACCATATTCGCTAATCAGGTATAAGATTTTTAGAGGCAAAAGCTTCTGTGAAGATGGAACTAGTTGAATTCTAGCATAGAGCAGGTGGTTCTTATTACTAAATCGACAATATCATGCTTTCACATCAATTCTTTTTCTCTATGTGAAAAGTTAACAAAAGAGGCTCTTTGGAAATGCATAGAAATAGATGAAAAATAACTTAATAAGTGAATTCTCATCTGCTGTGTTATTGTGGCCTGAAATTGAAGAAGGTAGTACAGGACCTTGTTGTTAATGGGGATGGAAAGTCTTTCCCAAAGTCAAAAAATTTGGCAGCATTAACAACAACTTCAAGAGAGCCCAAGGTTTGCTCAGAATCCTTACTACATCATATGTAAAAGTTAATTTAGTTTCAAGTTGCTAGGATATAATTATCTACGAATACATAAAATGTTAACACTTATGCTACAGAAAAGCTAAAATTCAATGCCTGAAATGGATCTGACTACAGATGTTTACTGAAATGGACTTTGATAAATATAGAGCTGAGCTTGAGCTGCAATATTGTTTTGTTCATCACTAAATACTTGTAATAGATGTCTATTTTTAATTAACATCCGAGACTGAAACTTCAATCTAAAGGTTGATCTCAGCGAAGATGAGGGAAAAGAGGAAATTTATGGTGTTAGACGAGGACAGCATGAGGACTGCTTCTATAATAGGTCAAGTGATGCAGATGAGGATGAAAAAACTGTTCCAAATCTGCGAACATGTTTTGATCTCCAACAAAGGGGAATTGGAGTAAGTATTTAAATCTTACAAGAGTGTGTGACATTGTGATTCAAACATAGAGATTGTGCTGATTTTTCCATAAAATCAGCAAGAACTGAAATCGATGCTACACAACACGAAGGAAGGTGTTCAGTCGATGCAAATGGAATGGAATAAACAATTGTAGAATCTTGGTGAGCTTTGCACAAACAATTGTTATTATTTGAACCACGCTTTTCTACATTCTTCAATTTTGACTGTATTTCTTTTCTGCACAGGAAAGCATATGTATGGACTAGCGCAGGCTGCAGCAGGCTACCACAAAGTTCTAGAGGAAAATCGACAACTATACAATCAAGTTCATGATCTGAAAGGTGTGCTTCCTGTTCGTCTGTCATAGTGTTATAGTTTAACTGACATGTCTCAAAAATATTATAACGAAGTAGGAATTAGGAGTCCCTTTAAATTGTATATATCAAATCTGTTGCATCTTTATTCCCAATACAGTGCGAATGAATAGTTTTAGCTAATTCGATGTGGGGGGAACATATCCACGGCTTGTAGTAGGAACATAAAAGGCCAAAAAATGCTAGAAAATGGCAGTTTATTGTGCATTTAAAGAAGCTTGTGCTCCCACTAATTGGGAAGTTGGAAACGAGGTTGGTTCAATAGAGTAGGAGATGGATGAATGAACTGGGTAAGATTGCTTCCATACAGGTTCAGATGTATGAACAACTTATCTATGCTCCATCTTCCTGTGATTGTGGGCTCTGTGTTTGAATTGAGTGTTCGACCTTGCCTCGGGCCTAGAAGATGAGAATTAGCAATTCTGGAAGAGAATATCAAATTATGTAATCTGATTTTACTCTGGCCTCTTCTTGCATGGTGTTGTGTTATCTTATTCTACTCATAAAACATAAACTTAGAAGTTGAGGCAGGGCATACTTGCTTGACCAAGCTGGTAGTGAAAGCACAACAGATGCCATTAGATAGGATAACAAATTTATGCTGATTCTATGTTTCTTATTATTCTTAGGAAGCATAAGGGTGTATTACATAGTCAGACCATTCTTGCCTGGCCAATCCAACTGTCAGATTACAGTGGATTAGATTGGGGAGGATGGTCAAATTATGATTGCAAACCCTGCAAAGCAAGGAAAGGATATACGTAAATCATTCACATTCAACAAAGTATTTGGAGCATCTGCTACTCAAGGTTGGCTCTCTTTTTAGAGTGTTGAAAACCTTTTACATGATTGTAAGGTGAAATCTCTTAAATCATAACATTATTCATGTTGAATTGCACAGGAAGTGTTTTTGGATACTAGGCCATTGATCAGATTTGTTCTGGATGGTTACAATGTTTGCATTTTTGCATATGGGAAAACAGATTCTGGAAAGACATACACAATGGTAATAACAACCATCTTCTAGTTAGTCAATTGCAGTTTGAAGCACTGGCTTGCAAAACTAATAAGGTAATGAGTTCACTGCTGAAGAAATTCTTGCTTAGAAATACTTTGCTCTAATTTTTGTGCCTTGCTTGTCTAGACTGGTCCTAACTTCACATTTTTCTGGGGTGATCTTTGCTTCTAGAGCTGAACTGAATATGGACATCAGTCATCTTGTCAATTGTAGGAAAGGGGATTATGATTATATCCTCAGCCATATTTTCCATTGTACTTGCCGAATTCAGTGTATTGAAAGGGAATGATCTGCAAAGAAGTTATGCTGCCTACAGTTGAGTGATTGCTTTTTTGGATCCCATTTTGACTTTATTTCATGGTCGAGCTGTTAGGTCCATTTGGAAGCTTTACAATCTAGAATGATCTTAGTTCCATCTTCAAAATTTCTCAACAACACAATATTATGAGGGCTATAATTTAACCGTTGCCCTAATATGGTATATCTAATAACGACTGCTCACACAGACATTCTATGAGTTCTGATTATGTGTATGTTGCTTACTTGCAACAGTTGAAGCCTTGCCTCTTTATATCTAGTTAGTTTTGTATATGGTATTGTGTTCGGCTTTGAAATTATCATTGTCTATATCATTGGGCCTTCCTTTCGAAATTTCTTCTTATATGGAGACTCTATTGTTCATTCAAGACTTCTCCCAACAATTATTCTTAAAACTAAGTAGGCCCTGCCAAGCCAAAAGATTTACATTTGTTCAAGATATTCCCAACTATGATTACTTAACTGCCTGGGCTAGGCACATTTGACACCTGCTGGTGAAGATATGTTATCACACATTAAAAATATTCTATCACTCCAGCCTGAAATGTAACAAAATTGACAATTCAGCAGCACAAGAGTGCTTCACTTATTTTCAAATATTTGACAACTCAGCAGCACAAGAATCCAGAGGTTTGTGCCAGATAAATCTCACAAAATCAACCTGCAGGATGCTATAGAGCTTATTCTGCACACAACGAATTTTTCAGTTTATGCAGAATTTGTTGAAGCTGTGTTTTTTAATTCATTCTAAAATTATGGGTAAAACTGAAAAAACAGATTAGCTTATAACCTGTGATCAATTTTTCTCATACTAACAAAATTTTGATCCCGTAGAGAAGGAAACTGCCTCGGCACCTCAACAGGCAGAAAATGTTTCACATAAGGGTTTTGAATGCTTGCAGCATATTAAGAAAAAATGGCCACATGAAGATTTGAGAGGTTGGTTCTTATGCTTTGGCTCCAAAGGAAAGTCTAAAATGCCAAAGGGTCAACTGGTGGAAAGTTGAAAGAGAGAATTTATTTACCTATTAATGCCCTGTCTTGCTTTCAAAAAGTTGGTCTCAGAGCCCCCTCAACACTTGGTGATGTTCCTGCTGACTCCTAAGGTGATTACAGAGGACAATTGGGGTTCTTGAATGACGTATTCCAGATATAAAAAAAAAGAAAGGATACCTTTATATATGAGGTTGTTGTTCAAATGATTGAAATATACAATGAACAAGTTCAGGGTCTTCTTGTTTCAGACAGTTCCAATAAAAGATATCCTTCTTGATCATATGGAGTTGTCTTTCTTGTTTTTAAATCTTTGGATTTCAGTTTCTCAGAATAAAATAATCCTTGACTCATAGCACATTGGAAATCCACAACAATTCACAGCAGAATGGACTCAATGTGCCAGATGCAAATCTAATACCCGTTGCATCTACATCTGCTGTGATGGAGTTAATCAACCTTGGACACAAGAACCGTGTTGTGGGAGAAACTACTCTGAATGATCGGAGCAGCGATTCGCACAGGTTTTAAACACAATCTTCGGAGAATTTAAATAATACTGGTCTCTCTTGAAACCTATCTTCAAACAATAAAAACATTGTTTTGTTTGCAGTATTTTGACAGTGCATGTTCAGGGCAGAGATCTTACTTCTGGAACAATTCTTCGAGGGTATCTTCATCTTGTTGACCTTGCTGGAAGTGAGAGAGTTGACAAATCCGAGGCCACCAGAGATAGGTTAAAGGAGGCACAGCATATTAACATATCACTTTCAGCTTTAGGAGACGTTATTGCTGCTCTTGCACAAAAGAGTTCTCATGTTCCTTACCGAAATAGCAAGCTCACACAACTGCTTCAGGATTCTTTAGGTAACAAATTCAATATTTTCCTTGATGAATAGTTATGGAAGGAAACTACCACTTTTCTCTAGTCTGGGGTGGTAATGATGTTGGACTTTTTTCTTAAGGTGGACAGGCAAAAAATCTAATGTTTGTAACTCTAATGTTTGTGCACATAAGTCCTGAATTAGATGCACGTGGGGAGACAATCAACACTCTAAAATTTGCAAAGAAGGTTGCAACTGTTGAACTTGGTGCTGCACGTTCCAACAAGGAAAGTGGTCAAGTTAGGGAGCTGAAAGAACAGGTTTGTGTTAGAATGATTCTTGAAAAATATGTTGCTTTCTAAATGATAGTCTTATTTGTTCTCCATGGATCAAAAGGACTAAAAACAAGGGATATTTTGGTCTGTTTGTTTGAGGACCTATGAGTAGTTGAAGAATCTTGATAATGAATGTTGTCCTCTAGAGCACTCAAGAGTCAAAGGTTTCCCGATCTTTGATGTTGCAGATTGCTAGCTTGAAGAATGCACTGGCAAAGAAGGTAGCAGAAGTTGAGCAGAGAATGAGGATTGGTGTCTCACCAATAACTAGGGATTCCAGGAACAATCCTGAAATACAAAGAATGAGGATTGGTTTCTCACCAATGCATCAACAAATGCAGACCATTTTGTGATTATATATGTAAACAATCCAATGATATTATCCGAAAAGTGATAGATATTTTTTCAGGCTTTTAAAAGCTCGCACAATATATAATTGGAACAAACTTTAATTACTAGAAATCAATCAATTACTTATACATACCACTAAAAGTGGAAAAATCTCTATAACCTTTGATCACCTTGAACATCAAGCACACTAAGAACCTTGAAAATGGGGTCTAATAACATCGCCAAAGATCTAAAATTGACAAAGCACAATTTAATGATTATTGATTAGTCAAAATTACCATGTGGGTCAACTACTCATGTCAAAATGATGGTATATTGGATTACGTGTGGGTTACACTTTCATTTGAAAGAGTGAGCACAACGTGGATAAAGAACATTGACTACACTAGGAACCTCGACAATGGGGTTCTAATAACATGGCCAAAAATCCAAGAAAGCTGACTAGGTTGGCCTTAGCCTAAAATAGTCAATATTGAAAAAATACAATTTCTTGACACCTTTAAAGGGTTCATGGAAAATATATAACATACTCTATTCACATTGCAATTGAAAAGAACTCTCAGAACTAATTTGGATTTTTTTAAAGGTAATATGGCTTGCCATCCATTGAAAGAAACATTAAAACACTCTCAAAATGATTCACTATAGGTTGTTTAACAGGTGACACTCACACAGCATCTGGAATAAATAACCTAGGCACCTTAAAATAAAGTATTCTTTCAACTTTTGAGATGGCAGGTTGATAATTAGTGTTGCAACATTCTTTCACTAGATCCACTATTTTGCAACCAGTCAAAAGTTTACTCCCATTAATTTGTTGTTCAACCTATTTTACGCTCTTAATAGGACTAGAGCCTTTAGTGAGAGTTGATGGTTTAGCAAAACAAATCAAAGGAAGAATCTCATTTTCACCCTCACTTGTCAAGATATTTTGAACGTATGAAAATCAATAATTTGCAACTGTTGTATTCAAATAAGCCACACATTGATTTTGTTGGACTTCCCAATAAGGATATGAAACATTGTCTCTAGTTGTGGACAACAAATCACATTGCACAGGTATGGTGCTAGTGAGCTCCAACACTAAACTACCATTCCACTTACTATATATGTTGCTGCTTTAAAATATTGAAAGCACAAAGCCTTGATATGACTGGGACAATTGAATTTCGAAAGAAAGGGTGTAAGGGAGAAGGAGAAAGCAATGGATTCAATGCATCAGGAGAAACACTAGGGGAAGAAGGCACAAGAAGAACATTTATTTCTGCTTCCTTTTGGATTGCATTTGGATCAATTGAAATGGGTTGCTTTGTATCTCTGGCATTTGGTTTTGCCTTTGATTTTGGCATTGATGGTAATCTTACCAAACAATGGAATGCATCTCATTTATGTTAGAGGCGAGTGCATATTTGTGGAACAATCATCCCCAGTTGTAGCTCCATGTTCTTATGTTGTTTATGCTTGAGCTGTTGAGTAAAATTACAATTAGTTTGATAACCAATTGGGACATGGAGGGAAATATGGGTGGTGGGCCATGGAGGTATGCTTGATCAGGGCACTTATTTTATGCTGAAGGAGCTAAGAATATATCTAAATATTTATCATATTGTATGTATTTTCCACTTCATAGTTGCATTCACCATAATAGTCTTCATGTTGATAGGTCTTCTACTGAAAATAATGATCTTGATCAGTTTGTAAAAATGTCTTTTGTTTCCAATGAGGGGATGATAAAGTGGAAAATGTTGGCACTGAATCTAGAGATTTATATGTCTTAGATTAGTGATACATTCTCATTTGAAATTGGAACAAATAATGTTCCCATTGGAGAGGGTATTTATGGCTTAGTCGATTTCACCCAATATGGTGAGATAGACAAAAAACTTGGATGCTAGAAACCCTTTCAGACTAGCCAATCAAGTGAAGTGATTCAGAGAAAGGCTTCTAAAAGAGGCCAAATTCTTTCCACCCATATATTCTTTACAAAAATATTAGTAAATACCATATTATGTTTCTTATAATCTATGCTAAGATGTACCAGAGAAGTAGAGCAGAGCAGGTGGTGTCAATTGACCGAGTCCACCAATGAATAATTTAAATTTAAATTTGAGTGTTACCCTAATCCCTGAAATCGTATTTTTAAATTGTCTGAATTGAGTGAACAGATGAGTTAATTAGATCCGATTTAGTACTAACCTTGAAGTGACAAGGCCTTCGGTCCTATCACTGCCATCCTTTTCATATTCTGCCACCCAAAACACACCTGGAACCCTGTAATCAAGTAGTAGTGGTAGCAGAAGCCAGCAAAGAAAAGTAGTGCCTACTTTTGCTGTTCACACCCGATAAGTTTAACAGTCTTTATGGGGCAAGAGGTATGCAAGTTGAAAATTTTATTATTATGGATGCTCTGCCCTGAGCACAAAGACCGTGCAGTATGAATATAGATATATAGACCTGAAGCTGAACTCTCAAGCTTAGCAAGTTATCCAGCGTGTATATATATATATATATATATCCAGTGCTCTTTCACTGTGTTTACACCAATCCCAATATGAGAAGGGTGAGCACTTTTTTAGAAAAAAAAACCTCTTTTATTCTTTTTTTGAGGTCTGAGGGTTTGGCTGTTTTTCTTGGGTTTTGATTTAGTGGGGCTGTTTATAGCAAATTCTGGTGTGAGAGCTTGGCTTTGGCTTAAATATTTGCTACCCATTTTTATGCACACGAGGGCCGTTCAGTGGCCTCAGAACCTTCTACCCCAAGTGGATTTCACCACTCATTTTCCAAATGATTAACCAGTCATCAAAGCCCAAGGAGAAGATTTTATTTTGAATTTTTTTTCTTCCCATGTTTTTAAGGTTGTGCAGGCTCAACTGTTGAAGTGGTCTCTCAACAACTATTTTGTGTTTGGTGTTCTTACTTGAAGAACAAGGCTGCAGAACTGTGCTAGAGAATGAAATATATGAATAATTGGCTTGCCTTCTCTCTGTCACCACACTTAGCAATTGATGTTTCAGCTTCTGCAGATCATTCTGCATAGCCACAACAGTTATCTTCAGTGCCCACTACTTTTAACTGCTTGCAGGTTGCTCAGATGCCCTGTTCTACTCTCACTTATCAGAGCCATGGAGTTAACAGTGAAACCGGGGGAAACTCATTCTCTGCACCAATGCCCATTTTCTCACATAAGGCTAGCTCTCCTCTAACATATGGGAGGAATCCATGATAAGCCTACAGATCTGTCCTTCAAATGCTAAAAAAACAGAATTTCAAAATGATATTGTTTTTGTCTTTTAAGATTTAAAATGGAAAGCTAGGCAAGACCTAGTTCCTAATCCTTGGGCTACAGACTCTAGGCAACAAACAGAACTTTAAAATTGATAAAAAATATATGAGTCATCACAAAACAACCACACAGAAAAGTGTTATCAGTCAATAATATATCCAATAAATATGTAACAGTGCTATCTCCTAATAGATGGAACATTTGAAGACAATGTGCTCCCCCAACTTGGTCTCTTGTAAATCACATAGCTGAAAATTCCATTTGAGGTGTGTGATGCAGTGACCTGCCTCAAACCAAAGCTATTGGGAGCCCACTCTGAATGAAACAAGGGGAATCCCTTAGCTACATAAAGCACTCAAAATAATAAAATGACATATTCAAGCTAATGCCCTCAAGGAGGGAAATCCAAGTGATTTGGATGTAGTTTGTAGATATGCTCTCTAATATCCTAGGTTAAGTCACATTTATATAGTAGGAGCTGACCTAGAGTGTCCAAATATTACCTAAAAAGGGCAAGTTGATTGATAGAAACGGCCACTAACTGAAGCAGTTAAGAAGAACCCACAACAACTACACCAAGGAGGGGTCTATTGAAGCAATAACCTGAACTCCACCTAGATGATAGATTGAGGAATTGCATGTTAGCAGCAGATGAAGCATCGTGATATAAGGTTTTAGAATCACCCTATCCTATCCCAATCAACCCAAAGCAAGCCAGGTCCCCAGACCTTGAATCCATAACGGGTCATGGCTCTAATGATCATGTCCAAAGAGGTGCATCTGGAATAAAATAGATAAAATAGATTTGTTAAAATAAACCATTCTTTGGCTAGAATGACAAATTTGTGGAATGAGCATGAGGTGTCCATTGTCTCTGATGGATGGACCAAAGTAAAAGGAAAGCCATTGATAAGTGTTTTGGCTGTGTCGGTTAGTGGTGCAATCTTCCTATCAACATATGATTATTCAGACAAATTCAAAACCGACATTAACATTGCAGAACCATTACTTGCAATAATTGAAAAGACTGGCCCATACAATGTCATACAGGTCATCACTGATAATGCTGCTAACTGTAAGGCAGCAGGAGCAATTATTGAGGATAAATACCGCAACATATTTTGGTCTAGGTGTTTGGTTGACACAATGAACCTTTTGATGCATGATATCATTAAAAACAAACAACCTCAATTCAAATGGCTTGGTGATTTGTACAAGAGAGGTAAAAAATGATAAAAATTATTACAAATCATAGTAATACCCATGGGCTTTTCCGTAATCACTCCAAATCGGATTTGTTGAAGATAGCAAAGACTAGATTTGCTAGCTATTACCTCACCTTCAGGCGCCTTTTGAAGGTAAGAGAGTCATTGGCTGCAATGGTATCAAGCCCACACTGGCAGGTATTAAAGGACAGGGCAGCGACAATAGTTGACAGGCAAGGTTTTGAACATGTGGAGAAGACCGCCCTTGACCCTTTGTTTTGGGCACGTGTGAGGGAAATTTTGAATTTCACCAAGCCCATTTATCACATGATTCGGTTTGCAGATACAGATAAACCAGTGATTGGGGAGGTTTATGAGCAGATGGATAGCATGTTGGGCCAAATAAAAGATGTTGTTAAGGATAATGATCCCAACTTGTATGCTATGATTCATGACTGTGTGTGTGCACGGTGGAATAAACTCAATGTTCCACTACATGCCTTGGCATATATCCTTATGCCAAAATATTACTCTCCATCTTGGTTGGGCCAACTTGCACTTGGAGGTGGGGTTAGGATCAAACCTCACACAGATCCAGAGGTACAAGAGGGGTACATGAAGGCATTAGACAAGTTGGTACCTGACAGGGAGGAGTGTGCTAGATTGCACCTTGAATTAGGCAAATACTTCAGTTGCACAGCTAACTTTGGTTCTTTCCATGCAATGGAAGACAAAGACAGATTTGATGCTCTCACATGGTGGGTAGCATATGGCGGCATGGGACTTTTGCCAAAGTTGGCAAAAAAAGTTCTCTCACAGGTTGTGAACACTTCTTCTACAGAGAGGTGTTGGAGCACCTACAGCTTCATACATAAGGTGAGAAGAAACAGGCTGAATGAAAACTGAGTTGAAAGCTTAGTTTATGTGGCATTCTAAGTCACCTGATACGGGGATACAAGGATTCGAGGAATCGGATTCGGGTACGGTGACCCCCAGAACAGGATACTTTTGGGATACGATACGTTGTATATTATTTTATTAAAAATATATATATATTTTAAATATATATATATATATATATATTAATATATTAAAAATTAGATATTTTTTACACAAATTCATACAAAATTCATTGATTCAAACATAGATACATCATACTCATGAGTCATACATGATCATTGATCATTGATACACCATACATGATACATTGATACAATTGTCAAATTTACTCAGAAAGACAAGATTGAAGATAGTAAGATAGTGTAGTTTTCTCATTAAGTCATCAGAATCAAAATGTGTTACATAAGTACACTGCCAATGGCAAATAGAAATAGAAAATACAAAAAAACTATAGTCTACAAGACTACAAGCCTGAAGCCTCAATGAGTCAGAGACTTAGAGTCAATGAGTCGTCAATCCTCATCATCATAATCAGCATCACTGTCCTCATCCCAATCATCATGCTCGCCACTGCTCTCCTCTTCCTCTGATGCATCCTCCTCCTCTGCCATCTCTGCATCTGCTGGTGTGGAGGATGACACCTCTACTCCATCATCAAATGTGACAGGCTCTAGCACTGGTGCATTGAGATCCAAGTTGGCCAATGCCAACTCAACACTGCTGTCCAGACCCATATCATCAGGAAAGACATCCCACATCTTTGTTTTTCCCTTCAACCAATCCTCCCTCTGCCTGTAGATGAGACGAAGGTTGGTGTGCACATACACCATTGTCTCTGCCCTGGACTGCTCAAGCCTGCTCTTCTTCACACTATACAAATTCCCATATGTGCTCCAATTCCTCTCGCAACAAGAGGATGAAGTCACCTGAGAGAGGAGCCTCATGGCTAACTACTGTAGAGGAGGGCTTATTGCCCCATGAGTTGCCCACCAAGAATAGGGCTTCTTAGCCCCCCTGTCTCAAATCACATCATAGCCTGCAAATCGCCCAGTGCCAGTGGAAAAATATGCAAAGGCATCCTCCACCTCATCAATGGATGCCCTATCTTGAAAAATCCTCCTCAATGCATCTTTCCTCCCCTGTGAGATTTCACCATCCATGTGAGGAGGGAATCTGCGGGAAGGTCCACCATTCAGCCACTCATGGTTGTAGTATTTTGGGTTCAAGGAGTGAGCCAAACAATGTAAAGGTGTGCAATTCTTGTCCCATCTGCTGACAAGAATATCTTGTATGCCGGTGAAGAAGGCCTCTGGTGATGTCTCATACTCTGGGCACTGACTTTGTAAAACAATGGTCCTCACAGACTCAATCATGGAATCCCATCCCTCATAAACCTCTCCTAGGATGGGTTGGTCTGTATCTGCAAATCAGAGCAAGGAAATGATAGGCTCCATGATCTGAATAACTAGATCTACCTTCTCCCACCATATATCATCCAACCATGTGTCCTTCACCTTCTTTGAGGCTGTTTGATCCGTCTTTCTCCAAAAAGACCAAAACTCTGAAATAACCATGGACCCAAAAGCGGTCTTGACCTCCCTCAACCTCTTCAACATGATGAATGAAGAGGCAAACTGTGTATCTGCAATCTTCAACAATGATAGATTGTTGTACTCCTTGTAGATAGTGAGGGCATTTGTATGGTTTTGTACAAAGTTGCGGATATGTCGTGCATCCTCAATAATGGCTCCAATCCAGAGCACATCAGAAGCAATAGATTTCAGTGCCAAGTTCAATGAATGGAAAATGCAAGGTGTCCAAAATACTTGTGGATATTTTGCTTCCACAATCATGCTAGCGCCCTTGCAAAAAGGTGCATTATCTGTAATGATTTGCACACAACAATCCACACCTACATTTTCAATAACTTTAATAAACAACTCACCCATATATTGTGCATCCTTGTACTGTCCAAGTGCATCCACTGATTTCAAGAAAACTGGACCATTCAAGGATGACACCATGAAGTTGATGAGTGTGTGGCGTGCTGGATCTATCCATCCATCAGAAACAATGCTAACCCCAGATGTTGGCCATGTTGATTTAATAGGCTCAAGCATTTTGTCCACTTCTTTCTTTGCCTTTGTCAACAATGTGGTTCTGAGCTTCTCTGACCTAGGAGGCACATACCCTGATGGAGCCCCATGACTAAGAGCTCGACACATCTCAATAAATAGAGGTGATAGTGCAACATTAAAGGATATGAAGTTCTGATAGAAAAAAAATGCAATGGTGAGATCAAGCTCTTCCCTCTTCTCTTTTTGGAAAATCTTGTCCATTGGACCAACTGCAGTTGCCTTTCTCTTTGTTGATTCTCCCCTACTAAAAGTCTCAAAAGGGAACTTGTTGTTGCTTTTCCTTAAGAATGGAAGGGGGTCATCATTCTTGTTTTTATTTTTATTTTGCTGCCACATTTGCCTCACCAATACCCTACTCTTTCTCCAATTCCTTCCTCTTTGGCAATTCAATTGTTGTACAACATTTAATGCCACAACCTGGAATACCCAACAAAAGAGCTTTCACACGGAAATATGTGCAAGTGAACTTGCCGTGGCAAAAATTGCATTTCCATGAACAATTTCCTCCTCCTCCTTTTTTTGCTGCCCCTTCCTCTCTTGTCACATATTTCCACAATGGGTATTTGGGGTCAACAATTTGTTTTCCCTGCACATTTGAAGTTGCTGTTGCAGCCCCACTTCCAATGGATGGAATACTTGCAGACCCTGATGAAAGAGGGACAGGGGGGGCATCTCCAATGGAGACATTCTTCCCCTTTCTTTGCCCCTGTCTTGCTACCTTTGATTGAGCCATGAATACTGTAAAAAATAAACAAAAATAACCAAATATATAAAACATATGCACATGCAAACACTAACAGCAAACTAAATGCAAAATATAGAGGGTCAGTGCACTTACCGGATGCTCGAATATCTTCGAAAGAACTCCCTTTCTCTTTGCTCACACTTGCTCCTTTGCTCACCCTAGCTCCTTCTCACTTCACAAAATGAAATGGGTGAGAAAGAATGAAGAAAAACCTCACTTTATCAAAGAAACAGCGCTTTTTTTCTAACCGGCGGGTCCGGCTGTATCCGGTTCACCGTATCCGTACAGGGTATGATCGGGATACGCCGTACCCAGTGAATTGGGGGTGAATTCGATATGAATTCGAATCCGATACGAGGATTCGGGATTCGGTGACCCTTTTGGACGAATCTGGTTACTTAGTGTGCATTACAACTTGAGGTTGTTGAGCCATTACTGTGATCGGGCAAATGAGGATCAATCATACAGAGTCTGGGACAACAACCCAGAGGATGATAATTTGGAGGACGGCATGGTACATATGGAAGAATTGGAAGCAGAAATTTTTAGGGATGATGATGAGGCATCAACACCACCACCACACACAGGGCCAGTCCCACCATCCAGTAGCAGTGCGGGTGCCAGTGCCAATGCGAGTAATAGTTCTCAATATCAAACTATTGTTCAAGTTATCGTAAAAAACGATGAAATTAATGACCACAAGCTTCAAGTTTTTTACTAGCATTTTTGAAAGAAGCTTCTTTCAAAGTTACCTTACACGTTCCAGAAGGGGTCTTACAGTTATAATGGGGATAAGGCAACATATTCACCCAATTTTAATGAGTTTTCCTGTCATACTATTATGTCACTCAACCCCTTTGATTGTTATTTCCAGATAAATAAGCTCAAAGACTCCCCTCACACATTAGGATGTTATAATTATTAATTCCAAGCAAAATGAAGAAAGCTCTAATTCATTTCCTAAAAAAATGAATGACAAGGTAGAAGAACATACCAAGCCTTAAAAATTGACCCTGGCCAAAGCGATGAGTTGCCCTAGAAACACCATATTTTTGACCTGACTAGGTCTGGGTCAGTCAAGTCCAATGTTGGAAACTCACAGAATCTTTGGCAGTAGTTCCAACATTCCAAGTCAATAGAGCCAAACACTATTCCCAACCCTTGGTCAACTCATGCAATTAGTTTCCCAAACCATGCCATTATAACTTAGTCAAGTCAAATTTTTCCTAGTTCGTATAAATTGAAGCCATCTTATCACGTGAATCCAAAAGTTGTACAATATTTTGGCATGCCATCTTAAGATATGTTTTTTGGAGTAAAGAATGTGTTAATCCTGTGATTAGACAAATGAATCTTATGAAGTCAAGAAGTTACAGCCTTCTCTTGTATTAGTTCTTGGACATATCAATAACAGGGTCAAAATTGATTCAAGGAATCTTATTAATAACTCTGTTGCATGGGTCAGATCTCATTAAGGCCAATTTCAACATATTTGCAGATATAAAGTTGGCCCTGGTTACTGAAATTTCAAAATAAATCACAAAAGTCTGGTACTCTGTAAAATAAAAATACTTACTACTTCCTCACAACTCAAGAGGAGGCACACAATAGCTTTCCATTGACCAAAAGCTTTAAGTGATTGACCCATTTGCATTTTAAAAAGTTCAAATAAAAATTCATCTGTATACGTTTTTCTGCAGTTGAGATAATTGTTTTAAATTAAAAACACATCAGATAATGATCATTCAAGTGGATGTGCATACCAAGAAAGCTATGAACGAAAATTGAAGCTCTCCAAGTAGCAAATCTTCCAATCCTCCATATTTCTGATCGAAAATATTTTCCAGCAGTTGTGTCTGGAAACAAAAGAAGAAATTATAAAGAGGGATATCCAACTGAAAAGAAAACACGTAATGTTCCAATTAGAAATGCTAAAATAATCACTACCAAGAAATAATCATCGCAGTCATCACTGATTGTATCAGACCAAAAATAGAAACAAAAGCAGACATGGAGGTAATTTAAGATAAGGTTAAATCCATAAACACTATTACAGTCTCCATAGTCATGCATAAATAGCATAGATATATCAGGATCCTAAGTGTAGAATGACATTGGGATGGATACGGTGTGTCTCAATGGGATCTCATTATCACAATAGTAGTAAACCATCATAGATAAATAGACTTTATTCTTGTCTACTAGTCACCAATGAGACTGAAAGACACACCACAACGTGTACAGGGATGCAACAAGATGGAAAAAGTCTCAACGCAAACTTCCACATGTTAAATTTCCATAAAACCCAGCAAACTGAGTTTCCTAACTTAATATGCACAGCGTAAATAAATCATAAGACAAACACATCAAAGTTCAAACCATAGAAAAGAAGATATACCCAGGAAACCCAATGGTGAAATTTGTAGCTATGGTCGGTTTTGATAATCAATGTTTTAGCCCTTCAAATATATGTAACAATAAATATAAGACATGTTCTTCATGTCGACTTCAAAAGACAAAAATTTAAATTTCTAAAAATTGAATTTTTGGCTCCAAATGTTAAGTCGGTCCTCCAAAAGATGAAGTTGGCCTGGCCCTTCAGACACACCACTTTCGTTTCATCTATTCACCATATATACTCATTAGACTTCATCAATTCAGAGGCAATTCGGATCACTTCCGTTCAATCGAAGGATCAAATTAAGAGCAAGTCAAGTTTCCATCTTCTATATAATTGCTTAATGATGAAATTGAATATGAAAAGGATTAAATCAATAGAAGTAATTATCAGTTTAGAAGGCATATGAATAATCAACATTGTATCAACATGGTATCAGAGCATGGTTGAAGCTTTCACCGTGAAAGAGCAGCTTAGCCAAGTCTTCTTGCTTTCAAGGAGACAGAATCCTCAGTCAACTAATCTGTGTTAAGAAAATAAGTGTTCCCTAGCAGTACTCAAAGCCACCTTACATCCAAGTTTCTATTTTGAATATTCTAGATATGAGGCCTCAAAATAGGGCCAAAATTCTCAGAGGCTAAAAGGCCTCAGTACGAATCTGTATTAGGCCGAAAAGGCCTCAGAAGCTAGCTGCGGGGAGCCGAGAGAATCAGGATGTCCTCAGGACGATGGATCAAGGATGAAACCCTCAAATTCTGGGAAAATTAAGTTTCAGATAAAGGGGACTCGAATTCTTGATAATTCAAATCCATAATGCTTTAGAAATTATGGATAGAAGGCGCAAATGATGATTATTGAGAAGGCCCAGAGACATCAATTGAAGCTGAAAGCAAAGGAATTCATGTTTCATCACTATGTTATACTAATCTTACACAAGGGATTGATTTCAATATTTAAAAGGCGGCATCCATAAGCTTTCACTGAAGAAGAGTTTGAGTTCCTCATCAGTCCTTTCAAAGATTGAAATTCTCTTGAAGGTTGTGTAATGATCAGCACTGAAGATTGTCTGCGATTGCTGCCTTTGATTTGAAGATACCGAGCTATCTCTTTGAACAAATCCTATGGTCAGAATTTGCTACAGACTCTAAAGGAAAGTCTCAACCTAGAAGAATATTCATTCACTAAGATCTAGTCAACAGAATATAGGCCTAGTTGAAAAGTCCAAAAGGTTTTTCCTCGAAGCATTATAAACTTGAAATATCAAGGACCTTGTAGTCATTAGACTAATACCCTTGTATATGTCTCGGATCAAAGAACAGAAATGAAAACCATGGATCTGTTTACCTTGATCTATAGCCAATAAATCTGCACAGGCAGGCGGAACACTAACAATGGTTATTGAGTTGGGCTTTGTCCCTTGAGCTTGCATTTTGTTGAAGAATGCCAAGGATTCATGGGGTTGGCTATTCTGAGAATAGCCAGCAATGATGGCATTCCATGACACAACATTTCGTTCAGCCATTCTTTCAAACAACTTGTGGGCAATGTTAACATTCCCACATTTGGCATACATGTCCACAAGTGCATTGCCCACAACAACATCAGATTCAAATCCACTTCTTATTGCATAGCCATGGATCTTCTTACCTTGTTGTAGAGCAATAAAATTAGCACATGCAGGCAGAATATTGATCATGGTCATTGAGTTTGGTTTTATGCCCTGGATTTGCATTTCATTCAGGAATGCCAAGGCTTCATTGAGATAGCCATTCTGGGAATAACCAGCAATGATTTCATTCCATGACTCAATATCCCGTTTACGCATTCTTGCAAACAATTTGTGGGCAAAGCTAACAACCCCACATTTGGCATACATGTCTACACAATTGCATTGGACATGACAACATCATATTCAAATGCATTTCTTATTGCCTACCCATGCATCTGTTTACCTTGTTCCACAGCCAATAAATGCGCACATGCAGACATGACAATAACCATGGTGACTGAATCTGGTTTACGCCCAACACTTGCATTTCATTGAAGAATGTTATGGCTTCATGGGGATAACCATTTCCAGAATAACCAGCAATGATTGCATTCCATAACACAACATTTTCTTTAGGCATTCTTTTAAATAAGTTATAGGCAATCTTAACATTCCCACATTTGGTGTACATATCTACAAGCCCAGTTCCCACAACAACATTAGATTCAAATCCACTTCTTATTGCATAACCATGGATCTGCTTACCTTGTTCGAGAGCCAATATATCTGCACATGCAGGCAAAACACTAACCATAGTGATTGAGTTGGGTTTTATGCCTAGAGATTGCATTTCATAGAAGAATGCTAAGGCTTCATGGGGAAGGGCATTTTGAGAACAACCAGCAATGATTGCATTCCACGACACAACATTTCGTGCAGGCATAGGCATTATTTCAAACAATCTGTGGGAAATGTTAACATTTCCACATTTGGCATACATGGCTACTAATGTATTTCCAACAAATACATCGGAATCAAACCCACTTCTTATTGCATAACCATGGATCTGCTTACCTTGTTCCAAGGCCAATAAATGGGCACAGGCAGGCAGAACATTAACCATGGTAATTGGGTCAGGTTTTACTCCCTGGACTTGCATTTCAGAGAAAAATGCCAATGCTTCGTGGGGGTGGTCATTCTAGGCATAACCAGAAATGATCGCATTCCATGACACAATATCCCGGTTAGGCTTTCTTTCAAACAATTTGGTAGCAATATTAATATCCCCACATTTTGCATACATGTCTACAAACCCTGTGCTCACAGCAACAGATTCAATTCCACTTCTTATCACATAAACATGGATCTGCTTACCTTGTGGCAGAGCCAATAGATGAGCACATGAAGACAGAGCACTAATAATGGTAATGGAATTTGGCTTCATTCCCCGCACTTGCATTTCGTTGAAGTATGACAATGATTCATGGGGTTGTCCATTCTGAGAAAAACCAGCGATGATCGCATTCCATGAGACAACATCTCGTTCAGGCATCCTGTCAAACACTTGTCATGCATTATCTAAACTCTGGCACTTGACATACATTGACACAAGCGCGGTACCCACGAAGACATCCGACGCAAATCCCTTTGTGATGACATCTTCGTGAATCTTTTTTCCTGCTTGCAGATCTGATAGGCGGCCACATGCATTTATTACAGAGATAAATACCATCTTGTCCAGTTTTATGCCTGTGTGCTGCATTTGAAAATACATTTTCAGCGCTTTGCCGCAGAACCCATTCTTTACATAATCTGCAATCATGTCGTTCCATGTGAGAACATTGTGTAGTTTGAGTTTGTCTATATCCAATTGTGAACATTGGTTTAGGTTGCCCTGCACGTTGGCACCTGTTGAAACTTCTCTACTCTTCGCTTTATTCATCCACCATTGTTTAATTGCTGCTGCAGCCAGAGCAGAGGTGGGAGTAGGAGGATAACCATAAAAATGAAGATGATAAGAATTAATGTGCAAAACTAAGGGCATATGCAGACGGGTATGTTTGCTGTATTTATAGATGGAAGTTTCATTCCTATATGGGCATGAAGAAGAAGGCGTAAATGGCGACAGATCCATTTCACACAAGGCAATGTAGGAGTTGGTGTGCTACCGTAGCATCACCATTGTCACACTAATTCGTTAACCTGTAAGATCAAAGGATTCGAACGAGGGAATAGATCAAACAAGTTCAATCATTTTGTTTATGCTACTTTGGAGTAAATGGAGACAGATCCATTTCACACAAGGCAATGCAGGAGTTGGTGTGCTACCGTAGCATCACCATTGTCACACTAATTCGTTAACCTGTAAGATCAAAGGATTCGAACGAGGGAATAGATCAAACAATTTCAATCATTTTGTTTATGTTTCTGTAGTTGAGATAGTTGTTTTAAATTAAAAATACATCAGATAATGATCATTCAAGTGGATGTGCATACCAAGAAAGCTATGAACGAAAATTGAAGCTCTCCAAGTAGCAAATCTTCCAATCCTCCATATTTCTGATCAAAAATATTTTCCAGCAGTTGTGTCTGAAAACAAAAGAAGAAATTATAAAGAGGGATATCCAACTGCAAAAGAAAACACAGAATGCTACAATTAGAAATGCTAAAATAATCACTACAAAGAAATAATCATCGCAGTCATCACTTATTGTATCAGACCAAAAATAAAAACAAAAACAGACATGGAGGTAATTTAAGATAAGGTTGCATCCATAAACACTATTACAATCACAAGATCTGTTCACAAGATCTGTTATCTCTTGCCAAACATCACTGTCACAAGATCTGTTATCTCTTTCCAAACATCACTGTCACAAGGACCAGAGATAAGGGCACATAAACCCTTGACATAGGACTGCTCAAGAAGGTCGCATCGATCTCCTAACAGGCCACATAAGAACAGGACTTGAAGTTCACATGATCAATGCCCTAACTGTAGAGGGTTAGGGCTATTTGGGTCACTCCAAGAGGCTACATCACTTCGCTAGAACAGTATCCACCTTCTCAGAGATAGGCCGCATACAATTAAGACAAAATCACAGAGAGAAGACCGCCTATAATACAAGGAGAAGGTCACAAATAATACAGAAAAAATACAAGGAGAAGGTCGCATATACTCTCAAAGAAAAAGCACCCATATTCATAGAGAAAATGCCATATATATTCATAGAGAAAGGCTTCATATAGGCATAGAGATAGGTTGCAGATATCCATAGAAAGGTTGCATATATTACAGAGAAGGCCGCATATATCCATAAAGATAGGCCATAGACTTGGGATATTTTAAAACAAACAGAGCATATACAAAGCGAGGAAATAAAAAAATATAAAATCCAACTAACCTGTGACTCTGCAAACTTCAATTGTGAATTTGCTGCTGCCACCTCTTTATATAGAAAAAATTCTCAGCCCTAAAAAATTAATCATATTATTATATTTTCTCAAATATATCAAAACCCTCAAAACCCTCCCGCCAACTGCAAAAATCCTACCGCCAACAGCAAATATTTGGTGCCAACTAACCAGCACATCCAGTGTTTATCTAAATTTTAGAACCAGCTATAACAATTCGGTGCCAAAAACCCAGAACCTCATCTTCCTGAACCAGTCTGGGTAAGAACAATCAGTTTTTCCCTGTTCTTGAGCTTTCATACCAGTGATAAGTTTGAGTTTCATATATATTTTTAATGAAATTAACCATGCTCTCTCTCTCTGACTTCCACTTTTGACAGACTTCGAATGTGGCATGCCCTCAAAACCTCGTTTTTTTCCGACTTCGACTTTTTGATAGACTTCGAATGTGACATGCACTCAAAACCTCGTCTTCCTGAACCAGTGCTGGTAAGAAAGAGCAAGATTTTCCTCTATTCTTAGGCTTTCATACCGGAGGCAAGTTCGACTTTCATATATATTTTTAATGAAATCAACCCATGCCCATGTTACACTTAGACTTTTGATATCTGCGGGATGCCCATGTTACTACCCTTTGACTTTTGATATCTGCGGAACTTCGACTTTTCCAATGTGGCATGCAATCAAATGTCTTACAAATATTTAAACAATTATTTTTTAAATAATTAAAATATTAATATTAATATTTATTATTTTAATTATTAATTAAATATAAAATCACAATATATTTAAAATTTAATTTTATATAATATAATTAAAATAAATAAAATATAAAGATTGATAATTAATATTTTAATAAATTCAATAAAATATAAATATTGATATTTATTTTTTTAACAAATTAATTAGGGTTCATATCAAATGTTAAAATGGCGTCGCACAATATATGTATATTAAATATATTATAAATAAATTTTATATGTGTGTGAGTATTTATAGCTTGAGTAGGTTTAATGGTTAAGAGCATGTGTTTTTTCTTAAGAGGTCATAGGTTCAAAACCAAAGGGGGTAGAGTATGTATGTCTTCGTAGACTTAGTAGTCAAATCGCTACGCAGAGGTGGGTTCCTTATTCCATAAACAAGGGGGTCTCATACACCAATTTGGTGTTTGGCTTGGTCGACGTGACCTTAAAATTAGATTATTATTATTATTATTATTATTATTATTATAACAAAGGTTCATACACTCTCCAATGGGAGTGACGTTTGAGCAACACGTGGAAGGCATTTCGCATGAGTAAATACAAGTGGAGCGAGGATGAGGGAGTGTCACACCCTCGAGTTAGTGTCGCGACGACGGAGTGGTGGGGGGCACGATGGGCACCCAACTCGAGTATGTGCGACAGTGATGTGCAATGGGAGCGCCATATTGGTGAACGCCCACCTTGGGCGTGTCGTGTAGCGATGGGCAGAGTCGTGCTTTTTGGCAGAGGCGACGAGCGACAACATTAAACAGGTGTGTGCCCCATAGCGGCCAGACGATTCAAAGGCCTCAGGCGAAGTCGTGTTGGTGAGCACGTTCGGTGTTATGCGAGTGTTGTGTAGTGATTGGGCAAGCTGGGCGGGACAGGGTGCGAGCGGCTGATCAGTCGTCGGGGCGGATCAGGAACCCATGGTGGCAAAGGGAATCATGGGTATGATCACTCTGAGGTAAATGAGGGGTAGGGTATCCAACATTAATGTTTCTTGGAGAACTGTCATCCAGTACTTATCAAAAACTTAATGGAAAGAGTATTGGACACAGCTGAGAGAATTTTAACACTGCAGATGGATTCAGAGAATCTTGTAGTGAAATGTAACACTTCGAAACCAAAATTGCATTTTTTCATTTATGGCATGACACAATTAAAAATTATTGACATAAATGACTAATTCATATATGTGTTGTACTGGTCATATTTTTATTCTTTGACTATAATAGTCATTTACATTAATCATTATTAATTTTGTCACTTATTATCTAGTCATATATTTTAATCCAAGGCTAAATTAGTCATTTAAGTTAGTCGCTTTTAGTTTAGTCACTTATTATCTAGTCATATATTTTATCCTTGGACTAAATTAGTCATTTAAGTTAGTCGTTTTTAGTTTAGTCACTTATTATCTAGTCGGATATTTTATTCCTAGACTAAATTAGTCATTTAAGTTAGTCATTTTTAGTTCGGTTACTTAAAATTGCTCAAATTTAGTAGTAATTCACTTGAAATAATAGCGGTGACTAACTTTTTTAGTCACCTGGTCATTAATTTCATCTTTTTTACTAGTGTATGGCCCTTTAGGGAAGTTGCCTCCTCATATAACTTGAGGAGGCCTACCTGCCTTAGGAGCCCCTGCGTAGCTGCTATAATAGGGCGAGGGTACACATCTCTCTCCCTCTCTCGTGCCTCCCACAAGCGAACCATCTTATACTGCTCTGCCTGTTATTGTTTTTGTTGACCCTCTTCTCTCCTTTCACGTCTTTGAATGATTGACATATTAAACAATTTTTTTTTTATTGAATGAGACATGTATTTAGAAATATACATATATAATTTTTTTTTGAAAAAAAAATAAAAAAATAGTCCGTGCACCAAAAATACAGTCACGCACCAGTCTCGGTGTATATTTCTATGGAGCGCACTGGCACTGGTGCACCTAATAATATTAAGCACCCTGAGGACGCTGCTCCAAAAATTCTTTTAGCGCACCATTGACTATGTACAGTGTCAGGAGGGCGGTGCATTGATGAAACTCTACGCCTCGGGGCGTATAGTTAAGTCAGCGGACCGACCTCCTGCCATCGTGACATAGTGAATGGTGCGTCCTTTTACAAGGCTACACTGTTGACATAGGAAAAATATGGAAAGACATGTGTTGAAAAAAATAGCCATCCCAGGGCTGCTATTTTGGTCAATGCACTGCGTCGCCACTATTCCACTAGGTCAATGGTGCGGCTAGATTACCGACCGCACTGCACTTTAAAAAATGAAATAAAATAACATGGTGCACCTTCGGCATCGCCCTAGAACCGATGCGAATACCATTATCACCGGTTTACCAGGCTAAACTGTTGACCATGTCAAAATGTGGTATGCGGTGCGCTGACAAAATTACCCTCCCTGGGGCAGATAATTCAGTCAACGCACCATGTTGCTGCTAGTCCACATTGTCAACGATTTAAATTTTTTAAAAATAACACGGTGCACCTATCGGTACTGCCTCGGAACTAGTGTGGATAACGTTAGCACCAGTTGTGGTGTGGCCTGTAAATTTACAGGGAGCACCGCAAATCGGTGCGAGCCAAACGGCTCGAGCGCACTGCGTGAAAAAAATTATTTTTTCTCCTTTAAATGGTTAATTTTAAGCTTATTTGAAATTTTAATACACTAAAAAGCTTAATTATGGAAAAACAAGAAAAATACATCTACATTTGCTCGTCGAGGAGGCATATTGGCTGTAGAATTTGCAAAAGAAAATTTGTCCACCGTTTTGCAAAATTCAAGCTGGAGATTGGTGGGCAATGCATAGTAGCAGTGCGTGGAATGGGTGCAATGGGAGCACCGATGTCAGGGCGGCTCAAACAAGGATAAATTATACTGGTGCTCGATAGCTCTGTAGCACTGAAAAAAGTGAAAAATGTGGTTTTTTGGCCGTAATTTTTTTTATTTATTTAACCCTGTTCTGGTGCATGGGGTCTTATGGGCACACCGGTGCGTTTGCTTCATTCCGCACCGGGCGGTTTCTGTTTTCGCCTACTTTTTATGAGGAACCGGTGAAAATGGTTTGTAAAGCACGGATGCACTACAGTAATACAATGCACCAGGCGGGTGTGTATGGAGCGCATGGTGTCCGGTGTGCCAATGTTTTGTGGGATTTTTTGGCTGTAATTTTTTTTTTATTTAACCCCGTTCTACTGCGCGGGGTTTTATGGACACACAGGTGCGTTTTCGTCACTTTGCGCCGGGCGGTTTCTGTTTTTGCACGCTTTTTATGAGGCACTAGTGTGGATGCTCTGTAAATCACTGGTGCGCTACAGTAATAAAATGCACCGAGTGGGTGTGTAGTGTGTACGGAGCGCAGGGTGTCCAGTGTGCCAATGTTTTGTGTAATTTTTTCGCTATAATTTTTTTTTTATTTAACCTCATTCTGGTGTGTGGGGTTTATGGGTGCACCGGTGCATTTTATTCATTCCAAACTGGGCAGTTTCTATTTTCGTGTGCTTTTTATGAGGCACTGGTGTGGAAGTGTTGTAAAGAACCAGTGCGCTAGAGAAATACAATGCAATGGGTAGTTGTGTACAGAGCACCGGTGTCCGGTGTGCCAATGTTTTGTGCGGTTTTTTGGCCGTAATTTTTTTTTTATTTAACCCCGTTCTGGTGCGTGAGATTTTAAAGGAGCACCAGTGCATTTTCGTCATTCTACACTGAGCAGTTTCTATTTTCGTGCACTTTTTATGAGGCACCAGTTCAAAAGTGTTGTAAAGGACTAGTGCGGTATAGAAATGAAATGCACCGGGCGGGTGTGTAAGGAGTGCATGGTGTCTGGCGTGCCAATTTTTTGTGCACACTGGTGCTTTCTCTATTGAACACACTGGTGTGTTTTATGGTGATAAGCACACCATATGAAATACATCCACAAACACCTCTGCTACAAATGGATGTCTAGGGTATTTTTATAAGGGATTCCTCAAAAACATCTGCTAGAGGGTATTTTCCTTGTAGTGTGTCTAGATGATGAGATCATAGAATCCCTTCATGATTTTTCTTCCCAACAAGAATCAGTAGTTTCCTCCTTGGATGAAGATATCCTTGAGCCTTTGCATGAGAACCTTTTTCATCACAAAAAAGAAACAGTAGCTCCCTCCTTAGATGAGACAGACTAGGAATCAGAGAGAAGTGCCAATTCCCGATCTTGAAAATGAAAATCACCAAATCAATGTAAATTTATTTAAAACACAGTTTTCTCCTTTTTTCTGAAGATGAAATAGATCACCTCCTGAAAAATCATGTTACAGCCCAAGCGAATGTAGATTTTTAGCTCTTACAATATTCACATAGTCAAGAATGTGTGAGTGAAGCATCTTCCATTATTGAAAATGAAATTCTGGGTATGAATGTTGATAGTCATGAAACAGATGAAGCCATACAGGAAGTTGTTGTGATTAAACCAATTTGTGATGATGATTTTCTGCAAGGAGATCAACTAACATATATTGTTTACTTTCATGAAGAAGATAGGGCTATCATGTTTAATAACCTCGAAGAATCTTTTATGTTCAAAGATGATTTAGAATATGAATTTGAGGAGTATGAGCCTAAGAGAGACAACATGCAAGTGATAGAGTTAGGGTTTCCCATGATTCAGGAATTTGTAGCCAAAACTCAGATAGAATAAAGTCATACTTCCCTATGCTCTCTTATGGATCAATAAACAAGTGTTCTTTCAGATCAAAATGAAGAGTATTGTGTTTTTGCTGAATCTCAAGACAAGGTAACATTTCATATTTTTTAAGATCCTTTTACTGATTTTCTACAATTAGCAGGAAACATGCATTTTCTTATTTTCATGGACCAGAAGTACATGTTTAGTAGACACTTGGAGTGGCCTAGTTTTTGTTTTTTTTGCCTGCTTGAGGAAAATGAGAGAAGAATTTTAGTAAGTAGCCATCTGATGGATTGGTTAAACTGGAAGGATCACTTCACATGATTGTACATATGTGTTCAGCAGGCAGGTGGTTGTCATAAGGATTTGAAGCCCTCAATTCTCGGTGATATGCTTCCATCAATAAGTTTAGTAAGTTTTTTATTTTTATTCAGTATTTAGTCATGTTTTTCATTTTGAGTTTTTGACCGTATGGGCCCATATGGTTAGGAACTTGGTCTACAATGTTATTGACACCACCAAGGAGCTGTCATCCCCAATAAGGATGATGTTAGTGTCAGAATATGCATTCTTCCATTAGTGATCAAAATCACTCTTTTCATATTCATTTTAGGTGTCATTCAAAAATGTTTAATCATTCCATTAGGTCACGCTAAAAATTGTTTCATTGATGGTAGTCCTAGTAATAAAACCTCACTCTCCCTCAAAAATTCTCGTTTGCTGGCTCACCTTCAAGTCTTGATGGGCATAAAACACTTTTAAAAACATCATTTCACTATGTCTTATCTCAGTCAAAGTCAAATATGGAGTCAAGTCATTCAGGATCCCATTAGGTCATTAGGTTTCATTTTTCAAGGTCCAAAAATGCACCATGTCATCTCAATAATGTCAGCAAAAGGTGTGAGAGTGATTCAATAAAAATTTCATTGTCATCTGCAGAGCATTATCAGCATGTAAATATGATATTTTAAGGTTGTAATTATGGTTTCTAGTATGATTTTGATACTCATATGTAATTATTATCGAAAAAAGAGTTTTTATTTATTTCATTTTTTATGTAATTTTATGCTTCTTATAGGTAATAAGTAACTTCCCTAAAAGCTGTCAACTCCAAATTCCATGTCAAACTAAAGATCAATACAAAATCAAAGTGAAAAGTGTCAAACTCTGGCAACTTCATCCTGCAAAGAAGAAAAAGTCAAAGAAAAATCATATTCAGCATGCTTTCAAAAAGTGAGAAAAAACATAGGAAAAGTGGGTTTTTGGATATAAATCTAAAATCACTTAAGTATTTAAGACTCCTGAGATCAAATTAAAATTCATTTCCCTCTTATTTCATCGATCAAACAATTGAGGACAACCAAAATTTGTGATTTTCTGAGAAAAATTGAGAAACAAATAGCAGAAGGGCACTTATCCTCTTAGTGCTACGCTTATCCTCCTAACGTTGCACTTATCCTCTTAGTGTTGCGCTTATGCTCTTGGCACTGCGCTTATCCTCTTATAACTGCGCGTATGACTATAAAGGATAAAAAACTCATCAAAGTTGAAAAATATGTACCCCAGACTTCAACAATCATTCTTCACACTTCCAATCAAGAAAGAAAGTGGCTTTTACATCATTCTCCTCTTCATCAAAGTAATTTTGAATGTGTGAGTTGGTTAAAAGAAAATTTCGTGTCTTCTTGAATGTGAAACCCTAGTTTTTCTCCCTTGCACTCATAATTCCCAAAATCCCATTTCCCTTACACTTAATACCATCCCTACACTGTCAAAATTCATTCCCAAATCCCTGTTATCATAATCTCTATCCCTAAGCTACAAATTCCCAAAACCCTAAGCCCTAGGTGCTATTTTGACCTAAGCTCCTAAATAAAAATTTCCATCACTCTTTCACTTCTTTTCCCTTCCCCATACCTGATATCTGTAAATACTATTTCCCATAAAATTCCCTTTCCCCATATCCTATCCCCAAATTCACCTTCCACACTATCACCTACTTCCCTAGGGTTTGAACACAAAGACACCATGGAATCGGAAGGTGAACACAACATATCACATAGTGAGGAAGAGGAAATAGAGGCTAGGAGGCCACATAAAGGGGGTAGGATAATTATACATGAACCTCTCAGCACTAAGGAACTTTTGGCTTCTCCAATGACAGTGACATGGTTCAAACATGTTGGTTGTTATGATTTCTGTGAACACATTCAGAGGGTTTAACATAATTCCATGTTAACTAGGTTCTTCATATCTAAACTCCATAACAACCAGGTTACACTAGTTGGTGTCACCTTTACTGTCTCAACTGCAATCATTTCAAATGCCACAGGGATCCCAAATGTTGGGGAAAGTTCGTTCAAAAAGAGTGATTTGGAAAATCATCACTTTGAGCCCTTTTTAAAACCTAGATACAAGAATGAGAAAAAGAGGATGTTTCCTTTTTCCTACCTCCTTGATAGATTTGCACCCATGATGAAGATAATCATGAAGTACTTTTCATGTGAAGGTATATTCTCAAGGCTGTATATGTTAGGTCAGTATATTACTAGTATAGTCCCTTATTGTTGTTAGTGTAACCCCCTTATTGTTATTGTTGTACCTGTGTAACCCCCATATTGTTATTATTGTGCCCTTACATTATTATTGTTAGGTCAGTTATGATTACATTGTGGCCCCATGGACTGCTATATATAGAAAGGAGGTTTTGTCATTTGTATCGTCCAAGAATTTTTCATTTATGTAACGTATTAGAGGTTTCCCCCTCGAAGTGGCTTATTTCTAAGGTGTTTATCTCTCTTTTCTTTGATTTTTGGAGCTAGTTTCATAACATTTGGTATCAGAGCTTTGGATTCTAGGGTTTCGCTGCTCCAAATAGGTCATCGTGGAATTTTCAATATAATTTTTTTCGTACAAAGGTTTAGAAGCTGAACGTTTTACAGAGCGAAGCCAAAATCCTGAGGAATGTCGTGTAAAAATGTTAGATCTTGGTTCGCAATATTTTCGGAGATATGATCTGTGGAAGGTAGGATTTTTTTAGGCTCCCAAATTTAACCTAAAATAGGTCATCGTGGAATTTTCACTATAAATTGTTTTCTACGAAGTTTCAGAAGTTGCAATTTTTACATAGTGAATCCGAAATACTGTGGAACCTCTTGTACAAATTTCAGATCTTGGTTTGCAATATTTTCGGAGATATGATCTCCAGAAGTTATGGCTTTTTCAGGCTCCCGAATTTCATCTCAAAGAGGCGACCATGGGAAAATTTTCATAACTCTCTCTCTGAGCATCTGATTGGAATTATGTAAAAAGTGGCCACAATTACACAGAAAAAAGTTTCCTATTTATCAATTTCAGAGTTAAAGGAGGAAACAGTAACACGTGGCACATTGTACAACTTCGCTCTACTGAACTAGTCCATAATTAGGTTATTGTGGGAGATTGGGCATCACTTTTCCTTGAAGAATCCAAATCAAGTCAGAACCATGGCATTCAAAAGAAGATTCATAGTGCTACTACAGGGCTGAATTTTAGATATTGAATATCCAAAATCACTGAGATAATTCAATTTCAATATCGAGCTCCACAAAAGCAAGAAAAAGGTGTGTACTTTTTTTTTTTTTTCCGAATTGCATAAGTCTTGTTTGAAGAATCAATTTGAATTGATTCCAAGGGCATATTGTAGAATAGATATTATTATTGGGTTATAAAATTAATCCTAAAAATAATTCAACACCCATTAAGCCTTCAGAAGGGTCTACGATGGCTCATGAAGATGAAGAAATGCAACATGACATATCAAAATTAAAAGAGCAAGTGCACCAAATTTCGCTCTTGCAAAGAGAAACAAAAAATGAAATTTATGTTTTGAAGAAAAGCGTGGAAGCTAAGATGGATGGTTTGAAGAAAGGCATGGAAGCTACGATAGATGGTTTTAAGAATGGTGTGAAAAAAAAAATATATGGTTTGAAGAATGGTATGGAAGAAAAAATGGAAGGTTTCAAGGAAGACATAGGAAGTTTTATGGGAAGGATCCCGTAACATGGATACTACAGATGGAGAAATATTTTTATCTCAATAATGTGAAAAAAACACAAAAGGTATGCATTGCAACTTTACATTTAGAAAAAAATACATTTGTATGGTGTCGATGGCTTTGCTCCCATAAAAAAATTGTCACTTGGTCAATTTTTACGGAGGAAATGATAGCACATTATGAGGATAAAAAGAGCAACACCTTCTTTAGCCAATTGATAAATCTAAAAAAAAAGGGTTCAGTGGTGGAGCACATTGAGGACTTCCAAAAATTAAATATAAGGGTAACTAATATTCCAGAGGAACATAGGATTGATGTCTTCATAGGGACTTTAAAGGATAACATCCAACGTGAAGTTCATGTTTGGGAATCTAATTCATTGGAGAAGGCATTCAGGTTGGCAAGAAAAATTGAATGTAAAATTATGGCGACAAGGAAGCCTACCACTCACATCTATAAAGATGGAAGTGCTGCTACTCCTAGAATTCCACAACCTACAAGGTTGACACCATAACAATTGGAAGAAAAAAGAACATAAGGGCTTTGCTATAGTTGTGATAGCAAGTACACTAAAGGTCATAAGTGTGCTGAGAATAAATACACCAGGAACCAACCCTAGAAGAAGAAGAAATGAGTCTGACCATATCATGTAATGCATTGGCAGGAATTACCACTCATCAAACTCTCAAGATAGAAGGACATATCAAGAAGAAAAAGGTAATAGTGTTGATTGATTCGGGTACTACCCATAACTTTATTCATTGTAAGGTAGCCAAGGAATTGAATTGTTTCCTATACCCAACACTAGAATGTCAAGTGATGGTTGAAAATGGAGGAACTATAAATTGATCTATAAATTGCCATAATATCAAGCTAGCCATGGGGGAATGTGTATTTAATAGTCCAATGCTTTCCATCCCAATGGGAGGTGCTGATGTTGTACTGGGAGTACAATGGTTACAATCTTTGGGGACGACAGCTTTTAATTTTCAAGAACTTTTCTTGAATTTTTTTTCGAAAGGAAAGGAAATCAAATTATATGGTATCAGAGGGAATCCATGAAATAAAATAATCTCTAATCATCTATTTCTCCAGATCTCCAAAAATCCTTGGAAAATAGTTCCAAGGTGTTTGAAACTACCAAAGGACTCCCACCTATTCATGATCATGATCATGCTATTAATTTGATTCCAGGAAGTATTCATCCAAACATCAAGCCTTACAGATATCCTTATGTCCAAAAAGAGAAAAATTGAACGTATGATTGCAGAAATGTTAGAGGCTGGTATAATTCAACCTAGTCAAAGTTCTTTCTCTGCTCCAGTAGTATTGGTGCACAAGAAGAATGGATCATGGCACATGTGTCTGGAGTATAGGGAGCTCAATAAGCTCACTATTAAAGATATATTTTGCATTCCTATGATTTATGAATTATTGGATGAATTACATGGAGAAATTTATTTTACAAAGTTGGATCTTCATTCAAGATAACATCAAATTAGAATGAAGACCGAATATATTCCAAAAACAACATTTCTAATTCATGGGGGTCATTATAAGTTTTTGGTCATGCCTTTTGGAATTACCAATGCACCTTCTACATTTCAAGGGTTGATGAATTCCATTTTCAAACCCTTCCTTAGAAAATCTGTGCTAGTATTTTTTGATGATATACTAATCTACAACAGGCCTTAGAAGGATTATGTTCAACATGTTGACAGGGTGCTCAAACTATTGGAGGATAAAAACTTATATGCAAAAACATCCAAATGTTTCTTTGGAGTACAAGAGGTGGAATATATGGGTCATATTGTATCTCAAGATGGTGTAAATGTAGACCCTAACAAAATTAAAGCCATTAGGCAATGGAAGGTCCCCACAACCATAAAGAATTTGCGCGGACTTCTCGAGTTAACAGGGTATTATCGCAAGTTTCTTAAGAATTATGGGAGAATAGAAGTACCTATAAAAACATTATTGAAGAAAGATGCATTTTCATGGACTCCTAAAGCAATAAAGGCCTTTGAACATCTTAAAGAGGTAATGTGCCTAGCACCAGTCTTAGCTGCACCAGACTTTACAAAAACCTTTATTGTGGAATGTGATGACATCAGGAAATGGAATTGGTGTTGTTTTAATGCAAGAAGGAAGACCCATTGCTTTTGAAAGCCATCCAATCAAAGGAAAGTATTCACAAAATTCTATTTATGAGAAGGAAATGTTGGCAATACTACATGCACTAAAGAAATGGAGACCTTACCTAATGGGAAGACACTTCAAGGTAAAAACTAATCATGATAGTATTAAACAATTTGTGGAACAAAGACTATCTTTAGAAGAGAAACAAAAATGGGTCACAAAGATATTGGGTTATGACTTTGAAATCATCTACAAAAAAGGGAAACTAAATTTTGTTGCAGATGCACTCTCAAGAAAGGATGAAGAGGTGGAATCATTGCTTTTTGCCATTTATATTATCCAACCAGATTGGATAACCGAAGCAACGAATGAATGGAAGAAGGAAAAAGAAGTGTGGACACTCGTTCAAAATTTGCAGTAAGATCCTAGTACATATGATACTTTTAGTTTGAAAAATGATTCCTTATCATACAAATATTGCTTATATATTTGCAAGAATTTCCAACTAAAACAAAATATTCTTTTGGAATTGCACACTTCTCCTTTAGGAGGACACTCGAGATTTTTAAAAACTTACCACAAGGTGAAGAAAGAATATTTTTGGGATGGCCTTAAATCTGATATTCAAAATTTTGTGGCGAAATGTTTGGTTTTCCAGCAAAATAAAGTTGAGACATTTAAGACCCCGGGTCTTCTACAACCTTTATGTTGGCAATATGATGCAAAGTGTTGCCCTTGATGGAAACCCACTTGATGAAGTTGTTCTTGACTTGATGAACTTGTTAATGATGTAAATATAATGTATCTACAATCATTTCAGAAGTAGCAGAAGAAAGGAATTCAGTTTGTGCCAGAACAATGATGAACAGTGTGTGTCACAAAGCATACACGGGTTTGTTTAGGAGAAGTAGCGTATGCACGTGGAAAAGTACGTGCCAAGTCGCGTATGCTCAATTGCGCTCTAAATGTGTAAAACCAGGGGTTACTGCCATGGTATTGACCCATTTTATTGAGCGCTGGATTGTCTATTTGATCCCGTCCAGGAATACCATCGGATGTGATGTGGTTTTGGCACATGGTATTGACAAAGGCTAAATCTATATAAGGAGAAGAAATTCATTGTGCAAAGTGTGTGCATGTGTCTAAGTTTTAATGAATACTTCTCTGAAGTATATCTGTATGAAATGGGTAACAGTTGATTGATAGATCTGAATTCATAATGCACCGGTGAAGAAAATGATGAAGAGGGATATCTAGATCTGAAATGTATTTGTATCTTCTAGATCTGTTTATGGAATGTTTAGATCTGATATGAGGCGAACATGTTTCTAAAGTGAAGGGTAAAATATGAGCTATGCATCTGTTCTGAAGAATTGTGCTGCCCTAAATATCTGAAGATCTATACGCAAGTTTGTAACAGAGGAAACGCGTATATACGTGGGTTTGATTAAGAGAAAGCGCATATGGGTTGTGAAATTAGTTCTGTAATATGTGCAGATGTATACGCGGGTTGATATGCATGAAAGCACGTATATACGCAGGATCAGTAAAAGGAAAGCGCGTATGAAAACTAGGGTTTGCTGAAGTCTGTGGAATGAAATGTCTGATTTGTTCTGCTGGTTTACTGCTATCTGTCAATAAGGTATTCATACAGATCTGGGTTGTTTGAATGATGATTATGCTGCTGATTATATTGATGAAAGATCAAGTTGTTGATTGATTGGTTGATGGTTCATTGAATGAATTGATGAATTTATAAGTATCAGTTTGATGTATGATTGAGCTTAAATGTGTGGAGTGGGTCCAGTCTGAAAATATGATGAAAAGTGGCCTGCAAGTTGTTTTCTATTGAAGATATTGGATCCATTGTGAAAATTGATGAAACGTGGTCCATAGAGGTGCTGAGGGTTGTAGCTCCCTTCCAGGAGAGGCTGGTAAATGAGAGTAGGAGGTCGTAGCTCCCTTCCAGGAGAGGCTGGTAAACGAGAGCAGGGGGTTGTAGCTCCCTTCCAGGAGAGGCTGGTAAACGAGAGAAGGTTGTAGCCTTCAGCAGGTGGGTGCCTGCGTGCTGTTATCAGTCTGCGCCAGTACATTATTGTAAGATGTTTTCTTTATATAATAAATATTGAAGACTGAGACGATGACAGCGGTGGTTTTCTCCCGACTTGGGTTTCCACCTTAAATCCTGATGTTCATGTGTGTTGATGATGTGTGATGATTTATTATGTTCTTACTACACATGTTTATTGTTTATTGAACATCTAATGAATGAATGATCCAATGAAATAAGTGAAGAATTATCTGCATAATAAGATCTCTGGACATACGCATGTTTTATTAATGATATCCTCGTGTATATGCGAGTTGGATTCAGGAAAGTAGCATATGGGTTTTAGAGAATGAAAAAGTAAAATTTTTTGAATATGCAGTAAATACTGATTCACCCCCCCCTCTCAGTATTTTTCCCAACAATTGGTATCAGAGCAGGTCCTTCTGCAGAAGCTTGATCGCTTGAAGGAGATCCGTCACAATGGGAAAGAAGCAAAAGAAGAAGGCTACTCAAAGCAAGGAGATATCTCAGAAAACTTGTGCAGCAGAAAATGAAAAAGATGAATCAGGTAGTGATTGTTGTCCTTGGGATTTATTGTCTTATGCATGCAATGGTGAAGATAATGAAAGTAATGTTGTGGATCAAGAAACAGTTCTTAAGATCCAAGTTGAAGATCAACAAAGATTATTTAATAAGAGAGAATCTGTCTACAAAGATATGATCTCTAGACTGAAAAGGTTGTATGATGATGTAACCAATCGAAGTAAAGGTCTTGAAGCAAAAATCATCTCCCTCAAAAAGGATCTAGAAGAATCAGATAAGAAGAATGGAAGACTTGAAGCTGAAATCATCTCTCTTAAGGAAGATCCGAAAAAATCAAATAAGAAGAATGGAGGACTTGAAGCAGAAAACATCTCTCTAAAAGAAGATCTGGAAAAATCAAATAAGAAGAATGAAAGACTTGAAGTTGAAATCATCTCTCTCAAATAAGATCCAGAAAAATTAAATAAGAATAATGAAGAATTTGAAGCAGAAATCATCTCTCTAAAAGCAGATCTCAAAGCATCGAATAAGAAGAATGAAGAACTCTTACAAACTTTTGAAGAACAAGAAAATGTATTGAAGGAAGAGATTCTAAAACTGAATGATCAAGCAGAAGAAAGAAAAAGGGTTGAAAAAAGTATGAAGAAGCATTGCCAAAGCTTGGAAGTTGAGGTAAACATTCTCAAAGGTAAATTAGAAGAAAAGGATAAAATTTTGAGGTTTCAAGATAGTACTAAGATTCTGGACAATATTCTTAGCAATCAAAGGTCTCCTTCTATTAAACTTGGTCTGGGTTTTCATGAAACGGTCAAAGGAGAATCTAGTTCGGAAGGAAGTGCTAAAGATTCAAAGGATGTCAAAGCAAAACCTGAAGCGTTGAAAGAAACAAAAGGTCAACCAACAATCATGAATTCTCAAAGGAAATAATTCAATAATGTTGAATGCTTTAAATGTCATAATTATGGGCATGTTGTAGCAAATTGCAGAAGCAAGACATTTCAGTCACAATCAAACAAATTCTATTTAGAAAGGTACTCTGGTTGCTTCAAGGGATATTGTTTTTCATGCAACAAGTATGGTCATAAAGCAGCTGATTGCAATAGAAGGAAGAATAGAGAAACACACTATGATCCTTATGCTTACTTCTTTGGTCACATGAGATGTTATGCTTGTAACAAGCATGGACATGTGGAAAAAGAATGCAGGATGAACAGATATGAGAAATTGGATAAATTCCAACACACAATTAGAAAGTTCAAGTAAATTTGGAAAAAGAAGGAGGACCAGTGAGAAACGTAGGGAATATTGACCCTACTGCAGTCATCCGCTTCTAAAGCTTACTTCTCTTAATGACTGTAGAAGTGATGTGAGATACATTATAGGGATTAGTAATGTATCATCACAGGGGCAGCAATGTATGATGATTCTCATGGTTGGTTTGGTTATTCTGGTTATGTTTATTTCTGACAGAGCATCTGATGTGAAGAAGACAGGTACAGGTGGTACACTTTCAGGGGGAGATGAAGGAATGTGAATTTTTCAATGTTTCACTTTCCATACGCGGGTTCTGTGAACTAAAGCCGCGTATACACATGAGCTCCAATGGAGACAGTCGTGTATGCATTTATGATAAGAAAATAGTAAGATGGCTCAAGAACAGGAGCACAGGTTCAGGGGGAGCATCAGTCTGACTACTAATGATTTTATTATTGGCACTGTGTCTACTTATTACTCAGTTCTAAATGATGATGAAATGATACATGGTTTCTTATGATGAGATTATGGATGAGCCCTGTTTGCTTTTTGCTGAAGAGTATCTTTTGTTTTCACACATGGATAAGATGGAAGTCTTGTGATTCGGAGATAAGGATAAATCATGCAGAGTTTGTTGCTGGTTGAGACCTCTTTTAATTCTTACACATGTTACATCATGATCATGATAAATCTTGAAGATCTTGGTGATATCAGATCACATGGATGATTGCTTGACATGTATTGTCTATTGTAGAAGTTGTTCTGGTATGATAGTTCCTCTTGGGAAGAATATGTTGATGCTGCAAAGAATATGAAGGCTTGGTTTCTAATGTACTTATGATACAACCATTGGATGACACTTGAAGACATAACTACATTGTCCCATCTATCTGTTCTCATATACTCTAGGGAAGCATTCAAATATCTCAGAAAGAAGCTGGAAACTATCTCTGCCTCACAGAGGATCAGATTTGGTTAAAATGCAGAAGATGGAATTAGATATGCGGGTTTCCTAAAATATAGTCACGTATATACGCGAGTTCATACACAGAAAACCGCGTATGGTTGGTTGCTGACAAATTTTGTTTGGGGTCAGCATTCTTCAGCACAGCTGTAGTGCGGTTGAGTATCTTTGATGCTGTTTGAAGTCTATGGTGATGTTTCAGCTCTTATATTTCTATTTCATTCTCTGAAAATGGGTGAAGATGCCTTGATGATTGGCTATTGAAAGTGGTCAGGATGCACAAGCCTAAGGGGAGCTTTGGTCTTTTGGAAAGGATGCATTAGATGAAAAGTTTCAGGGGGAGCATTATCCTTACTGAGAGTAATGCATTGTTGGCATTATGATGATTCTAAAATATGATCTCTTTCCTGAGGTCTTTTTGGTATTGATTATAAAAAGTCATACTTGTAATTTGATGAAAAGGTCATGTTGAGACCTATGATGTAAAATTGTAAAATTCAGTCATGTAAGAACTTGTTCAAATTTGTAAACCCACTTGGTTGGGTACTTGAGTCACTTATGTAAATCCACTTGGTTGGATCTTTGATGTAAGTATGAGTCCTTGGTGATAGGAAAGGTGATAGAGTCATGCACTCCATTGAAAAATATGTTTGAAGATTTAGCTTGAACTCAGGGGGAGCATGGTAACTTCAGTATACTTCAGATCTACAGCACTTGTGTTGGTTTTGATTCGCCCTTTGCCCTTGATGTCAAAGGGGGAGAGTGAAATGGTGTTTGAATAGGGGGAGAATATCATGGTAATGGTTATACTTAATGTATCTATTTGTTGTAGTGATCAAACACCATTGTGGTTGCCATCAAGTCCAAAGGGGGAGATTGTTGGCAATATGATGCAGAGTGTTGTCCTTGATGGAAACCCACTTGATGAAGTTTTTCTTGACTTGATGAACTTGTTAATGATGTAAATCTGATGTATCTACAATCAGTTTAGAAGTAGCAGAAGAAAGGAATTCAGTTTCTGCCAGAACAATGATGAACAGTGTGTGTCACAAAGCATACGCGGGTTTGTTTAGGAGAAGTAGCGTATGCACGCAGAAAAGTACGTTCCAAGTCGTGTATGCTCAATTGTGCTCTAAATTTGTAAAAATAGGGGTTACTACCATGGTATTGACACATTGTATTGAGCGCTGGATTTTCTATTTGATCCCGTCCTGGACCACCATTGGATGTGATGTGGTTTTGGCTCATGGTATTGACAAAGGCTAAATCTATATAAGGAGAAGAAATTCATTGTGCAAAGTGTGTGCATGTGTCTGATTTTTAATGAATACTTCTCTCTGAAGTATATCTATATGAAATGGGTAACAGTTGATTGATAGATCTGAATTCATAATGCACCGGTGAAGAAAATGATGAAGAGGGATCTCTAGATCTGAAATGTATTTGTATCTTCTAGATCTGTTTATGGAATGTTTAGATCTGAGATGAGGCAAACATGTTTCTGAAGTGAAGGGTAAAATCTGAGCTATGCATCTGTTCTGAAGAATTGTGCTGACCTAAAATGTCTGAAGATCTATACGCAAGTTTGTAACAGAGTAAGCGCGTATATACGCAGGTTGGATTAAGAGAAAGCGCGTATGGGTTGTGAAATTAGTTCTGTAATATGTGAAGATGTATACGTGGGTTGATATGCATGAAAGCGCGTATATACGCAGGATCAGTAAAAGGAAAGCGTGTATGAAAACTAGGGTTTTCTGAAGTCTGTGGAATGAAATGTCTGATCTGTTCTGCTGGTTTACTGCTATTTGTCAATAAGGTATTCATACAGATCTGGGTTGTTTGAATGATGATTATGCTGTTGATTATATTGATGAAAGATCAAGTTGTTGATTGATTGGTTGATGGTTCATTGAATGAATTGATGAAGTTATAAGTATCAGTTTGATGTATGATTGAGCTTAAATGTGTGGAGTGAGTCCAGTCTGAAAATATGATGAAAAGTGGCCTGCAAGTTGTGTTCTATTGAAGATATTGGATCCAGTGTGAAAATTGATGAAACGTGGTCCATAGAGGTGTTGAGGGTTGTAGCCTTCAGTCAGGGGGTTGTAGCTCCCTTCCAGGAGAGGCTGGTAAACGAGAGTAGGGGGTCGTAGATCCCTTCTAGGAGAGGCTGGTAAACGAGAGCAGGGGGTTGTAGCTCCCTTCTAGGAGAGGCTGGTAAATGAGAGAAGGTTGTAGCCTTCCGCAGGTGGGTGCCTGCGTGCTGGTATGAGTCTGCACCAGTACATTGTTGTAAGATGTTTTATTTATATAATAAATATTTAAGACTGAGACGACGACAGCGGTGGTTTTCTCCTGACTTGGGTTTCCACCTTAAATCCTGGTGTTCATGTGTGTTGATGATGTGTGATGATTTATTCTGTTCTTACTGCACATGTTTACTATTTATTGAACATCTAATGAATGAATGATCCAATGACATAAGTGAAGAATTATATGCATAATAAGATCTCTGGACATACGCATGTTTTATTAATGATATCCGCATGTATACGCGAGTTGGCTTCAAGAAAGTAGCGTATGGGTTTTAGAGAATGAAAAAGTAAAAGTTTTGAGTAAATCCTAAATACTGATTCACCCCCCCCCCGCCCCTCTCAGTATTTTTCCCAACACTTTATCCATTCCAAGTCAATGTTGGGAGGATATTTCAATGGATTTTATCACAGGTTTACCTAAGTCCGAAGGAAGGAGTGTCATGATCGTGGTAGTTGATAGACTTACCAAGTATGCACACTTTTGTGCAAAATATAATCCATTTAAAGCAAGTAAATTTGCTACTACATTTATGGAAACAATTCAAAAACTGCATGGAAACCCGAAGATTATTGTAAGTGACAGAGATCTCATTTTTACAGGAAATGTTTGGACAAAATTATTTTCTTGTTTGGGTACTCAACTAGATCATAGCTCATCTTATCACCCTCAATCTGATGGTCAAATAGAGATAGTAAATAAATTTTTGGAAGGATATCTTCATTTTTTTGTATCTGATAAGCAAGCACAATGGGTCAAATGGTTACCTCTCACTAAATGGTGGTATAAAGCTTCCTTCCAATCTGCAGCAAAAATGACCCCATTTATGGCACTTTATGGATATCATCCACCATCCATCACATATTTTTTAAGGGAAAATTCTAGGGTTCAAGCAGTGGAAGAGCACATCGAGCATCAACAAGAAGTTCTCCAACTCTTAAAGGATAACCTAGTTTCTTCATCCAGTGATTCTGCAACCAAAATCAAATAAAAAAAATCCCCTGCACTGAATATCTAGCCTAAAAACCCTAATTTCGCCAACCCTCTTGGCTGTGACCATTTTGAAGAGAGACCTCTTCGACTTGATAGGGATAGCTAGCAATTCAAAAGATTGGTCCGTGGTTACCTCTATTGGGATTCCTTCCTCAGCCTTAGGAACCTGATGGAGTGATAAGCAAAGCAACAAGTTTTATGTCACAAGTTTTCTTGCATTTTTTTAACTTCCAAAAGTTCTCTTCTTGTTGAAGGAGATTTAATAATATTTATTATTTTTTAGGATATATATACAATTCAAGAACCTCTTCTAAAGTGTTCAAGAGTGGTATTATTAAGATCCTTGATACTCCTATGAATGGTCTGTAACATGTGACTCTTTCTTGAGGACAATTCTTTCCTGTGTGATCTCTTGAGAATACTAGAATCTCATCATGAAATGAGGTGATTCCAATTTAATTTTGTAGTCCAGTGTAACCACCTCAAAATTGTATCTAAATTATGCCCCTTTCCCTTTTTCATCATCATCATGGAGAAAAATTAAACTTAAAATATTGGATACATGTAGGTTGTGGCCTCTTTTAATGCTAGATCGCAAGGAAATTCGAGAACCTGCTAGTAAAAAAATGATAGCTCACAACCCAATCCAAGAGCCTGCTAGTCAAAACAAATTCAATCCTTTGATTAGTTGGGCAACCATAAAATTTCTCTATCTAAATTCAATCCTTCCATTATTTGGGCTACCATAACATTTCTCTATCTAATTCTGAACAACATTGTTTCAATGAATATATCCATTAACCTTTACGCCAACCTCTATTTACATTTTCATTTTAGGATAAATATAAGATCTATTAGTAGGTAGTGAATTTATGGTCAACAATTTTTCTATATATTCTCTTGTTAGCTCAAAAACCTCAACCTTTAAAGTCTTTCAATCTCCAAAATCATTATTATTACCAATTTCTACCTCCAATTACAAATTCATTACTAGTCTATAGTCATCATTGAAGAATTAATCAAAATCCATCAATCTAGTTTCATTTCCATGTGGATCATAACTTTCGTAGAAGGGTGACTAATTAAAATAAACCACCTATGGTTTGGGATGACTACATGTCATCTACCATTCAAAAAATTCAACATTTTTTATATCTTTACTTGAAGATATCCCTAGTCTTCTTGGTTTTCATGTCACTATTTTGTTTGGATAGAAAGCATGAGAATATGGTCTAAAACGAAAATGATCTTAAACCACAGAAGCACTCTACATATGAATATGGGTTTACCACACAAGCACTCTACATATTCATTTGAATTTTTTTTAAATCCTCAATAATATAATCCAAAACTTTTCAATTAGCTTCCTCAACATTGCAACCAAAATATTCAAAAATATTGTGGGGTTGCACTTGTTTCAGATATGTAGAAATTACTTACGTCAAGATATCCCTCATCTTCTTAGTTCTTAGGTCCCTATTTTGTTTGGATATAAAGCATGAGAATATGGTAATGGGTTTACCCACAATAAATCTACATATTCATCTAAGCTTATCATCAATAATATAATCCAAAATTACTTTTTGATTACATGCCATACACCTCCAAAATTACTTTTCGATTACACATAGGGGTCCACTATCACCCCACCAACCATAATGGCTAGTATTTGTTGTTCTCATTTTCATTTTTATAAACTATTATAAAACTTTTAGCTAAATGCATGGATGGTCCTAATGTTTTTAGAAACCATGTAAGTCATTTCTCCCATAAACCAAGGCATTTTCAATAAATGAATTTCATTTTTTTTTTTTTTCAGGGATCAGAAATCCCACTAAACATGGTTGAAAAATGGACATTGTGCATAGATGTTTCTTGCTATCCCAATCCAGTGCAAGTAGTGATTACATATTCTATGCAATATTGTGATGAACAAAGTCTTCCAAAGGAAAATTAATATACCTGGAAGAAAAGCAAACAATGAAGCATACTATATTGCATTGATAGAAGGCTTGGGAACAACTAGGGAGTATGTTTCCAATGGAATTATAGTTTTCACCAATTCTGAACTTGTTTCCCACCAGATGAAAGACATGTACCAAGTTAAGAAGGAAAGGCTAAAAAAATGCATGGAAAAACAAACAATATTGTTAGAAAATTTCAATCATTTAGTATAAGACATTGTGAAAATGTTAATAGGATGTCTAGTGATCTATTAAATGGGTCAATGCCAACTCAATATTTTTGTGTCAAATATGAATTAGTGTTAAGAATATGCTCTCCATAAAAATTTATTGGTGGAAATTGTAAGATATCTTTTATATGTATGTGTTTTTTAGTTATAATGTGTCGTTTTTAATGACCATGTGTTTTTTTCAATTTATACAAGTGTGCCCCCACTATGTAAGCACAACTTGGTGAACTTCATGTTTTAGAAATTTTGTTTTTAATTTTCAAAATGTGCTCGACTTCAAATTTTTTTTGTTTAAATATTCAAGTGAGTTTTACACATCAATGTGCTTAAATTTTTGTGTTTTACATTTGTTTTCAAGTTGTGCTCCAACGTTTGTGTAAATTACAACAATTTTTTGAGTTATTTTTAAAAAATTTTAAATAGTAATTTTAAAAATAATTGTAAATGCATGAGGTAACTTTTTAAACATCATGTATCTAGATGTATTTGTAGATATTCATATATAGCATGGATGCTCATTTTCCACGTGATTCTTCAATGCTTTAAACATCATGTATCTATGTATCTGTAGATATCCATATATATTATGGATGATTATTTTCGACGCGTTTCTTCGAGGCGAACATCAATAGAGTCTCATGCATCTATGAGAGAGGGGGATCATGGATCGGGGGATGTCCATCATGTTCATGGTATTTATATTAAATGTGCAAGTTTTTAAATGATATTTGAATATAATCATATGCACATACATGTAGGGAATTTATTTTGTATCAATTTAGTGAGTTAAATTAATTTTTAATAAATTTCATTTTCTAGGAGTTCGGAGGAAAACATTATCTACTCAATCAATGGAGGGCCATGGTTTAGAAAATCATGGTATGGTTAATATATATATATAATTTTAAATTAGAAATAGGTAGAATCATATCTATGTACATTTACATATATATTTGAATTGATTAGAATTTTTTTTTTTTTTAAATTTTTTTTTTTTTTTTTTATGAAGCTTTTCTCTCGTCACGTGAGGGTTGTGGTGGTGGTTCACACTCCCCTGGTTTCCAATCAATAGGTGGTGGAAAATCGTGTGAGGGTGGTGGTACACATTCTCCTCTTGACCAATCAATTGGTGGTCATGTTGGTTCTCAACCATCTCCGAGTGGGCATGAAGGTACTCAACCATCTAGAGGTGGCCATTAATCTCAATCTTATTATCATGATTATTATTTTGTTAAATTATTTATATAATTTCTTTTATGTTAAAAAAAAATTTGTACATTTCTTCACGTGTTTTTTTTATTTATACTTATAATTTTATATATTGATGCAGAGGGTGAAATTGTTGCTAGAAAAAGATGTAGGCTAAATTGAGTAATTCAAGAAGGAGGTTGTACACCAACCACAAATTATTCATATGAAATTCCTGATTATTTACCTTTGGAAAAAAACATCAAAAAATGCGCATTACAAATGTGTGAAAGTATTTATTCAAAATTGAGGAAATATCTTGGGAGTTTGAAGCTCCCTGCGGAGAGTCGCGAAAGCTTACAAGTAGTTACAAACACTATAACAATAGTTGTAGATGTTTACAAAAATCTTGGGCCAACCGATGATACCTTTATAGAAATGAAAAGGAAAAGAAAGGAAGCAGTAATGGGTCTCGATACTACTTGCCATACTCTACTTTCTCTACTTGCATGGACACGTTGTTGACATGGGCTGATGTTTAAAACATGGTTAAAAAACAAATGGCAAAATCTATGTGTAATTTCAAAGAAGGGCCGAAAGGAAAGATGCTGAAGGTGAAATATTTCAAGCACCCTAATATAGCCCGCCATTTGTATTATATACACCTTGTAGCCCATGGAAAAATAGCATGAGATGACGAGGTTCTTGATTATTTTTCAAAATTAGTTTATGTGGAATTCTTTTTGGGAATAAAAACCAATTATAATGACCTTCCTTCTGATTTTTTTTGTCCTGGGAAAGGTCGATTTTGTGACTGTAAGGGCACTAAGCGTGACACTGATTTTCTTCGCCCTTAGCCACCTTTGTTAAGATGAACTCCTTATGTGAAAACTTTGTAGTCAGACATGGATGCCACTTCTCAAATTATTCAAGAAGCAAGGGATACCATCATAGACAGCATTCACAATGGGCTTGGTGGAATTGATTTTGGTTTGAATTGATAAAGAGCACGAGATAATGCACGTGCTAATTTTGTAATAATATAATACAGATGAGTGGATAGACAACATGAATATTGAAGAGCTTAGAATATATGCAAAGCATTGTCAGAATGGTTGGAAGGACTTAATTCTTCATGAGGAAGAGGGTGTGGGATTGGTATGTGTTACACCATTTTTTGGTCATATAACCTGTTACTATTAGATGGACCTAAATACACCATGTAGGACCAATTTTACCCTAAGTAAAATTGCTTTCACTATGAAAAATAACTTAGTAAACCACCTTTATTAAGTTGTTTATGGTCTAAACAGGAAACCCCATGAGGAAATATTAAATAAATCCACATTTTTTTGATTTTCCTCAAGGAATAATTAGTTAAACAATAGTTTAATTAATATTCCTGGTCATATTTAACCCAAAATAGGAAAATTAATTAGAAAAATTATTATTTATCTTATTATTTTCTAGGAATAATTATTTAAACCTTATTTAAATAATATTTCTTGTTAAATTTGACTAAATCATTCCTAAATAATTAAATAAATCATTATTTGTCTAATTATTACTCAACCACATCCTTAAAATAATAAATAAATAATTTATTTATTTATTATTTACAAATAAAGGGATTTGACCCAAGTCAAATTATTTTTCCCTCCAGCAAATATAATAAAATATTCCATAAAGGTTGGATCTTGATTTGGTTAATAATATTTTAATTATGCACCAATATCTAGACTAACTCAATATTTTGTTATAAATAGAAGGGTTTTTCCATTCACTCACTACCTTTTGTTTCCTAAAGATCACTCTGGATCTATACTTTTGGTCTCACTTTGATCCACCATCATTGTCATATTTTGCTACCATTTTTCTTGTGAGCTCCCTTTGAGTTCCATTTTTTGTCTAGGTTTTCTACACCATCAAGAGAGAGGGATTTTAGATCTGAAGTGCTGAGGACTTACAAGATCCCATCCCATTGAGGAGGACTGGTAACATCTTTCTATGTTCTCCTCCCAAGTGTCATAAATAGAAAAAAATCTTTAAACATATTCCTTTCTTGTCTATTAGATGCATGGAGCAACTCTTGTTTTTATTTACTACTTAATGTGTTTTGATGCATAGATCTAGATTTTGCAGCATTTATCTTGGTGAACTAATTGCAGATCTAAAGTTATTGGTAGCCATCTTTGCTATTAGGGCAGTTTGTTATGCACGGCTAAAGTGAGCCTTTTTCATACACTTGCGATTAAGATTCATACTAACAACTGGTGACTCCACACAGGTTTACGATTACGACCTCTATCATTTTTCACATCCCTGCATGTCCAGCTACTTCAAACCATAGGATTTCTCTTTAGCTTCTTATTTTGATTTTCTTGATGTTGTTTTTAACCTAAAAAACCCTAAAACATTAAAAATTCTAACTTCTGTGTGTTTTCAGACCTATTGCACAGGGGACAGACATCAGCCGTAGCTTAGATGACACATTCTTCTAAAACCTGCTCTCGAGAGTGCCGGGAGTGCAGGTCGCACTTTTTGGGCCAAAACCTGCGACCTAAACCTCCACGGCACGGAAAATAGGCCTAAACCTGCGACCTCTGCAAAAATCAGGTTAGAAACTACGACCTAGACTTTTTGAGGGAGTTTTTCTGAAAGTTTTCTGGGTTTGTCTGGGCCTCTGTTAAGGGTTGTCTGAGCTCTGTCTCCACCCGTTTTGGACCTGTACTTGTTCTATTTTACTCATCTAATTGGGAACCTAGCCCTCTAGGGCTTCAGTACCATCCACCTTTTGTGGAAGATTTTTAGCTGTTGCAGGTTGTCTGAAATTTCAGAGTGTTCAACCATTTTTCAGATTTGATACCTTATCTTCAGATCCACTTCAGATTGGCTATTTATCCATCCAAATCACCTCATTTTAGTTTTGTTTTGGTTTTCTTCTAGGGTCCCCTCCGCTTCCCTCCAGGTTATAGCCTTTCTCCACCTCATTTACAACAATTTTTCCTCTGATTTTTTGCTATTTTTCTGCACCTATTTCCAGTAGATCTAACCTTTAGATCCCTATCCCTCCTGACCTTAGATCTATTGCCTATTTTTGTGTGTTTTGACTAGATTTTTGCCCACCTAAAGACTACTTATGGAGCGGTCTGCCTCCTTGGGTTTAGATTATTGCATTATTAGTTGCTTATTTTTCTGTTAGTTCAGTTTCATATACTATTTTCTACAGGTTTATTTACAGTTATACAACACACTTTTTTCTTTTTCTCTACAAACGTCTGGGTTTAAAAATTAAAATTTACACACTTAACACAGACACCCTAAGTGAAGAAGAGCTTGGTTAACACCGCCAAGCACAGACTTTAAACATTGAAATCAATTGATCCTGCACCTCTCTGCCCTTGTTTCGACATTGTAATCAGTTGATCCTACACCTCTTCACCCTTGTTGGTCTCTCTTCCCTTTGTGTCATGTTTTTTCCTTCACCATTGCGCCACCAAGGCATTTATGTCAGAGACTTCTTGGCTTTCATCCTTAGTTTCCGGTAGGAATATTTACTCCTACGCGTAGGATTCGAGTTAGTCCTCCACCGAGTCCACACTTCGACTCCTCTTCTGGTTCATTGGGTTCCCCTTCTGGTTCCGCCCCCGGTTCTCCCCCTGTCACCTTCACCATGTCAAGTTCAGGACCTAATGCTTGTGGTAGCCCTGGCCCTAATGCTGGGAATACCACTAGTGGGACTGTAATAGGAACTACCCCGGCTTCTCCCTTGCTCCCCTATATGGCAGGCCTCAGTCTTCCCAATTTTAACCAGTTGATCAATGACCCTATACACCATGACGCTAGTTGGCCTGCTATGCCAACCAATCTCCCTTCCGACATTCCCAAGTTTGAAGGTCTTGCTGGAGAAGATCCTACAAATCATGTTCGATATTTCCACATTTGGTGTTCGTCTAACTCCATTACCGATGACTCTGTCCTTCTTTGGTTGTTCCAATGTACGCTTACTGGTGAAGCTTCTAAGTGGTATGTTTATCAGGCCTCATCCTCTCATACCACCATTGTGACTCTTGCTTGACCTTTTTTGTCTTATTTCCAGCTTCCCCTTCGTTATGACACTAGTAACAAACTTTTTAATTCTTTCCGTAAATCATTTGTGACCCACCTATTTGATCATGTCTAGGAATGGCGGAGAAGAAAGAGGCTATGTCAAGCCCATACCTTTGAATACCATGTCTACATGGACTAGTTCCTTAGATCCCTTTTTCCTGCTATAGGCAAAGATGTCGCATTGCATTTCCCTCAAACCAAAGAAGCCGCTCTCCAAATTGCGTTAAAATATGACCTGATCTATGCTCAGTTGGGTTATGTTTATACCGTTCTACCTGATCTTCCTAGACCTGATGGTGCCAACACACCGGGGACATCTCACGCAGCTGATGGTATCATTGGATCTCTCTCTCTCTCATTCATACACTCAGCCTCCCATGGGATATGGTTTTTCATAGGGAGGGGCCAACACCTCCTGCACTTTTCCCCCTCTCGGTAGCATGTATCTAGGATATAGCATGCCTCCTCCTTTTTCCCAACCTCCTATTTACCGCAATGTTATCCAACCTCCTTATTATCTATATCCACAGCCTGTTGCTCCAGCTCCTCCAGCATTAGCACCTCCACCTCCCTTGCCTTTTCAACCCCCGAAACAATAGCCACTGCCCCCTCAGGGGTAGGTGTATGCATAGCAGGGCATGACTAATCCTCCTACTTCCAAAAAGAAGAGGAAAGGCACTCAAAATCAATTTTCCCCTGGTAATCCTGGACCTAATCCTCAAAATAATGCACCTAACACTGCTAACCAGCAACAGGGCACTCAACCCAAGCAGGATAGGCCTGTTCACATGAATAAGCCTTGCTCTTGTTGTGGTGTTTATGGTCATTACACTCACGATTGTCCTCTTTTACCACAGATGCAGCAGATGTGGTAGTCTCAAGAAACATTGGGAGGACAAACAAGCCTCCCCTTCTGTCCCTCCCAATGTTATGCCTAGTCAGTCGACTGTGTTTACTAATCCTTTCCCTCAGCAAGGATTCGTGGCTACCTAACCATATGAAGGTCAGGTGGCCACTCAACCCCCTCCATCTAGTACCTCCGATTACCAGATGCTCATGATGAACTCTGACCATCCTATAACCGTAGATATCAACCTTCAGAATCAATCCTGTTAGTACAACAAGCCTCCCGCTACGTCTCTCCTTGAGCCCCTTTCTTTAGGTTCTACAGAGCCTCTTTCGACATGTAATGGTCCTTTGTAGATCCCTCAGCCTAAAGTTGAGGTTCATACCAAGATCCCTAAGGGGCAATTATGCCAAAACGCTGCTTCTGGCAAACTGCCCATTCGTATAGTATAGTAGATGATTTGGCACAATCTCCTGCTGCCATCTCAACACTGGAACTCCTCTAGTCGTGCCCTTCACAAAAAAAATATCTAGTATCTGCCATGGGTGCTGTAGATCCTTCAGATGATTGTTTGATCATCTTCGATATTGACCGGTCAGACCATCCTCCTCTTCCTGCTTTTGTCACCTTCCAAATCCCAGTCAAGATCCGGAACGCCAAAGTTTCCCGTTGTATCATTGATGAGGGGGCATCCACCTGCGTGATGTCCACTTCGGTTTGGAAGCAACTCGGATCGCCTAAGTTTTCTCCTTCCATGATCACTCTCCGAGCGTGGGATGGCCACACCTCCTAGCCCATTGACCTGTTCCTCAATTGTCCTATTACTCTTGTGGGCAAGATTGTTTGCATCGACGTAGAAGTCATTGATGCCCCCTTAGATTACAACATTCTATTGGGTCATAGCTACACCTATGCGATGTATACTGTACCATCTGCGGTTCCCTGCAAGATTTCCTTTCCCTATAATAGAAATATAGTCACCATTGACTAGTTGACATATTACGAACCGAAGTCTCAGACCTCCCCTGAGTCCATCATATCTTCGATGGCCAATAAGCAAACCGTAGACCCCTTGACCAGTGTCTCACCCAGAGTCTACAAAGAATCCTCTTTTCTTGGTAGATTCCCTGGTCTTCCTCTTCCTATATTTGATCCCAACTCATCGAATGTTTGCATGAAGCAATCGTCTCAGGCTTTTCTCAAGTGGCTCGCTTCGGCCAATCAGCAGCCTCGCCCTCGGCAGCCTACTCCTAGCCCTTTGATTCAGCCTTATAGACCCCCTCCTCCTGGCCCTTCACCTACAGCTGGTATCCATGAGCCTCTCTACCCTCCTGGAATGGTTCCTCCAAACCTTAACCATCTCGGAGTCGTCTTGCCTGGCCATTACCCCTCCAGTCAGATATCGTTCCTAACTCCCCCTCCTGGAGTGTTCTTGGTACCTGTCATGGACACCCTATCTCTTCCCAAACTAACCTTAGGGATTCCTACCTAGTACCTTGATCCCCCAGCCTCTACCCTGCCTGGTTAACCCAAACCTTATTTTTCTTTGACCCCAGTTCAACCGGTCCCCATGACTTCTCCCGTTTATACAGTTGCTCAGCCACCTCAATAGGAACCTCCTTCTGTTGCGATAGCTTTGGGTAAAAAGGGAAAATCTTGCAAGAAGGCACCTAAAGACAAGGCTGCCCTGACAAAACATGCTCCTCCTCAGCCTCCAAAGCATACACCTCCATGTGCTTTGTATGATGTTTTTGGTCATGCCACCCATAATTGTCCTGAATTGCCTCGTCTCAGGCCCATGGTTAATGTCACGTTTCCTGAATCTACAGTCCTGGAAACCTCTATTCCTTCCTCGATTGTAGCTAAGAACCCCAAGACTATTCACACCAAGCACCCCTGTGCTTTGTGTGATCTCCATGGTCATTATACCCACATCTGTCCCTGCCTCAAGGACTTCTACACCTCTCTAGTAGCAGTTCGCCCATTCGAGGCCAGGTGTAATGAGTCCACCACTCACTTATTTGCGCTTTTTCCTTCAGTAGAACCAGAGGACACATCCACTCCTATTGACATTCCCCCTCCAGATGTCGAAATGGTAGAATATTCGGCCAGTATCCACTACCTGTCATCATCTATGAGATCCATGGTGGAAGACCCCCTTGGGACTTCCCCTTTTGTTTCACCTGACCTCCCTTCAGCGATGACCTTGGGCTCAACATCGGTGGATCCTTCATCTACTTTTTCTTCAGTCACCCTCCATGATGATGCACATGTGAACCTTTCTTCTCATTATGATGATTCAGGTAGCTTCACCACATCAGGTGGTTTTTCTTCCTCCAGTCACCCCATCTTCTATTACGATGATGACACTATGGAAGCCATCACCACCCCTGAATTTATCCATCCCCCCTTACATCGAACCCATGTAGTCGAACCACATACACCTTGTGGCCATTACATTGACACCCAATGTTTGGGTAAGAGGGTACCCATATTTGAGAGGCTAGGAGAATCAATTCTCCACAACTCTCCTAGTGCATCTAGTCATGTCCACTCTAGTACCATCATTCTTCCCTGTTTAGAAGAACCTATGGCATCTCATATCACTTTAGATCACTCTAAGGATGATACACCTCATCATTCCTTCATCTTACTTCAACAACCCAATCCCTTCGATATTCTTGTTGACCAACCTGTGGAATTTCTAGGAGAGCACCAATTCACTATCTCCAATTCCACTCTTTGGGATAGTGACACCATGTATGCCAGCCCAGAAAATTAGTCCATTTTCTTCATATATGTAGTACCAAAAGATATTGGTAATCTTCCATTCCATTTCTCAAACTGCATAACCATAACAAAAACAAATGGCACACCACATCATAAAAATGTGTTTAGATCCCCCCTTTCTAAATACATTTTGGCATGAACATAACATGCTTGGGGGCACCTATGCCCCTTAACCATAAAAATCCTAGCTCTCAGCCAAAAACAGAATTGAAACCCCCTTTCTCTGACATGTCACACTTTTCAGATTATTTCCTGGGACAGGTCACAGTTTTCTTCCCAGTACCTGCTACCCAGGTCGCAGAACAGACCCCAAAATGTGTGGCCTGACCTATTCATGAGCTCTGGGTGCCTAAACTAAACGTTTAATACACTAAAAGGATAGAGTAGGGTTAGGCCTCTTACCTACAACTGACAGATCTCAATTCCCACGGTCGGTTTGTCCGCTACAATCGTCGCAAGATTTAGGGCCTTCTCTCCTCTCTACATTCACCATAGCTACATTTGCAAATGAGTGAATTCAGAGGGAAAATGCCTTATTAAAAGAGAAACCCTAGATTTTTCTTTCACCTGCTGCTGCCAAACCATAGCTCAGTTTGACAGACTGTCAGTACCGTTGGAAAGATCTCACCGAGCTCTCAAATGGGTATATATTATTTTTTCATGATTTGATACTTCATCAGGACACATTTTGTCCAAGAAAGGTCACTTCACCACTCCTCAAAATCAAATTTCTTCACTCGCAACACTTGTACTTGGGGCACCACTTTTCCTCCATAATTATCCATGCTCATGTTGATTTTCGTCGTGAGTAACCATCTTGTACTCATGTATTTATGGTCCCCACTGTACCTTTTCTATGTGGCAGCATCATAGAGTCTCCCTTGTTTAGAGCATCCAAGTTGAGTCATCATCGCATCCATGGAGTCTATCCCGAGTCCCTTTATATACCGCTATAGTCCTCCATGCTTCATTTCTTGGTTCCTCTCTTGTGTCGTACATTATGGCCTTCAATCCTACTGTCCCCTATCCCTTATGATATTGTATCAGTCGCTGCCAGGTCATCCATGCCCTTTATGCTCTAACAAGGGAAGTTGTCGGTCCGCTACTCAGTACCCCCCATTTCATCATCATCCCTGGTGTCAGTCTATCAGTCGCTCTACTATTATCTCTCATGCCTTAGTTGAATATTCCTCATTGCCTCACCTATGGAAGACCTCCTTCTATCAACATCAGATCATTCATTCTAGAAGACAGGTCTAGAGGGCAGTGTACCTTGGTTCCATCTTCCACTTTCATTTGATGCCTCGGATCAAGTAAAGGGACTCCTTATTGCCCTTTGACTTGATTTTTTCTCAGCTCCAACTCCTTTCAGCATGATCGAGATTCGTATACTTGATGGTTCATTGATGCGACAGATGATACCAACGATTCCTGGGTGTGTGTGAGATGTTTCAACCCTCATGAGGGGATGGCCCTACAGGTAGCCCCACACATACTCGGATGACCTCTTCATTACAGCCTTTGATGTAGCTCCATATATTTGATGATGTCAGCCTCAGCCACTTGTAGCGCCTTTTTGTTTGAATGTACCAGTCATATTTTCAGAGCCCTTTCCTATTTACAGGAGCATTTGGGTTGTATTTGTATCTCATGTACTCAGATATTATTGTATAAGTCCAGGCTGTTATCCCAGGAACAGTATGTATGTGGGATTCATTATCATATTTTTATCTAGCTCATGTTTATGCCAACATGTACTATATATTTAAGTCCCTTGTTTACTCGATGCATTATTCTTTGAACTTTGTCTTGATGGGCATAGGTATGCCTCCCTTGCCTCCTATAGCATAGGTACTCACTCATAAAAGAGACTTGTCGCACCTGTAAGTCTCACCTCCTTAGGGTCTAGTCCTCTAGTGCTTTGGCCTACCTTATATTTATCTCTCTCTCTGACTTCCCCTTTAGTGTCTAGTGATTGAATTCTTACAACGTACTTTTGTCATATGATTAGCTCCTAACGCTCACACACTGGGGGGAAATCTGTTACACCATTTTTTGGTCATCTAACCTGTTACTATTAGATGGACCTAAGTACATCATGTAAGACCAATTTTACCCTAAGTAAAATTTCTTTCACTATGAAAAAGAACTTAGTAAACCACCTTTATTAAGTTTTTTATGGTCTAAATAGGAAGCCCCATGAGGAAATATTAAATAAATCCACATTTGTTTGATTTTCCTCAAGGAATAATTAGTTAAACAACAGTTTAATTAATATTCTTGGTCATATTTAACCCAAAATAGGAAATTAATTAGATAAATTATTATTTATCTTATTATTTTCTAGAAATAATTATTTAAACCTTATGTAAATAATATTCCTTGTTAAATTTGACTAAATAATTCATATATAATTAAATAAATAATTATTTATTTGATTATTACTCAACCACATCCTTAAAATAATAAATAAATCATTTATTTATTTATTATTTACAAATAAAGGGATTTGACCCAAGTCAAATTATTTTTCCCTTCAACAAATATATTAAAATATTCCATAAAATTTGGATCTTGATTTGGTTAATAATATTTTAATTATGCACCAATATCTAGACTAACTCAATATTTTGTTATAAATAGAAGGGATTTTCCATTCACTCACTACCTTTTGTTACATAATTATCACTCTGGATCTATACTTTTGGTCTCACTTTGATCCACCATCATTGTCATATTTTGCTACCATTTTTCTTGTGAGCTCCCTTTGAGTTCCATTTTTTGTCTGGGTTTTCTACACCATCAAGAGAGAGGGATTTTAGATCTGAAGTGCCGAGGACCTATAAGAACACATCTTATTGAGGAGGACTAGTAACATGTTTCTATTTTCTCCTCCCAGGTGTCATAAATACAAAAAATTCTTTAAACATATTCTTGTCTTGTCTATTGGATGCATGGAGCAACTCTTGTTTTTATTTACTGCTTAATGTGTTTTGATGCATAGAACTAGATTTTGCAACATTTATCTTGGTCAACTAATTATAGATCTAAAGATATTGGCAGCCATCTTTGCTGTTAGGGCTCTTTGTTATGCACGACTAAAGTGAGTCTTTTTCGTACACTTGCGATTAAGATTCATACTAACAGTATGTATTAATGGTTAGGGTGGATATTTCAATGTAATTTTTAATATATATATATATATATATATATATATATATATATATATATATATATATATATATATTGAAAACAGTGAACATATGATACATTTATGTTAGAATAACACACACAGACACACACACAAAAACATAGATGTGTGTGTGTGTGTGTGTGTGTGTGTGTGTTATTCTAACATAAATGTATCACAGTTGAAGGTTCAGGTTCTAGCAATCTGATATTTTGGGAAATGTTAGTGTTTTTTAAGAGTTCATGATGTCGATGTACAATTATTATTCTATTAATATATCAACCTATCATGAGGTGTATATTTTTAAAAGAAATAATTATATATACACATGTATATAATTAAATGTTAATAGATTATGCTTCCATCGAGTGTTTTCCAAATGGATCCACCATATTTTTTTTTTTAGGATATGTGCCAAATAATCCACTATCACAAGTATTCAATTTTTCAACTATGTTTGAAGTTATAAATTGAAGTGCAAGTTTCGTTAAAAAATGAGATCTAGATCTTGAGTTATTTTACAGTTCTATTTTTTTTTAATTTTAGGTTTGTGGAGATGATTTTTGTTCTCCGAGGAATTTAGCGATGGAGTTGATGATGGGGATAGGAACATCCAAAAAATTTGAAGAAGTTGTCTAACATTTTTTTTAATAAATTTCATTAGTTTATGTATTTTCATTTGCAAAATTTTAAAATATTAACACACACACACACACACACACACACACACACACACACATATACTTGTACATGTATATTTTACAGTTTAACTAGGAGGATGCATCGATGCAGGGCCAAAACGAGACAATAGAAGGGGAGCCACATGACGTATTGCATGCAAATTTATTTTTATTTTTACGAAGTTCTACATTCTCATTCAATTTAAAAAATACAAATTTTAATTTTAATATATATATATATATATATATATATATATATATATATATACGCAATTAGGGCCAACACAAGACAATGGAGGGGAAACTACATGAGGTATTGCATGATATATTTTTTTTTCATTTTGTTTTTTTTTATGAAGTTCTACATTCTCATTCAATTTTAAAAGATTAAATTTTAATTTTAATACATAAATAAATTTTGTATACATGTCTATTTATGCAATTACACACATTGTGCAAGTTCCCCATTTTTCAGATGAGAGCACAAGGAAACTGTTGGAAAATACATTTAAGCCAAATTCACTATATTGATGCACACCTTTTTATTTAATATAGTTTTTTTATAGTACATTTTATATTTACTTTTCTATGACTTGATGCATGTAGAATTTTACTTTCAAAATATTTTTATATCTAGTATACATGTATTATATTTACTGTTATTGAGTGCTATAAATTTTGGACATATTTTACATTTTGGCTAGTTGTTACATTTACTTTTATTTAATGATTTTAAATTTTGGATAGTTGCTACATTTTTCATGTGATCACATGTTTTTGTAATGTTAGTAAGATGATAAGATTATGTTTTGTTTCACTTGTTGTTTTGTCACTTGTTATTTAAAATGAATGTAGATTGAAATTGCAAAGTACAAAACACACATGTGGTAAATTATGCATTTGAACATGTGAATGTTGTATATATATATATATATTAAAGGTGATATTTAGGTATATTTTGCACATAATCATGTGTCATTTAAAACAATCATAGATGGTTTTACATTTTTAAGTTCATGAATATGTAACAATGATTGAAGTACTTTTTCATTTAGTTGTTACATTTGGCATGTGATGAAATGTTGTTATAATGTTAACTTAGATGATAAGATTATGTTTTGTTTAACTTGTTGTTTTGTCAAGTTTGTTTTTTAGCATGAATCTACATTGAAATTGCAAATTACAAAACACATGTGATACGTTATGAATTTGAAAATGTGAATGTGATAAGTAGGTGTGGATGTCTATTAAAGGTGATATTTAGGTACATTGTTCATGATCATGTGTCATTTAAAAAAACCATAGATTGTTTTGCATATTTAAGTTCATGAATATGTAACAATGATTGAAGTACATTTGTATAATTTAGTTGTTACGTTTTTTCGTCTGATCACATGTTGTTATAATGTTAACTTCTAGATTATAAGATTATGTTTTGTTTAACTTTTTTCTTTGTCAATTTTGTTCTCTAAAATGAATATATATTGAAATTGAAAATTACAAAACACACATGCGGTACATTATGCATTTTAACATGAATGTTATAATTAGGTGTGGATGTCTATTAAATGTGACATTTAGACCTTACATTTTTCATTATCATGTTTCATTTAAAACAATCATAGATGGTTTTACATATTTAAGTTCATGGTTTTACATATTCATGAAGTACATTTGCATAATTTAGTTGTTACATTTTTCATGTGATCACATGTTGTTATAATGTTAACTTAGAGCATAAGATTATGTTTTGTTTAACTTGTTGTTTCGTCACTTGTTATTTTAAAATGAATCTAGTTTGAAATTGCAAATTACAAAAGACACATGTGGTACATTATGCATTTGAACATGAATTTTATAATTATGTGTAGATGTCTATTTTTTTTCTAAGTTGGTTTAATTCTATTAATAAAAACATAATTTACAGAGCAGGCTTTCACCTCCAAGGTGAAAAAACAGGCCTAGCTTGGAGGGAAGTGAAAGCAGAAAACACATATTGTATCAAAACCAACATATTGTAGATCGCCCATATTCAGGAAACCGATCCAAAAATTTTCTGCCCATGAGTGGGAATCCAACATACTGACATTGTTCTAAAACAGAGAGAAACTAATGATATCCCGCATACAAGCATTATGTCCATGGTAGCACCGAATTATAGACCAAAAGCCAAAAAAAATAGTAATGACCAGTCATCATGCTAGCTACCATGGTGGGGAGGATCTTCATCCACAATCGGCCAGCTGTAGCCTGCGTCTAGGTCAACCTCTTCTTTTTTGGATAGCTGGGTAGAGAACTCGGAGGAGGAAGGAGAGCTGGAGCCCTCACTCTTAGAACTTCCTGAATTTTCATTGCTAGAGTTCAGAGAACCAGATTTGGCTTGAAGGCCAGCTTCTTTTCTGAGGATTTGAGGAGGCACCTAAAAAATGGTCGACTTCCTCCGGCGTTTACGTGAACTAGAGCCAATTTCACTGGAACCAGAGCCAATGTCGTCGGAATCTTCCTCCTGAAATACCACTGAAATGGTCGTAGTAACACACGGTTTGTCCAAGCTGCTGGTGAAAATGAAACACGCCTCGTTGCTGGGTGGAGGAAAATGAGTCTCGTCTACAGCAGGTTTCAAATGAGAGCCACCTCTATTTCTGCTGCCACCTCCCTTGCCGCCGCCTCTGTGTCTGCATCTCATGCGATGTCTGAGCGACATGTTTTGCTTGCAAGAGGCCTAAAGGGAGTGAGCACAGTCCAGAGACTGAGAGGGAGAGCTGGGAGCCAAAAGAGACTGGTGTGAAGGTGAGAAGGTGGGAGAGGAGATGGGAGAGCAGTTGGGTGAGGAGGTGGGTGCAAACGGTTCAACAAAGGTCAGAGAGGAATTCTGCTGAGAGCAAGAAGGGCCACACAGAGCAGAACGACTGTGAGGAGAAGGCAGATGAGTTCCTCTGTGAGGCTGTGAGGTAAAACGAAGTCGAAAGAGGAGTGGAGAGCAGGAGCTGAGAAATCGAGGAAAATTGAATGCCAAAGCAAGGGAGGAGGACTAAGAACCAGCACGTAACATCGCCATTGCAGTCCACCAGCATGCGACGTAAATGCTTGGCAAGTGGAGGAGATGTTTCAAATGTGGAACTAGCTCATGGCTATTTATGGCGGAGGTACCACAAGCAAGTGGTGGCAAGTGGCCTAGCCACCTGTCGCCATCTTCTCCCACCATTCCAAGAACTTTAATCAGCACCCGTATCTAGGAATGTGTAGATGTCTATTAAAGGTTATAGTTAAATTTTAATATAAAGTTGTAAATGAACATGCATAAACATAAGTTATAAAATTGCATTATAAAACATGAACATGAACAATTTGCATGATGTGAATGTGGTTTGATGATTTTAAAGGTTAAATACATATTTAAGTTCATGAATATGTATAAATGAAAGTAAATTTTCATTTAATTCGTACATTTTTCATTTGAAATATTTCTCACAACGTTCATATACAATACATAGATGTCTAAAAACAATCATAAAATTTTAGGTAGATATATTTGTCTAAAAAAATCATAAAATTTTAAAATTTCATTAAAAATATGGTATATAATATATTTCATTAATGTACTTATAAAGGATACTGTGGATATTATTTGATATAATTAGCTTTTAATATAGTAAAAATAGAAATTAAAAAGCGTGGTACACATTTTACATTTGAATGAATCTTATACTTTTCTTTAGATGTCTAAAAAAATCATAACTTAAAATTGCATTATAAAATATGATATAGATACATACATTTTTCAATCATGACATAAAATTAACTAAAATGTATTAAAAATTGCATTCATGTATGAAATCGTTTAAGACCAAAGAATGTATGTATGTATATAAATTAATTGTTGTGTGCATGCAAATACAATATCAATAGAATCAAATCCTAAATACACAAGTGTACATAACAGACAATATACATATAAATAATTTTATCTCAATACATTATTAAGAATGTGCAACTTAAGAGTGCACAAAAAGAAAGGCTAATGTTATTTGTACTTGAACTGTAAGTTCTCAAAGATGAATCCAAGGAGAAGAAATTGTTGGACAGTTCAATCAAAAAATTTCTAATGGAATACCATCCTCAATTTTCCATTCATGGTAAGTTTTTGACATTTTCCAATTAATAACTTTAAATTTTTTCTTTGATTGAACTTATATCAACTTTATGCATGTTGAAAACACCAAGTGACTATATTGAAAACTTATGACATCTGGTTGATAGTCTTGAAAGTAAAAAATACTCTCACTTTTATGAGCTTGTTGGAAAAAATAACCTTTCAGTATATTAAACCCTCTTCCAATAATTTCATCTTTCATTCAGTTCACCACATCAAATAATACTTGACATTTTCTAGGTTGTTAGCAGGTGAAAATACAACCAAAAAAAATCCTAAACAATAAAAAAAGTGTACATAAATTTACATCATAATTAACATGAAAGAATAACTTTAAAATTAACATGTACCTGATTTTATTATCTATTTCTAGGTCTCTATAATTTTAAACCAATTTAAATGTTACCTTCTCTAACAAGATCAGAAGCTCGATCACCTTCATATGATACTATAATCTCCACTAATTGCATCTCTTCAAAGTTTTCAACTGACATTTTCCCCTTTTTATTTAGCTTTGTATGTTCCCAACTTTTACATACATTCACAAAAATAATTGGATTTTGTGTCCTCTATGCAATAGGACAAAAACAAAAAACTTTTCTTTTATCAAATGCAAACACATTTTGGCACTCCTTTGTTTTAATTGAATGCAATTTTCGAGTCCCTTTCACTGTTTTAGCATTGTTAGCAATCGATCTATCTACATCTTGGACCCCAATATTACAAGAAAAACTATATGGAAAATTCAAACAAGAATATAAATATGTTATTTATACTACAATTTATATATGATCTCAAAGATAATCACTGTGATAAATAATGTTTAAAATTAGAAAATTAATAAAAATTCAATCGTATTTTAAAGTTATATGTATATATATATATATTTGTGTGTGTGTGCAAGTTAATTTTTATATATATGTACATGTACTTTCTTACTTCCCTTGATGGGTTAGTCTAATGGCTTAGTTCAACGATACACCATTGAACAACTTTTTCAGCTGAGAGAAGTTAGTTTGTAGAGTGGTCCTTTTGATATCTTCGAAGTTCTCATTTTATACATGCCCCTGCACCATCATGTTCTCCTTTTCCATGACCAGTCTCAAAGAAATTCCAACAATGTTTACTGCAAGTTTTCATATGAAGATGACATAACCAAAAGAATGATCGTGAAGATTAGAATTGAAATGTGAATCCATCTCACCATATCCAATTTTCATTGAATTTTATTCCATGACCTTTAAATGAGTCATAAATCTTATCAAACTAATGTTGTACAAAATGTGTATCATGTTTACGATCATTGTAGATATAAAAGTGATATTCTTTAATAACATGTTGATTTTCACTATTGATTTTTATACGATTAACACTTTTTTCAACGTGTCTATATAGAATATGGAAAAATGTAGAGACTTGGTTAGAATGATAGTATTCACTATGTATTTCATTCTGTGTAAAAAATGTGTAATTCTTTGCAAAATCCACTATTGAAAAAATTATCACTTGTGGGAAGATTTCGAGGTATTTTTTGAATTTCATGTCCTGCCATTGAGATCTATGGGAATGCTTGGTGTATTTATAAATTTCTACCTCAAACTTATTCAAAAAATCTATCACAAAAAATTAATTTTCTTGTAAATCAATCCTTTTAGTACTTGTAGTACTACTTGAACCAATCGATGTATGAATATATTCATATATCTTCCATTTCACTTTTATGTTGGAAAAGTATTGATCATTTATATCAATAGGATATTTGGTGTGAAACAAAGTCAAGTTTCCACAATGATCACATTTTTTACCACCAACACATTTATTTTGGTAAACTAATTCATGACTTTCTCTTTCACATAGAATTTGGGATATGAAATCATGGATAATGGAAGGAGGAGGTGTTTTTTTCCAAAATTTTTTACCAAAATTAAAGAATGTGTCATAATATAACTAGAATTCTACATGATAATGAAAACAACAAGTGTCGCGTATAGTGATAGGTTTAACATACCATGGTTTTTGTTGCACAAAAGAACTGGTTTAGACATTAATTCCATGATCATATTCTATTAATTTATTGAACAACTATATTTGAGTGGTGTCCAAGATATGTTTTGCATGTTCTTCGTATTGATTTCGTGTTATTATTCGCCGCATCACATCCCTTGATTTTGGTGAAACACGTGAATTTTTCATTGAATATTCATATATTATTCTTTTAACATATTATCCAATTCTATCTTTGTATTGTTTACAATAAATAAATTTCCAACAAGCAAGCTCATAATTTACATCTATTTGCAATATAAATTTCTGATGTTTGTGTAATGTTTTTCATGAGAACCCTAATGGTTTCTCTCATAAGCTAACCTCCTCTCCAAATCTCCGTAACCTCTTTTATACAAATTATTACATTAAAATTTCATGAAATTACAATAGTTGTTTTCCTACATTTACATAGTGGTTGTGATAAACAAAACCAAATGCAAAAGGTACTCGAGGGATAAATATGAATTTGTTCCACCGTTGTAGCGTTTTCTCAAGATAGTGCTTCTAGCTCGACGACTTTCCTTGGAATTACCAACTTGGTCATCTGACCTCTGAATCTGCAAGAATAACAAAATTAGCAAGCCGATTTGTTAATAATCCCCATGACTATGCTTCATTGACTAAATAATCCACAAAGACATGACAATAGGTATACATGTGCGCTTTAGGACATAAATTGACTATTAATGATACAAATGAGGATGGTAAGTGGGATAAAAATGTAGGTAAAGATGTGCAAGTTTAGCTCCCAAAATCTCCCCACAACTAGTATTTCTGCATGTCCTCGTGTAGCTCATCACCTATGCAAGTCTAGGTTAGAGTGGTTGTGATCAGCATTAAGCTAAGCAAGATCAAATTTCCCAGCCATTTCTGTTCCTTGAGGTTTATACCCATCCTTCATGAGGACCTCCTTCAACCAAGAATTATTCACCTTTTAGGTTGGAGTGTATTGATCCGTTTGCAGCCAGATAATGTGAATATGGAAGCTTAAACCCATCCATCGGACACCACATATGTGTATACAAGCAACATAATGTGGCCTCCTTTCTAATTCTCGTGCAAAATTAGGAGCCTCAAAAGGTTCACAGAGTCTGACAACTGACGTTGACAATAACCATCTTTTGTGGTAGCTGTCCTAAGCCTCATCTTGACAAGTGACCAATTGTTTTGCACACAAATTAGTGCACCACTTTTGAGTTTCCAACATATGTGCTTTACATCCCTAAAGCTTTAAAAACATGGCATTCTAGTTGTAAATATTTACAGACTAACCATTTTCCCTTCGAAGGAAAAGTGGGTTAGTGGATTTATTTTCTTCAAATGTGTCAAAGGATTTCTTCCATTTAACCTAAATGATTGTATAGGAAGTAAAGGCTCTTAATTGAACATATCCCACAAAAGGAACTAGATTGAATGTCTGATCGTTACTCATGAAGTAATCATTCATATATAGTTTTCACATCAAGTGTTGATTCAAAACATCATGAATTCTCAAGATGTGCAAACACTGTATAGGGTCTTCTATCTCGTGGCTGACCTCATGAAGAATACTTTCTGAATAAGAGAAAATATATTTCTCATGAAGAAATAGAGCATAACTATGAGCAGGGGGTCGGAAATCCATTACTTATTGTGTCAGCTTTATCATCCTTCAGTATTCGCACATTCTCCTCCAAGTCTTCCATCTTCTCCTATTTTTTCTCCCACTTTTGCTTCTCTCTGGCCATCTGGTCTATGTAACTAGTGATGGTTTGCGCAACCTGTTTGTGAAGCCTTTTCACTTCTTGTTGGTGGGTTTTCAAAGTGGTTGTCCCATGTTGGAGAGAAGATGCACAAAATTTCCACTTCTGAATTTCTACGGCCAAAAAGAAGTATCGGGCCTCAAATAAATACTCAATGGGCTCAATTTCTATAATGGAAAAAACTGTAGGATTATCCTCTATCTGAACTTCTGATGAGATGGTTGCGGCCCTGGTTTTTGCAAAATTTTTCCTGTATTTCCTTGCTTTATTCTGTAAGCACAATACCCTTTTTCTCAATTTACTATTTTCTATTTTTAATTGCATGACTTCATTAAATTGAAACTGGTACCTTTCTTTAGGAGGGGGTCTCCTTTTTCCACATTGTTCGATGATTTCCTATTTGACAATGACTTCCTCTGCTGGTCCTCTAACTAGTGTGGGATTTGGTGGATTATTATCAACAAACATGTTGACCGACTCCTCCTTTACCCTGACATTTTTGATTTGTTCCTCCATTTGGGAAGCGACCCCTGTATTTCCTTCCCCAGGTCTTACGACCTCTTCATTTCCTTCTTCATTTATTACGACCTCTTCATTTCATTCTTCAGGTCTTACGACCACTTCATTTCCCTTTTCTTGCTCTTGAATCACCGCGGTAGACGATGTAGTATCCTCGAAATCCTTCCATTGCATTTGTTCTGCCACAAGGCCATATCCTAATTGTCCAGGAATTTTTTTTGACCCTTGTAGGTCAATCTCAGCAATATTGTTTTCTTCTGGTGACCCAGGAGGGGCTGGCATCAGCTATTACTTCTTTGTCCTGTTCTTTGGTCGACACTGGTTCTTGTGTGTGAGTGCCAAACTTTATGCTTCTATTTTCTTCTGTCTATGTGACAATGATTACTGACACCTAAATAGTCATATCAACGATTGTTCCCAAAACTGTTCCAATGAATACTTAAATTGGGGGAATAGCTTCTTCTTCCACCAAGAGCCGAGGGGAACAAAATTTCTTTGCCCATTTTGGTAAAGTTGCAAGAAATAGGGAATGAGGAACCTATTATCCAATATCTTCCCTAACTATGTCTGCGACATCGAATTCTCCCTTTTCATCCCCTTGTTCACTGATTGAACCATGCTTCCTTCCAAATTGTCTCCTTGTCTAGTAGTCGACACTGGTTCTTGTGGAGCAGTACCGACTACAGGGCCTATTTCCTTTACAAATTCCTGATTCTTTTGAGCTAGTGGTGGTGGTTCTTGTGTGACATCAACACTTGCGATTCTTACTTCAGGTCCCAATTTTTCTTAGACAAGTGGTGCTGGTTCTTGTGTAACAACACCACTTTCAAATTCCCTTCTTGAATCCTGATATATTTGAATGAGTGGTTTTGGTTCTTCTGTAACCGCACCACCTATTAATCCTCTTACTATCGACGATCCTCTTTATGGAACATCAGTCGACGTTGGTTCTCATGTAACAACGTCAACTACATTTTCTATCTCCATTTATTCTATTCCCACTGAAATTACATGCGATTCTAGTTCTTGTGGAGCAACATTGACTGTGGATTTTTTTGTTTCCATTACCTCCATTCATACTGAACCGACAGGCGATGCTGGTTCTTGTGGAGCAACATCGACTATGGATTCTTCTGTTTCCATTGCCTCCATTCCCACCAAACCAATAGGCAATGCTGTTTCTTTTGGAGCAGCATCGACTTTGGTCTCTTCTATTTCCATTGCTTCTTCTTCATATTCCTCCCTTGTAGATAACACAACCTCAATTTCTTCTTCCGACAATTCAAAAAATTGTGAGCAAGGCATAGGACTTTGAGCAATAGCATGAATTACCAACAACTAGGCCAACCCATTATTTGTGAGGAATGCTAATACTTGTCAAGAGTGGCAGGTAGATTGCACCATCAATTGAAGACTCTTCGATAGGAAGAAAGGCATATCCAACGAATCAATTTGTGTTTGATAAAACTGAAGATACACAAGAAGCTTGAAGTGGTATTTGAATAGAGTAGCAAGTCGCCCTTCGCAGGTTATGTACCTTATCGGAAAATATGCCACCTCACCCCATGGATATGGAAGAGACTTACGATCATATCCCCTTCCCTTCTGAACTACTGTTTCCCCAGTGTGTAAAAACAATTCTCAGAATTTTGGAAAAGGGGATTTCAGAGAGAACCATTTTTTCCCTTGGTGTGGACATCCACTGATAACCGAGATGGCTTCCTCCATGATAGGAATATACAAACCCCGCACTTTGGAGTGATTTCCCTCCAAGTTTAATGCACATTTGGCTGTGATAGTTTCGTCGAATCCTCGCAATCTGTCAAAGTACACATCCCAGCCCACGTCTAAAAATATTTTCCATACATCTGTATTACTGCGAGCCAGAGTTGTATTATTTGGTTCATGTCTTATGGCAAGTCCACCCATTCAGCGATAGCTCAGTAACAACACTTTGGAGTAGCAGAGGACCGTTAGGGGAGATTATCGGTAGGTAATCCTTGCGGTGACAGAATGGTAGAAGTTGGAGTGCGATAATAGTAAAACACAAAAGGTAATTTTTTTGGGAAATGGGAAAAATCCTGGTGGATTATGGTAATGATGGAGGATAGTTATGGTAATTATTCCATATATTTGGAAAGGATTGTTCAAATAACGTAAACCTACTTATCTCAAGTCCCAATGCATATTAATAATTGTGCAGAATAGGGTAAGGGTCGTGGAGTGTACATATTGGCACAAGTTCTGATGATGATGTCGGAAAATAATTATTACGATTTTATTATGTCGTCATTTTAGTTATGACCATACCCCCCCCAACTAAGGGATGACCGTCCATGGTCATGTCAATGTCATGTCAAAATAATTATTAATCAAATTTGCAAAATTCAAACGGGGACATACCTGGCGACTTACCTAGGTGGAGTAACAGCCTCAGAGGAGTAACCACATTGATGGAGTAACCACATCGGAGTAGTAACAACATCAGAGGAGTAAAAACATCGAAGGAGTAGTAGCATTAGGTACTTAGAAAATATTTACGAAGTAACAACACCAGAGGAGTAACAACACCGAAAGAGTTACAACATCGGGTACCTAGAAATTTTTTTATGGAGTAACATCACCAGAGGAGTAACAACATCAGAGGAGTAACAACTACATTATCCATGTTACCATGAAATAAGAATTTGTATTGTCAATTGTGACAAGTATGACAGTTCCATTATCAAACACCGCATCAAATTCATAACTTCCCATCCAATGAGAGCAAAGCTTTCCTTTAAAATCCTCAAAGTGGGAATCATAGTGTAATTATCAATCCCCTTTGTGAAACACTTTATTCTGGATAAATTTATCATGCCGTTTTGTTCTCTGCTGCTAGATTGCAATAGTTTTCTGGGAAACCAATAAAAAAATTTCATCCATCTCATTTACCTGTTCTAGTCACTGTTTGTAGGCTTTTGAAAGATCTAGTCCTACTTCAATAGCTGTTATGAGTGTGTTAAACTTGAATTATATTGGAAACAATGGGGATTTTCCATATAGAAGCTCAAATGGTGAAAACCCTGTTGTATTCCGCCATGTTTTTATGTATTCCAAGAGAGCTTTAGGAATTTTTTCAGCCTAATTCCCAATCTCGATGATATTTTTGTGAGAATATTTTTTAATACCTTGTTCATGATTTCCACTTGACTGTTCCTTTGAGGATGGTATGGATATTTCATCCTATTCTTGATTCCATACTTTTTCATAAACCTTTCTATCATATGTGATGTGAATTGTGTTCCCCCATCTGAAACTATCTCTGTTGGAGTACCATATCAAACATAACTTTCTTCAAATAAGAATTCTGAAACAACCTATTTTGTTTCTTTCAAAATAGCCTTGGCCTCTACCCACTTTGTTACATCATCCATGAAAACCAAAATATGAACTTTCTTATGTGAAGATGGATTTAAGTGCTGAAAAAAATCAGTAGCCCATTTTTCAAAGGGCTCAAGGAATACATGGGGCTGTAACGTCATTTCATCTTATCAACCAGGCTAACCTATCTGCTGGAATCTATCACACCTTCAGACATAATTTCTCACATCCTAGAAGATGGAGGGCTAATAGTATCCCATCTGTAACACCTTATGACTTGTTCGTTTATCTATAAAGTGTCCTCCATAGGGACCATCATGAGCATCCTTCAGGACATCATAGATGTTGTATTCTCCTACATAGTGTCAGATTTGCTGGTCAAGCCCTGCATGAAAAAGATATCCTGCTATCCAAGAATAACAAGCACTATGATGAATAATCTTTCGATGTTCCCTGTATGAAAAATGATGAGGCACCTTCCCTATAGCAAGATAATTAGAAATGTCCTCAAACCAAGGAGTATGAGTAAAAATTGCAAAATATGTTCATATGGAAATCTATCCTCTATAGGTGTACCTTCTAGTATCTAGTCTAGATAGGAAATCAACAACTACATTATACTTCCCCAGTTTATCTACGATAGTAATGTCAAATTTTTGAATTAATAATAACCATCTTGTAATACGACCGAGGGTGATTGGTTTATTCATAAAGTACCTTATTGCTACGTGATCAGTGTGCACAAAAGTAGGATATCCAGTAACCTAATGTCAAAATTTATTAACAGCACAAATATCAACCGCGAACACTTTTATAGTTACCGTATAGTTTAATTCAGGAGTATGGGTTCATATTCTTGCTGACATAGTAGAACACATACGGCTTCTTGTCCTCCTGTTGTCACAAAACGACCCCAATTATTGCTTAAGAAGCATTAGTGTGGATGTGAAATGGGAGTTCCCATTCAAGACCACATAAGATTGAAGCTTCACAGTCATCTGTCCATAAAAATTGCACATCTTTAGTCAATAGTTGAAAAAGTGGAGATGCTATTTTGGAAAAAAATTCTATAAAATGTCTATAATAGCGAACACAACCAATTAAACTACGTACCTATGTTGGTGTCTTGGGTACAGGAAAATGTAATATGACCTATACCTTGGCAGGATCAACTTGAATTCCAGCGATCGAGAGCAAATGTCCAAGAACTATTCCCTCTTCCCTCATCATGTGACATTTTCATTAGGGTAATTTTGAGGTCTAAAATGGGCCTCCTAAGGAAATTATAAAATAATAGTGGAAATAATAATAAAAAAATTGATTACATCATCAAATTTTAGAGGGAAAAAATAAAAAACTACTTTTTGAACTTGTATTTTGAACTTATCTCTATAAGGGTGTACTCAAATTTCGAGTGGGAATGATCATTGGATGCAAAATTTAATTCCTCATCCAAGGATTACCGATTTCGCATACTTTTGATGGACTTTGCTACACGAAAAATGAGAAATACATTAAAAAAAAAACATGATAGAAATCACGTATTTTTATGTATTTCTCATTTTTCGTGTTGCAGGGTCAATCAAAAGTATGTAACATGGGTACTCCTTTGATGAGGAATTAAATTTTGCATCCAAGGAGTAATCTCGCTCAAAATTTGAGTAAACCCTTACGGAGATAAGTTGAAAATATGAGTTGAAAAAGTAGTTTTATTATTTTATTATTTTTTAATCTTTTTACTTTTTTACTCCAAAAATGGTGAATCATCCCCCATGGTTGAAATCATCATCTTGAACGTTCTTGTAAATTTTACTTTATTTGTACATTTTTCTTAAGAGGTCCATTCTAGACCTCAAAATTCCCCTAATGATTGTACTCAGAGAAAGATGTGTTTGTTTGTATATTTTGAGTAACTTTTATAGGATTTTGAACCCTTCTTCAAATGAATCCCCATATGGGGTAAAGTCATCCATATGAATCTCAACACTGTCATCAAATAGATTAGAAAACAATTCCTAATATTTCCCTCTGAAATGTTATAGGTGCATTACAAAGACCAAATTGAAGGACTCAGTATGCGAATTTACCCAAGGGCATATGAAGGTAGTTTTATCCTGATCCTAAAGAGCTATTTGGATTTGGTTATACCCACTAAACCCATCCAAAAAGGAAAAAAAAACGTATTTCAGGCTAAAGTATTAAGGACTTGGTTAATAAACGGCAAGGGAAAATGATTCTTTTGGGTTTATTTATTTAATTCCCCATAGTCCACACAAATATTCCACTTACCATTATTTTTAGGAACAGTAACTAGTGGGGATACCCATTGACTATCCGATATGGGGTAAATAAATCCTACATCCAATAACTTTTGAAGCTTATATTTGAAAATGTTCTTTAGGGCAGGGGTTCATTCTTCTCTGGGGTTGTCTCACAGGTCAAAAATATTCTTTAATGTATATATCATGATGAGTGCATAAATCAACAGTGATTCCCTTCATATCTATAAAGTCCCAAGTGAAGGCTTCCTTATTTTCTCGAAGGACTTTCAGGAGCTATTCGGTCTCAGATGCCGAAAGGTTCAAGTTAATGTTCAATGTATTCCCTGGTTTGATTTCAAGGGGTATACTATCATGAGGTTTGACTACAAATATATGTTCAAATTCATTTTCTGCTTCAATGGTTTCTTTCATATTGTAGCTCTTGATGGATTCTAGGAATTAACGAGTTGAGTGAGAAACAGAATGGGGGTTGATGAAAAAAGTACTAATGGAATCATCCTCTGTTTTATTTTTAAAATAAAGGGCTTGTCCAATGGTAAGGAGTATTCTGCGTTCTTCATTTTCAGATCCTGGCCCTTCTAAAGGTAGGGGATTTCGTTTAAATGTTGATTTTTCTGATGGGCTTGGTTCTGCAGGGGGGGAATAATGAGATTATTTGTGACATTGCGATTAGATATTACCATGTTTCCTGACCGACACCCAATATAGGCGTTTGTAGTTGCAAGCCAAGATCTTCCTAAAATAAAAGGGTGGCCACCAGCCGGGGACTGAATTTTTAATACTAAGAGATCAACAGGATGATTGCATGAGTCCACTAAAATAGTGATGTCTTCCAGCTTCCCTATTGGTCTTACTATAGATTTGTTTCCCAATTCTAACAGAATAGGAGTTGGTTTAACATTTCATAGACCTAATGTAAGCATAGTTTCAAAGGTGATAACATTTATTGTGGCTCCCAAATCTACGAGAACATTCGAAATGTCAACCCATTTAATATTTACTGTCAAGATTGGGTTCCATGGATTGCCATATTTAATAGGTATAGACTTACCCAGCATGATGTCAGACAAATTCCCCATAACATGAATGGTGAGCAGATCCTTTGGTTTCATTCCAGGATTTTTGGAACAATATTATTTGATTTTCTTAGCATAAATTGGTACATCCCTCATAGCTTGAAGTAAGGGTATTTTGACAAACAAGCTCAAAATATGATCGAGGGTTCTGTTTACTCAGGGCTAGTATTTCCGGATAAGGTGGACTGGCTTGAAATCCCTGAGTAATAGTTGGTTGAGGGTGGGGTTGTTTTACAGAGACTTGGTTTGATTCATCCCCAAATATCCGAGGTTCTGGTTCCTAAAATTCGTCATCAACTTGTTCAATGATAATTGGCGAAGTCTGAGCATTCACTACCTGACAATATCGAAAATTTATCTTTTTACATTATAAGGTAGAAATTCTATACAAAGGAAGGTTGAGAGTGGAAGCTTGTTGAAATCCCTTATAGTTAGGATTTGGATTAGGTTGGATTAGAAGCTAAGGACGAAGGGGAGGATTAATAGAGGGAATGTTAGAAGGTCATTGTAGCTACTATTGTGGCATAGGTTGGGGGAGCTGTCTAGGAGGAGAAGGTCCACTCCAATTCTGAGACCATGAAGGGTTTGAGCTAGACTAAGGAAACCATGGATGCCAAGGTGGGTATTGACAATGTTGAGGCCATGCAGGTGAAAATTTTTAAGGGCTAATATTAAAATTAATAAAATATTGAGACAGGTTCTGAGGCATACCTTGATTCATATTTGGTGGTCATGGCTTCCATGGCTTCTTGGAACCCATGCAGTAAAATTGATCCACCTCTTCATTCCCTCCCTAAAAGACTGCCTTTAGTCGAGGAAAATAAGGACATGAGCTATTAGAATGACTATGTTCACATATTGCACAAGCCTCTACAATGTCCAATGGACATTCCTTCAGTGGATTTTTCTTCCTGCATTGAGGGAAAAATATGGCCATGTTCTTCTCCAATTCCATTTGCTTTTGTTTTTATTTTAAAGTTTCCATATGAGTAGATAATGTACTCAAGATATTGGTCCTCCAATTGTCGAGAAAATTTCAAATTTATGCCTTTGTAACTCCCTCGCTGGATGTCTTCAGGGTTTGAATTCCCTGATTATTCCTTGCAACTCCTCGTGAACATTTAATTCATAATTCATAGATGGTGTCATAATCTTCTTTCAATACATCCCCTTTTCTTACTATATTCAAAATTTCTAGAGAATCTTCCCTTAATGCCCAAATAAAGATGATTTTCAAGATGTCCTTGTCTAGGTCACTATGGCATGATATCTACAAAGTATACTTGAAATGTTCCACACAATCCTCCATATTATCATCCTCCTTCTCCATAAATTTAAATATTTCTTCCTTGATATCTCGAGATTTGCAATAATCTTGATGCTTCTCTAGGAAAATATTCTTCATGTCATCCCATGAGGTGGTATTTTTCCCCTTAAACCCCTAAACCATCGCAGAGCCATCCCTTTCAAATTATCAGGGAATATTTTCAACTTCTGAGCATCAGCGATATACTCGTACCCTTGATAGACAATGTCGAATTCGAAAATGAATGTGTCTGAATCTTTATAGTAAATCCCATGGAAATTAGGGAATGTTGTCAAAGGAATGTGCTTCATCGGTGCACCACCTCTAATGTCTCCAATTGGTAATTCGATCAAGGAGGTTTCAGGTGCCATGAAAATATTCCAATATTCACTCGGGACCTCAACCACTTCTGATGGTTCTACAACAAATGGTTGAATTTATTCTTCAACAGAAGTTTGATGTTGTTTAACATCACTTCCTTGATCGCATGGCGAAGAAAATTCCTTTGAATATTCTTCTCCTGCACTTGGAATACTCAATTCCTCTAATCCCTTAATTGCTACTTCCTCTCCTTCTGTTTTCAAAAGGAGTACTTCTACTTCTCTTGCTACCATTCTCTCTACCTCTTCTCTTTGTATCGTCGAAAGGGGCTCTTTTGCTACTGAGGGTAGTACTAGTTGCACAACAGACTACCCTTCAGATTTCGTCTGAGTTGTCACCCTGACAATGGCCCATGAAGATGATTCTGATTTAGCTTTTGAAATGAGTCCTTGGATGTAGTTAATCCTTCCTAAATAATTCCTTCCTCTCTTTAGGGGTCCTCCTCTGCCCCTTTTATTCAGATCTCTATTCATGCAATTGGTTAAGGAAAAAAATTCAAACAATTCTTGCAGCTCAGGACCAGGAGCAAGGTAAAAATCCCCTCCCCAAGACAAGAGAGTGGCTTTTAAAATAGAAAAAGGAATAAATAATAAAAACAATCAATAAATATTAAGCTCAGGACCTTGAGCAGGGAAAAAAAAATTCCCTCCCCAAGATGAGAGAGTGGCTTTTAAAACTAAAAAAAGAAAGAAAGAAGAAAATCAATTGAGAAATATTAAGCTCGAGACTTCAAGTAGGGCAAGAAAAATTCCCTACCTAGGATGAGATACTTTTCCCTAGGAAATCAATAGGAAAAAAAATAAATTAAAGCTCAGGACCTAGATCATGGTAAGAAAAATTCCCTCCCTAGGACGAGATATTGATCCTGAGATCAATATGAGTTATGTTCTTTTACCTTTGATAACCTCCCTGGAAACAACACCAAAATGTTGGTGTCCAAGTGTGAATGATATTATTCAACCCTTTCCCACTTTAACTATCAATCAAGGATGTGTTTGGTTATTTCAAGGCTAACATGCAAAATATATGCATATCACAATTACAAAATTATGTATCAATCACAAATTAAATAGAATATGCAAAACAAAAAACCATTGTAACAACAATGAAATGATAATAGCAATAAATTGTAAATAGCGACTAGATTCACAACATTAAGATTCACAAAAATCACATTAAAATGTCACAATAGTAAAGGAAATATATGATACAATAAAGGAAACTAATCACACACATTAATTCAACAACACCTGGTTAGGAGAGCAGGCCCAACTCCCTGAAGAGGGTTGTGATATAATAAAAAAACTCAAGAAAATATCAAAAAGATAGATTTCATTAAACTGAACAAAGTATTGTTAGATATTCTGAATTCTCTCATAAGTTAACCTCCGCTCCATAGCTCTGTAACCTCTCTTATACAAATTATTACATTAACAGTTAATGAGATTACGATGGTTTTTTTCCTACATTTACATAGTGGTTGTGATAAACAAAATTGAATCCAAAATATAGCAGAGGGATAAATATGAAGTTGTTCCACCATTGAAACACTATCCCAAGATAGTGAAGCTATCTCGACGGCTTTCCCTAGAATTACGAACTTGGTCATCTGACCTCTGAATCTGCAAGAATAACAAAATTAGCAAGCCACTTTGGTAATAATCCCCACGACTATGATTCATTCACTAAATAATCCATAAAGACATGACAAGAGGTATAAATGTGTGCATTAGGACATAAATTTATTGTTACTGATACAAATGAAGAAGGAAAACATGATAAAAAGTTATGTAAAGATGTGCAAGTTTACCTCCAAATAGTCCCTAATGCTTCTGCCATCGATTTTACCACACGATTTTCTTTAGTACTTGATGAAACCACTTCCATTTGTATTGCACTATGTGCATCTAAATCACTTTTGTTTCTAGATATTCCAATTTATTTAGAACACTATTTATATTTTGTATCACATTTTCCTTCATTTTTTTTTATCTTTCATTGATTTTTGAATACCCAATAGAGTCGTAGCTTCTTTTAATTTCTTTTATGTTAAGAGACTTCTCAAAATTTGGGCTTGAACTGCAACATTTTCATCTTTGAATAAAATATCAATAATGCGCTTAACACAATATCATATAACATGGTAACATTTTTTATCTCCATATGTGTCAGTGTTAACATTTTATAACATCTCATCATCGATATTTATTTCATCTATACATATGAGAATTAAATGTATAAAATGGGTTTAAATAATATTCATTAAATAATTAAATTAAAAAGGTAGAGTTTAAATGAAACTAAAAAATTAAAAAATATGTGTAATTTCAATAATACACGTGTATATATATATATATATATATATATATATATATACCTGGTGATTCAATTTATTCACTTGAATTTCTTTCAACATCTTCAATCATTGGTTCATTATATTTTTCACTTGTTCTTTCAACATTTTCTATCTCATAATCAATGTTATGAGGAATATCACTCTATGTTTACATTGCAAATTATTTTTCAAATTGTTTCATCAAATAAAAATTAATTTTCATAATACACTAGTTCAATTTTAAATATCATCTATAATATTTACATTTACATACCCGCTTTAGATTCTAGTTGAGGTTGATTCTCCCTTTCAATATTTGAGCATTCTTCTCTCTTTTTTTTGTGATATTCTCTCCTGTATTCTCTACAAGCCTTAAGGCTTCTTGTTCGATCATATTTTGTCTTGAAATTTCTTTGATTTCCAATGAAAATTTAGTATGAATCTCAAAAAATTTCCTTCAACATCATGAAAAAAAAAACTCACTATCAAAATTTAGACAAAAAATCACTTTATAAATTTATCACAAAAGACTTAATTTAAAAAAAATCACTTCAAATTCCACACAAAAGACTTACTTCAGCCTGAAACACTTACTTAAAAAAAAAACACTTAAAAAAATCCTCTAAAAAATGTCTTTTAAAAATGAAGCTAAAAATATTTCTTTCAAAATCCTACAAAAAAAACTCGCTTTAAAAATTTAGACAAAAATCACTTCAAAGAATCATCACAAAAGATTTAATTTCAAAAAAACCTCACCTTAAAAATTATGCACAGAAGACTTACTTCAACCCATTACACTTACTTTAAAAAAAAAGTCGCTTTAAAAATTCCGCCAAGAAAATGTCTTTTAGAAATGAAGCTCAAAAAATTTCCTTCAAAGTCCTGTAAAAATAACTCAATTAAAAATTTCGACAAAAACTCACTTTAAAAAATCATCGCAAATATTTACTTGAACCCAAAACACTTACTTTAAAAAAAATTCACTTTAAAAAGTCCGCCAAAATACTGTCCTTTGAAAATTCAGCCCAAAATATCTCCTTTGAAAATTCAGCCCAAAAAATTTCTTTTGAAAATTCACCCCAAAATATTTCCTTTGAAAATTTAACCCAAAAAATTTCCTCTGAAAATTCAACCCAACAAATTTCCTTTGAAAATTCAGCCCAAAATATTTCCTTTCAAAATTTAGTCCAAATTAAGAAATTAGGTGGCAATAAATACACATAATGATTTCATCCTATTTCCACGAGTCAAAGCGATGGAACAGATCCTAGTTACATGGTCAAAGGAAAGGTTAACTACCAAATTTGGCAACAGGCGAGTGAGAACGAGATCCGTGGCTCATGATTTTGCTTTGATAATAGAAAATCACGAGCAAATCATGATATTATATTTTCTAGATTAAATTTAGTTTATGTTTATTATGCTTAGGCTTAAATCTCTAAACATTAATTACCATGAGCTCTATAATTAATGCATATTGGCAAAAATGAAGGACAATCAGTAAGATTGAAACTCGGTTATTGAAATTGTATTTTAAAGAAGACATTTTGTTTCTAGTGCATGTTAATGTGTGGTTAAGTGTTTGATCAGTAGCGTAATTTTGGTTGCTTGCTTCTCGTGGAGGGGCCCCTTGAGGAAGTAAGGTTTTTTTATGTTGTTTTTCATTACTAAATAGTTAATTCTTTAACTGTGTTTTCAATTTCTCTTATTTAAATTTCTAACTGTAATTGTCAATTTCCTTTCAGCTAATTCATTTTCTTAGTCTTTTTAAATTCTTCATTTCTTTCACAGAGTACGAATGCACATGGGTAAATAGTTTTTTTTATGAAAGTGAGTTTCTTTATAAGTGTGAAGGTTGAAGAGTTATTTTCATTAAGTACAATTTCATTCATACAACTATGTGGTTTTCTTTAAGTATTTATATTTCTTTATTGACAATGATTTCCTTTTTTAGCAATTGAATATGAATTTTATTTTCATTTATGTAAAGTGTGAAATTGACATACTTTATGCAAGGGTTAAAGACTTCCATTCCAAAGAAAAGTGTGGAATTTATAAACCAAAATAGTTTTAGTAAAGAGCGCGATCATCATTGGAGTTTCTATGAATTAATAAATTGTTTATGAAAACCATGTGTATTTCGATAAAACTCAATTTCATTTAGAATTGTGAAAATAATCAAGACTCCTGTCACATCCAGTGCATTTACACTTCATTAGTTTACTAGCCCTGGTTGACAATTTATATAAGTAATTTAAAACCAATTAAATTGCCAAACAATAACAATGCTTTAAAATTCAGTGATTGATTAGGTAAGGTAATGGTGCAAGAGAAAAAAAAATGTTTCCAATGATGTTAAGTGGGGACTAGAGGATTCCATGGACTAAGCATAGCAAGTTTTATTCTCATCTCAATTTTCATGAATGTTAACAATATTTTGAAGGGAAGTGGAATGTAGCACCCTATTTTTGACTCCTTGGATGTATTAAATCAAGTTATTTAAATCAGTTGTAAATAAATATATATAATGATGATATTCAAATCATAGGAGCTTAAATAAATGGCGCCACATTTAAATGATTTAAATATATATTTTTGGATTCCTAATATGATTTTGTAGGTGAGTGATTATCAGGTGAATGGTACGACATGCTATTGTTGTAAGTATGATATGGGTGTAATATAAATATCACCTTTCATTACGAGCTCAAGATATGTAAATATTTTTGCTAAAAATTAAAATAGAAGTATGATATTTATCCATAGAGAATAAGAGGGGTTATGAGTCTAATGGAGTGGAAGGGGAAATGCAACACAAGGACTTGGAAATAAACCTATCCTTTACAGTTTCTCATACATTCTAATAATGCACATTCATAAATATCTCCCATCATTCTCAAGCTAGAATCTAATCAGTGAATGAATGTAGTGCTTAGTGAGGAAGTCTATTTCACATATCTATGAAACCACAGGGTTGGGTACAATCATTATGGGGAATTTTAGAGGTCCCCCACCATGATTGATATGTGTTCCTCCACGTCAATGAGAGTTTATTATTTTCCTCAGTTCTCATAGGAGCTAGTTTCCCTTTTCATCATTCACCATTCATCATTCATAGTCTTAAATTTCTTTGGTTCAAAATGGACCCAGATTCTAAAAGGTAGAAGCCTAATTATTTAGAGTAATATAATAAACCAAAAAGGGTCTAATAAAATATAGGAGAGTAACCCATGGAACTATGAGGAGAGGCTAATGGTTGTATAAGAGTACAATGGTTGGGTTTTTTAAGAAGGCGATACTTCTATTTCTAATTATTTCTCATTCAATGCATTAGAGATAAGGTATTCGTCTATAGAGTTGATCCTAAAAAATATTTAGTAGGATATTTTTTTCGTACCTACATTCATAGGCATTGGAAGGGAATAGTACTCATGAGTGTTTATTTAATAGATAAGGAAATATCTTTCGAGTGTTACATGGGAAATGGATGAGATTTTAATGGCTTTTTAATCATTAGGCAAGTTATCTAGAGTGATAAACTTTGAGTAGATTTAATGAATTTAGGGGAACTTAGGTTGCATTGGGGGAACTTATTTTGTATCTAGTTTCCTTCACACTAGTTTCCTCATAGCTTAACTTAGGAGTGGGAACTACCATGGATGCCTATGGTTGTGTGGAAAATACTATACGAGACCCATTTCATAGATAATTTTGATTAAAATAGAAGCAATTCCTTCCCTTCAATACATGCTTACAATTTTATAGTTTAATTTTATAATAATTTTGTGTATATGATAGATATGAAATCCATGGTTTCTATGATTTAATGTATTCTTACTAATGTGGTGGAATTAAACCATATTTAAGTACACACTTTATAATATGATTTGAGTATAATCACACATGTTCGATAGCATACCAGCCAAGCTAGTGAACCAATGAATCAATATGCTGGAATATCAGTGCACTCAAATGGGAATTAGTGCACATCAATAAACTAGTGTGTGAACTAGAGTTTAGTTTATGAGAATGATATGTTCTAGTAAAATTTATACGCATCCAAATGAAAAATAGCACATGAGATTAACATGCATGGGAAAAATTAGCATGTGCTAGAGTCTTAGAATGTTGAAACTTCCAAGGAAGGTGAAGATACAAAAGGGTACATGGAAGTGGAATTGCATAAAAATATTGAAGATTATCATGCTTTTAAGATAGCTCATAAATATAGCCAAAGTTAAATAGTCACATGGGAGTATGAACTTGATGATCAAAGTGGATAAATACAAGAAATATGGGAAGTAGAGAGACAATATAGGATACTTAAAGACAACACGAATGATTATGAGGAAGATATCACTAATTCAGGTTGTTGCGGTCTCATTTTTGGATACATAATGAGCTTTATAAATGGATGTAAATTCCATCAAACCATTTTAAATGATTTATACATATATAATGAATGAGAGAAAGAGAGGTGGGGGGTGGACAAACATCCTTAAATTCATATTTTACCTTCAAGTTTTCAGATTATACTTGTGTCATGGATATTGGTTTTTTTCAATTTAATGCACATTTTATATAGGGATGCTATAAAATCTCGACCTATGTGACTTCATGTGTATGGGGTGCCTCTTGACTACATTGTATAACATTGGATCTAGTTATACCTTTGATATGAGATGAAGGAGAGTTTGTGGATAATGAATATGATCTCCAGGAAGAGTAATAGAATTAATGAACTTATTGAGAGATTAAAAATGTGGGTAGTGAAGAAAAATAAATATATGAAAGGATGATTTTTGAACTATGTATGAAGACTCTACATCAAGAGGACAAATGATAGGGTGTGTCTCTAGGAAAGTATGTGATATTTAGAGTATAGGGAAGCTTCCTAGTTTATTGAGTTAAAGAGAGATGTAAAATAGGGTACATAGAAGAGTCAATATTGTAGTTTTGAGTAGATAGTTAGACTACACCATAGGAATCTATGAAGGTTTTAGGGTAATTCAATTGAATTGTCTCTAAAGTGACATGGCTCAACTTGGAAACTAAGACTTTGAGAAGAATGTGTGGTAGTGATTAGAAATGGAAATCATATGGTGACAAAGAAAGAGAGACAAAGAAAACAATGATAGAGAAAGATAATATTATCTTATATGCCATTATGGAATACATACAAGAATGAAATTTTGACTTTGTATTTGTTAAGTGTTGATATGTTCTAGGTCAAGAAAGCATTCATTTTCTTAAATAAGTGTAGAAGCATCCTAGAAAAAAAATGTAGAAAGAGTGTTTCCAATATAGAGAATATAATGAGATGAAGTTGTAGGGTACTGATGCAAGATATCATTAGAACAATATTTAATATTAAGGAACACATGTTATGCTCATGGTTGAGAAGAAGTTCTAGTAATAAGGTTTGATAATATAAAATGTAAAGTAGATGAACAAGTGTATAATCAAGTCGATAGGAACACTAAGTCAAATAGTAATTGTATTAGAGGGGTTATAAGAAAATACAAGAAATATATTTGGCTCTAAAAAAGGCTAAATATTGCGAAGAGTTATCTGAATTAATGAGGAAGAATGCCTTTTTAATGCCCCTCCATTGCTGAAATATTGTTTTGATTAGACTAAGGAATGTTAGAAACAATGATAAAAAAGCTATTAAAATATTGGAATAATTATGTAAATGAATATGTATTAATAAATGAAATAATGGGCTGAGTGTACTTGTAAATGAAACACCTAGAAATGAGGGTCCTACTAAAGGAAAAAAATATATAGAATAAAATAAAAATCTCATTGATAGCTAAGATTAGGATAATTCTTTCATGATAAGAATTATAGAATAAAATTCTAGATAATCTTAATGGATGGGAGAGAAAGATTCATTAAGTTTCTTAGATGGGGAAAGATGCTAAGCTTGGAAAATCCTAAAAGAACCATGGGAGGGAAAGGTGGGATTTTATGGAAAATCCTAGGAAATTGGATAAAAAGATCCACAAAAGTAGGACACCACTAAATGAAACTTAATAATCAAAGAAAATTATTAAATTCCCATTGTTGGGATTGTTTTACGAAAATAAAACCTATGGATAAGTATGATTTCCATAAGTGTGGTGGTGCACTTAGAACAACAGAAATAAAGATATCTGACCTTTTCCTTAAAATGAATAGATAAAGGGGGGGAAGCCTAATTCTAATTTGTTCGATTTTCCTCGCCTCCCTTTGTCACTTTCGTTGCTCTCAATAAAACTTAACTCGCTTGATTGATACCTAAAATGGAAAAGAGAAGACATAAAAAAACATAAAGGCAATATGATATATTCAAGTTAAACAAAATGAATCAATTAAATTCATAAATAAACATATAAAATCATTGACACGTGCATTAGGAAAGGAAAAAATGTCTTTATTATGAAGTAGAAGGAAGAGTACAACCAATTGATTGGTTCGTTGTCACTCATCTAGCTTTAGTCCCATCCTCATCACATCCAACATCAACAATCCAGCAACATTACAGTAGATGTACAATACCTCCAAGAGCTATGATCTCACCAACATAACTCGAATTAACACATTCTTTCTCTCTTGTGCACTATGTTCAGTGCTATATTTATAAGTAGATTTCCTAAAAATGGATGAAGAGGTTTCCTTGTTCATGGGAATAGGGGGATAAGAGGTTTGATGGTTACATGGTGTCATATTGGAAGCTATCAGATGAGGTGAAAGATGGAACAACTTCTAGAAGCCACTAGAGGTTGGGAAGATTCCCAGAATTCAATGAAAAATTCACTCCCAGTCGACCAAAGCACTGTAAATGGGCCTAGATCCTCTGCAATGTAGAATTACATAGGAGTAGATGCTACGCAAAGAAGTTACAGCTCTCTAGGGTTGTGTTGATGGCTCAATGGGGCACTTCAATTGACATCTAAGAAGTGAAACTTTCATGAAGGAAAACCATCAATGGAATAGCATGTTTAGGGCATGTAGCAACTACTTTAGAGTATGATAGACCCTAATAGATATTGATTTGTGTTTTGAGATGATGATCAAATTGACATGTAATAGCTTACCCCTAAAGCGTGAAGTCAAAAATGATAATTTTCAGTGATTTTCTTTACGATGTTATGAGGAGGAACTAAAGTGGATGACTACCTCCATCAGTTACACAACATTTTGTCACTGTCCCTACAATCCACATCCCACGCATTGGAGTACCATTTCTGTTACTAATAAGAAGTGTCATGCCTTGAAAAGACCATCATTGCATCCCTTTCCATGAGGACAACATTCCTTCTATTAACAATCCCTTGAGAAGACCATCAGAAACACATGTTTTTGGTTGGCACTGGTAGACTGTTATGCCCTAGTGCAAATAAGGAATATTAAAACTGGGCCCCACACCCATTGGTGCTCTGTCCCAGTGAGTTACTCGTGCCAAGATGTGTTTGGAATGTTTTTTAAATACAGAGGCAAAGTTTCCATGCTAACAACTTTGTGGGTGAGTCAGCTTGGGTGGTGTTAGCCACCTATAATATTTGTTATAGAAAAAGGTGGCTAAGACTTTTTGAGCCTTCAAGGAACAAATTTTATTGCAGAAAATTGTTGGCTCTTGAAGTCTCTTCTAGGCCTCATGCCTCTGTCCAGATCCTACACTGCTATTTACATCCTAAAAAGACTCTGAAATTCTGCTGATTTCCAAGACCAAATACTGCTGCAAACATATTTTTCCATTCCTCTTCCTCCAAAAATAACCTCATTTTATGTCCCCCCATTTCCCATGAAAATCCCTCATTTTCATGTTTCTCCCCTTTCCCCCTCACAAAAATCCCCTTTATAAGTTTTTTAAGACTCTCTCTTAACCTTATCGGAACCCTCAAAACCTTTGAAAATCATGAAAAAACTACAAAAATCCCATTTGTTTATATATATTGGGCTTAAGCCCCCTTGGGCTAAGTCTCTAGCCTTTTCTGTCCATGCACCCTGGTGCCAGAACCAGGCGCCGAGCCAATCGGGCGCCTATCTGCTTCAAATAAAATAATTCCTGGCCAAAGTTTAAAACCTTGGTTTATATTAAAATTTCGACGTTTTATTATTTTATTAAATTTTCCGCTGGCACAAGTTTTAAATCGTTCCGCACCGTCGATCTGATCTGGAGATCGGATGGTGCGGAGTACGTCTCCCAGTGGTCCCCGCCAACTGTTCACCACTCCAGAAACTGCACGGTATTCATCGCACCGCCTTTGGAGCAAGGGTGGTTTTTTCCCGATGGCCAACGATTCCATACATCGCTCCACATGCGTCCCTTGTACTTTTTTCAAAATAGCTGTCCATCGCGCATTATCGTTCGAACCAGGACGCCCAACGATATTGCTGTGCACCGTCCGATCTGGGCCCACTCATCCAACGGTGATCGCTTTTCAAAGCTATCCAATGGTTAACCAAGATACACATGCGATAACTGGGCTTTTGTACAGTGGCAACAACATCTCCGCCATCGATCTAATCTGCAGATCGACGGTCCAAAATTCATCGCCCAGATTCTCTCCGTTTGACTTTCCACCTCCGCTCCCGACCGTCGATCTCTGTGTGATCGACGGCTCAGATTTAATCTTTCTTCCGCCTTCCCCGATCAATCCTGACCGTTGGATGATGCCATCAAACGGTCGTGCTTCCTCCACACGCCTTCCTATGCAGCTAACCTATATATGCAATATTTTTTAACATTTATTTGTATTTTGCAGGGTTTAAATGGTTTTTCGCCATTTTTAAAGGAAAGTTCGAAGGCGGAGGATGACGATCCTCCAGCCTTCAGTTTATCATAGGAAATCACTTGCGGGGTTTAAAATTCACGTTTGTCAATGATTCATGAACCATTGACACCTTATGAACCCTGTGCAGCCCTGCACAATAGCGAAAAACCAGAAATTGGGCACAGTCAAAGAGTATTAGTACCGAAGACCAAAATATATTAGAGCTGAGGATTGGATACAGTTTTTACGGGGATTACGGCTAAGACGGTTATCAAAATCCTAATCCCCGATCTAAGACACAATTAAAAAGAAAATCTAAAGTGTTTTATCGACAGGAAACCCTCCACCACCACAAATTGAGGCAAATCGATCCCTCTAGCTACCACAATGCCACCTGTGCCTCAAAGCATTCGATTAGGAGCCGAATTTATTGATCAGGATCAGATATGTGTCTCAAAACATAGCCAAAGGGTAAACTCTGCCAAAGAACTTAATGATAGACATCTGCAGAGTTACCTCGATGCCACACAGAGCCTCAAAGGTCAACAAAAGCTCCCACCGAGCTAAATATTTATGTAAATCATTTAATACAGAGGACATGTATGTAATTTTCTTCATTGAGCCCCTCAAAGGTCAATAAGCCATTAATTCTGTATTAATTGTAATTGATATCTTTTAACAGATCTCACCTCCTTATTCTTCTATATATACTACTGCAGAAGATGAGTGAGGGGTTGGTTGTAGAACTTTGAAATACACCTAAACTGAAAACTTCTGTTTGTAAATAGTGTTCACTGGCTCTTGGAGCTCTTCTTGTGAAAGATAGGTTAGGCTGAGATGTGTAGATGATTGCTAAACTAAAGCATTGGACTTAAAGCTGTAACTGGTTTAGAGCATCAATACAAGCTGATTTATGGGATCCTGGTCTATGTTGACGGTGATGTTTTTTCTAATTGTAACTTGTATTTTTGTTTCTGTTTTCACTGTGTTCCATCTTCTCTTATAAAGAACAACATGCATAGAGTTAGGACCTACTGTATATCAGTAACCTTCTCTGACTGAAAATCTTTATCTTAATGTTTTCTTCAATCTATGTTATTTAGGAATGATTTAATTCAGTTTAAGCATAGGAATGTTGGCGTTCCCTCGTCTTATTGTCTTAGTTGAATATTATTCTTGAATGTTATGTTTAGTATTAGTTAAGTAGAGATGAAATATGGAAGATATGGTGTGCCTTGGTCCTAGTTTTATTCCCAAAGGCTGTCTAAATGTTTCCCTTGGAATGTGTTAAAAGCTGGCTAGTTTAAAATTACTTACCAGATCTTAGGCCATTCTTTGCTATCCTTGTGTTTGTCTTGAAAGTAACTAAGCAAAGAAGAGCTAGGAGAGGATTTGTGGTGAGCCCAGCCCGCTAGTTTCTACTCCAAAGTTTGCCTCCAAGTTTCCCTTTGTTTTAAAATGTTTTCTATTGAAAGTGTATCAAAGGCTGGCTAGTTTAAAAGTACTTACCAGATCCTAGTTTTCTTTTATGTTTTTTCTTAAGTGTTTGTCAAAGGCTGACTAGTTTAAAAGTACTTATCATATCCTGGGCTAGTCTTTGTTCTGCATTTGTTTAATTCTCCTTCTTATTGTACCATTTCATTCCATAAATCAAAATTTCTAAGAGATCCTTAGACATAGATGATTTGCCCCATGGACCACTCTTGTGTCTTGCTGTTCCAATTAAAACCTATTATGACTCCATAGCCCAATGGACTAAAACCTTCAATTCTCTATCTTTTTAGCCAAAACTTACTCTTTTTGCTTGCAAATTCTCACCTTTGAAACTTTTTGCACATAGATCTTTCCACCTCAAATAGTAATCATGCTCAACCATCCAAAAAAAAAAACAAACCCTTGGCCTTCATATCTAGCCTAATATCATTACCCCAAACTTCAAATACATATCCATATTTTCACTTATTGGAGAGATCCCTCTCTAGATTCAGGAGGGCTAGATCCTAGAATCCCAAAGTTGGTTGAAACGATGTTGTTTCTACAGTTTTAGTCTCACCAATCTGCTAAAATTATAGATTCCTAACATTTCTGGCGACTCTACTGGGGACTCGAACCCAGAGTCATATTCATACAAAAATTTGTGAGTAAAAGCAGCCTTTTCAAGCGCTACCAAGAAAGTGGTGATCGTGATGAAACTTGTTTGAATCAGTGACAAACTAGGCAAACCCTAGGATTCTCATAAGACTTTTTCTAACCTTGAAAAATTAGTTGGCTTAGTCATAAGAGTAGACTGTTGTTGTCTCATAACCGTAGCTAAGTTTTGAAACAGAGTTATGATATTCTTAGAAACCACACAACTGAAAAATAACTCAAAAAATACCAAAAATATTTCAGATTGGTAGTAAAACACTTACTCTTACATTTCTCCTACCTATTTTTGTGTTTTACCTCATACTCTTAGACAGAGTCTGGAAAGGGCTAGGTAGCTTCCAGATCTCATCCTCTTTCAGAGGTGAAATATCTGGTGAATTCCCTTCTTGTCAATCTCTGGTTAGATTTTGTTGTGTTTTGGGGATATCCTTGAAAAGGGATATTCCATAAGCACTATGGTGGACAGTGTACCCCCTATAAACACCCTAAACCTTCCACCTGGCAACTCCACAATCCTAAACAGACCTTAAGACTCCACTGGGAAGAACCCTTATCATTTTAATATCATTCAAATCCAGTTAGAGGGCTGTAGGATTAAAATTGTGTAAACATATTAGTTAACTTCTCAAAGATTGTCATATCTAGTTAAACTGGTCTTGTTTATTTGGGTCTGAAAAACACATCATAGTGGCTCCTAGAAAGATTCACACAAGAGCCCATCCTGACCCTGATCCCTGAAGCAGTTGATAATCTAGAAGGTATCCTTAGGAAGTCTCCTAAGATAAAATTATCAACTATTTTCAAATCACCCTTGAGAGCTAATTCAGTTCCTAAAAACCTTGCAGCTCTACAAGAAACACATGGTGGTGGAACCATTAAAACATTTTACCTCCTTAGGAGCTAACAATCTTCCACCTGGTGACTCCACACTTTGAAACTCCCAGAAGACCAAATGACTCCACTGGTAGAAGACTTTGAACTGATTGACCAGACATAGTGACCTCCTTTTTTATTTACAAACATGATTCCAAGAATACAATGAAGATATGCCCCAATGAGTAGAGATCATATCCCTGGGTTTCCACATAAGATGCCCCAGGTGAATTGGGATGACAACCTGCTTGTTTTTCAAGGTGAAAAGTTTGATGACCCTTTATTACATCTTATCAAATTTCACATACATATATGGAGGTTGAAAGTTGAATGGCATGAAGACTGCCTAATGAAAATGTTCATGTTAACATTAGAAGGAAAATCTAGGGATTGATATGAATGCTTAAGATCTAGTAGTTTGTTTTCTTTAAGAGACCTTGAATATGTGTTCTATGAGAACTATAAAGAAAACACTACATCATTATCATTGGGTGCAATATATTATGATCCATCACAAAACATCACCCAATATATTATAAATAATGAGGAAGATTTGGAAGAGATACATCCTGAAGATATTTTAATAGCCATTCATGAGTTTAATCTCCTATTGAAAAATTTTAAGAACATAGATGAATCAGTTGAGGAAGAGATGGTCCAAGAAATAATGGATATTCCTCAAGATATCCCTGAAAACTCGGATATTGATTCATCATCCCCTATAGCTGAGGCTCAAGAAGACATCCAGCCTCAAAATCAGTCTTCGCAAGAGACAGAGAACTATTGTACTCTTGTTCAAAGGAACATAGAAACATCCTTCCCTTTGACAGAAAAAGAGATAGATCAGACTATTTATAAACAGTCAGTCTCTGAAACTTTCTGCATAACAAACATTCTTTCCCATTCACATAGAGAACTTTGTTGTACAAATTTAAAAAGTTCTTTTGTAGATCAGAATGAAGAAGGACTTGCTGATAACCCAGTATGTTTGATTGGTAGTATTACTAATATTTATGATTCTCCTAACTTTGATCTATCTAGTGATGATGCTTCCCAAAAAGAAGTTAATTTTGCAGGATCATCATTAGCAGGTTTTTGCGAGGAAGATCAGTTCCTTCAAGGAAGTAATGAGCCAGTGCAGACTATTTATGATACTGATGATGAAAGTTTTCAAAACTTAGAAGTCAGGGAAGATTCATTCAATCTTTGCTCTACTTCATTTCAGATCATCAATAATAATTTCCATGTGATTTGGAATCAACAGCCTTTCAACTCAGAAGGTGAAGAGAAGAGTGATGAAGAAATTTTTGAGCAAGAGGAAACCATTGAATACACCCCCACTCAAGAATATAATAACCTCTTCACAGAGTTCAGCCCACTGAATCCAAGTATACCAGGGCTACAAGAGGACAACACTGCCAAATATGATGAGTCCTCCAATTCAGATGATGATGAATAAGAGGGAGAGAAACAAATAGAAGACTATCCTACTAAGGACATACCATCTTTTCAAGAAGAATCTTCTTCCTTTTCTGTTAAGAATGATGAAGATTCCAAGCAACTTCCTGAAGACATGCTCCTCAAAGCTCAAGTCTTGGAAGTAGACAATCTACCAGACATGGAGGACCAAAAAGAAGAGAGACTTCATCTTTTCTTTGTTGATCCTTTGGAAGAGTGTGTGGAAATCCCAACTGGCTCAAATTATCAAGCAGTGATCCTTTGCAAGAGCCAGAGACATGAAAAGTTGTCACCTTCTGTGATAGCCTTGATATTGAAGGATAATCTTCAATATGTTCTATGGATACCTCTGACAAGCAGCCAGAGTTTCTACTTCTTTTTGACATTACTCAGCTGGCTGCATTGGCATTTTTGTATCATCTGATAATGTAGATATTCCAAGTTAGAGTAGGTTAGATAGGAATGTCAATCAAGCTCAACCCTTTGAGAATTTATTTAGTTGTTGTTTTCTGCTCTGAAGAATACATAAAAGAAAAAATATAAAAACAAAGAAAAGAAAGAAAAGAGGGCAGATTGTGAAAACAAGAAAGGCAAAGCCCCATGCCAAAAAAGAGAAACAAATCTGAAAGTGTGCAAGCTTAAATGCCACTCCTACAAAACGCACTTCTAGTTAGTCAAAAAGCCTAATATTGACTAATTAGCTTTTAAATTTTCTACTGATAGGATAGTGAATGTGATTTTCCAAACTGTTTAATCTTGGCTTATCAGTAGATATATTAGGATAGAAATGAAAGAATCAAACATGTTCAAAACCTGAACCTAAGTTTCCAAAAGAGATGACTCAAATCTGTTTCTTTTTCTGAGTCAAAAACAGGTAAATCTGGTTCTAATTAGCTCAAAATATGAGCCAGAGAACAAGGAAGAAATATCTCAAATAAGAGTCAAAACAGAGCTGTGAAGAAAAGAGAAGGCCAGGATGAGAAAATTTCAGATCTTAAGCCTTCCATTTTTTATTTAAATTCCTGCAAAATAAATGTCTATGTGCAGCTTGTTTTTATGCCATAGACTAGCATCAAGTTAGACTGTTCAATCCTGACTTGAATGCTTTTTCAATTTCTGTTGTAGAATTTAGAGAATGAAAGACTGTTGGACAGTCTAATCCAAACAGACAATAGTTTAGGTAGAGAAGCATCTGAGCTCAACTGTTTAATTTGAGTTCAGGGAGAAATAAGGAGTAGAATTATATTATTTTATGCTTTCAAAAGAATAAAATGTTGTGAAAAGATTTTGCCAATCCAAGTGCACTCTGATGAAGAAAAAATGTTAGATCAGTAGGATTGGGTAGGTAGAAAGTTTGTATTGATGAAGGTCCATTGTTTTCATAAGCTGCTAATATGTTTTCAGAGAAGATCATCCCAGAGAAGGAAGGGCAGCCCAAAGGATTAGGCACAGGTCAGCATCCCAGAGAACACAATGGGTGAGGCAACTGATCAGCCTCCCAGAGAAACAAGTCTAAAGTTCTGGATGCCTTCAATAAGGCACCATCCCCAAGTGGAGCCACTGTTAGCCACCTCTAATATTTGTTATAGAAAAAGGTGGCTAAGAATTTTTGAGCCTTCAAGGAACAAATTTTATTGCTCAAAATTTTTGGCTCTTGAAGTCTCTTCTAGGCCTCCTGCCTCTGTCCAGATCCTACACTGCTGTTTACATCCTAAAAAGACTCTAAAATCCTGCTGATTTCCAAGACCAAATACTGCTGCAAATGCATTTTCCCATTCCTCTTCTTCCAAAACTAACCTCATTTTATGTCCCCCCATTTCCCATGAAAATCCCTCATTTTCATGTTTCTCCCCTTTCCCCCTCACCAAAATCCCCTTTATAAGGTTTTTAAGACTCTCTGTTAACCTTATCGGAACCCTCAAAACCTTTGAAAATCATGAAAAAACTATAAAAATCCCATTTTTTTATATATATTGGGCTTAAGCCCCCTTGGGCTAAGTCTCTAGCCTTTTCCGTCCATACGCCCTGGCGCCAGAACCAGGCGCCAAGCTAATCGGGCGCCTATCCGCTTCAAATAAAATAATTCCCGGCCAAAGTTTAAAACCTTGGTTTATATTAAAATTCCGACGTTTTATTATTTTATTAAATTTTCTGTCAGCACAAGTTTTAAATTGTTTCGCACCGTCAATCTAATCTGTACATCAGACGGTGTGGAGTACGTCTCTCGGTGCTCCCCACCAACTGTTCACCACTCCAGAAACCGTGCGGTATTCATCACACCGCCTTTGGAGCAAGGGTGGTTTTTTCCTGATGGCCAGCGATTCCATACATCGCTCGACACGCGTCCCTTGTACTTTTTTCAAAAACGCCATCCATCGTGCATTATCATTCAGACCAGGACGCCCAGCGATATTGCTGTGCGCCGTCCGATCTAGGCCCACTCATCCTACGGTGATCGCTTGCTGAAGCTGTCCGATGGTTAACCAAGATATACATGCGATAACCGGGCTTTCGTACAGTGGCAACAACATCTCCGTCGTCGATCTGATCTGCAGATCAACAGTCCAAAATTCATCGCCCAGATTCTCTCCATTTGACTTTCCACCTCTGCTCCCGACCGTCGATCTCTGCGTGATCAACGGCTCAGATTTAATCTTTCTTTCGCCTTCCCCGATCAACCCTGACCGTTGGATGATGCCATCCAACGGTCACGCTTCCTCCACACGCCTTCCAATGCAGCTAACCTATATATGCAAGATTTTTTAACGTTTATTTGTATTTTGCAGGGTTTAAATGGTTTTTCACCATTTTTAAAGGAAAGTTCGAAGGCGCAAGATGATGATCCTCCCGCCTTTGGTTTATCATAGGAAATCACTTTCGGGGTTTAAAATTCATGTTTGTCAATGATTCATGAACCATTAACGCCTTATGAACCCTGCGTAGCCCTGCACAACAGCGAAAAACTAGAAATCGGACACAATCAAAGAGTATCAGTACCGAAGACCAAAATATATCAGAGCCGAGGATTGGAGACAGTTTTTATGGGGATTACGGCTAAGACGGTTATCAAAAGCCTAATCCCCTATCTAAGACACAATTAAAAAGAAAATCTAAAGTGTTTTGTCGACAGGAAACCCTCCACCGCCACAAATTGAGGCAAATTGATCCCTCTACCTACCATGACGCCACCTGTGCCTCAAAGTATTCAATCAGGAGCTGAATTTATTGATCAGGATCAGATATGTGTCTCAAAACGTAGCCAAAGGGTAAACTCTGCCAAGGGAGTTAATGACAGACATCTGCAGAGTTACTTCAATGCCACACAAAGCCTCAAAGGTCAACAAAAGCTCCCACCGAGCTAAATCTTTATGTAAATCATTTAATGAAGAGGACATGTATGTAAGTTTCTTCATTGAGCCCCTCAAAGGCTAATAAGCCATTAATTCTGTATTAATTGTAATTGATATCTTTTAACAGATATCACCTCCTTATTCTTCTATATATACTACTGCAGAAGATGAGTGAGGGGTTGGTTGTAGAACTTTGAAATACACCTGAACTGAAAATTTTTGTTTGTAAATAGTGTTCACTGGCTCTTAGAGCTCTTCTTGTGAAAGATAGGTTAGGCTGATATGTGTAGATGATTGCTAAACTAAAGCATTGGACTTAAAGCTGTAACTAGTTTGGAGCATCAATACAAGCTGATTTATGGGATCCTAGTCTATGTTGACGGTGATGTTTTTTCTAATTGTAACTTGTCTTTTTGTTTCTGTTTTCACTGCGTTCCATATTCTCTTATAAAGAACAACATGCATAGAGTTAGGACCTACTGTATATCAGTAACCTTCTCTGACTGAAAATATTTATCTTAATGTTTTCTTCAATCTGTGTTATTTAGGAATGATTTAATTCAGTTTAAGCATAGGAATGCTGGCGTTCCCTCATCTTATTGTCTTAGCTGAATATTATTCTTGAATGTTATGTTCAGTAATAGTTAAGTAGAGATGAACTATGGAAGATATGGTGTACCCTGGTCCTATTTTTATTCCCAAAGGCTGTCTGAATGTTTCCCTTGGAATGTGTTAAAAGCTGGCTAGTTTAAAAGTACTTACCAGATCTTAGGCCATTCTGTGTTATCTTTGTGATTGTCTTGAAAGTAACTAAGTAAAGAAGAGCTAGGAGAGGATTTGTGGTGAGCCCGGTCCGCTAGTTTCTACTCCAAAGGTTGCCTCTAGGTTTCCCTTTGTTTTAAAATGTTTTCTATTGAAAGTGTATCAAAGGCTGGCTAGTTTAAAAGTACTTACCAGATCCTAGTTTGCCTTTATGTTTTTTCTTAAGTGTTTGTCAAAGGCTGACTAGTTTAAAAGTACTTATCAGATCATGGGCTGCTCTTTGTTCTGCATTTATTTAATTCTCCTTCTTATTGTACCATTTCATTCCATAAATCAAAACTTCGAAGAGATCCTTAGACATAGATGACTTGCCCCATGGACCAATCTTGCCTCTTGCTATTCCAATTAAACCCTATTATGACTCCATAGCCCAATGGACTAAAACCTTCAATTCTCTATCTTTTTAGCCAAAACTTACTCTTTTTTCTTGCAACTTCTCACCTTTGAAACTTTTTGCATATAGATCTTTCCACCTCAAACAGTAATCATGCTCAACCATCCAAAAAACAAAACAAACCCTTGGCCTTCATAGCTAGCCTAATATCATTACCCCAAACTTCAAAGACATATCCATCTTTACACTTATTGGAGAGATCCCTCTCCGGATTCAGGATGGCTAGATCATAGAATCCAAAATTTGGTTGAAACGATGTTGTTTCTGCAGTTTTAGTCTCACCAATCTACTAAAATTAGAGATTCCTAACAGGTGGTTCGACTGAATAACCATGAACACCCTCCTTTGGCCTCTTATTTCCACCTTTTTGGGGAACCTCCAAAAGGATAACGCCTCCCTTCCACAATTTTACTAATCCCAACCTCCTCCTCTCCCTCTATAAATAAAGCTATCTCCCATTGATACACTAACTGAAAAATTGAATAGTTGAAGAGAAATTGTTGAACATCTTGTTGGTGAGATAGAGTAGAGAAAGATACCTTTGTCGAGAGAGAGCTTAGGCTTGTGTCCTCGCCTCATCCCAATCCCCTGACAATCCTTTGAGACACGCTTCGAATGAACCTACCGAGGGAGGATGCGACGTCAAGGCTCTAGTTGTAATCTCTTTTTTTCTATTTATATATACATGACTAATGTCTGGTTCCCATCTTGTGTTAATATGGTTTATTTTATGCAATATGTTTAATAATCCTTGATTTTTTAGCTAGTTATGAATGAAATAATTGTCTTGTATGCTACTTTTGTTCTTTGATCTTTGTGCAGATATCCGAGTACCATTAATTAAGGACCGCGACTGATCGGGATAGAGACTAAGAGGTTGCCACTGCTACAGCCACGACAATCACGTTGGACTACAGGTAGGACAATATATCCCAACCCATTCCATTTGTTAACTAGGAACCTACACATTAGCTTGTTCCCTTGTTGCTAGACCCACTCTAGGGCTAGAGGGATCGTCTCTATACGCAGAGAGGATTTACCTACACAACAAGTTGGTGACTCCACTGGGGAACAATGTCAGTTTGTCATCTCATTGACTTCGATCGTTTGATTTCTTGTCTATCTTTTTTGGCTTGCTTGACTGTTTGTAAGCCTCTTGTTCAACTCCAGAGTGTCAATATTGACCTCTTCTCACTGGTTCTTCCCTTTTCCCATAGTTTTCTGGCTTGGCTCTAGTTTTCTTTGAACAATCGTGCCAATTGGCACTTGTTGCCTTTGTTGCAGTACTGCCAACCCCTATTTGGCATGGATTACTACCTAATAGTCGCACTAAATCCTATAGGATTTGGTTTGACCTTCCTTCTGAGTTTTTGGTCAGTTGTGCTTGAATCTGGGTTGTTTCTTTTATTTGCAATTGGTATTTTGGGCTTGTTTTGACTACTGTAAGCTTGTTCTTCTTAGATGTTTGTTCATTCTCTCATCGGTGAAGTTTATATCCCTAGGGTTTCTAGGTGTATCTTGCTCACTGAGCCTTCTGATTGAAGTTGAAGTCTTTTTCTTTTTGTTAGTTCGATTCCTTGATCGATTGTGTTAGTCTTTCTTCATCCTTCGTGTCTTTGGTTTGTTGAATTATCACTCTGATTTCCGTTTGACTCTCCATCTCGTCACTTTGAGCATAGATCACGTTGCTCGTTAGGGTCATTTTGAAAGATTTATGTTTCTTTGAAAGAGTGCATCAATTGTTTGAGAGCATTTTTATGTCTGTATTTCTTTTGAATTATTCATTTTAATATCTCTACATTCGCAGTACTCAAAACTTATGTTCACTTTGATTTTTTATGTAATAGTGCATCGTGTGCTTCATTCATTCTAAAAATAGAAAAAAATATCATTCTTTCATTTGCATCAAAAATGAAAATTTCTTTTGCATAACTAGCTCTTAGTGAACTAGGAAAGAGTTTTTCGTTTCTCTTTTGGTTGTATTAGATGCATTAGTGAACTTCTTCTTATGATTTCATTGTTTGCTACTTTCTGAAATATCTCTATCCTTCTCTTAGTTAGCATTCATCGAACGTAAAATGGTGTTTTTTGCATATAACATGCATTCAGGAATTTGAGATCCCATTTAGTATGGCCTTGTGTTAGCCACCTATAAAATTTTGTTATACCAAGAGGTGGCTAGACTTTTGTATTCAAGCCTTCAAGAGATAGTTCCCTTTGAAAACCTATCATCTTTTGAAGTCTTATGATGTTCTTATTTCCTTTGAATTAATCTTCACTTCTGTTCCATTATTACTCCTAAAAAACATGTTGTTTACCAAGAGAAAGACTACTTAAAAAACCCCATTTTTCATCATTTTACCCCTCATTTCACTCACAAAAAATTCCATTTTCACCCATGTTTCCCTTCCATAAAAACCCTCAAAATCCCATCATTTAACCTCTACATCATTCCAAAAACCATTTTAGACTTTTTATCTCTCTTTTATTTGGTTTCAAAACCCTTCTTTCATTTACCGAAACCCCTGTTTTGCCTTAAAAATCACTATTTTTTGGCCTAAAAATAGTCTTTTACACTATAAGGCATTTAAGCCCTCGAGGACTTATTTCCTTAGTGATTTTCCTCCATGTGACCTAAAGCCTCGCAATCGGGTGCTAAAAACCTTAAAAAACCTTTTCCGAAACCCAACTTTCCTTTGTTTTTTCATTTTCCCGATGTTTTGATTTAAATGAATATAGGTCGTTGATCTCTGCAGATCAATGGCCATTGGCTCATCGCATCGCAGGAATTCATTGCAATCGGTAATTGAAATTCCCTTATCCTTTTTACTTTTCTATCCTCTGATTCCAATCCACTGATTTAATCGCAGCTGTCGAATCCACAAGAACCGACGGCCAAGATTTAATCGCGTGCTGCTTAGAGCACTCTGACATCATGCCCGCTGATTAAATCCTGACCGTCGATCATCCTTTAGATCTGATGGCTGGCGCATAATCGCATATGACAAATCCAAAGTTCCTTACCCTTTGACCTTCGCCGATGCGATGCTTTGATGAGATCTCAGCCGTTGAATCCACAAGAACCAACGGCCCAGATTCAATCGCACTCCTCCCTTCGCCTTCTGCTGATGCCATCCCTGATTAAATCCTGACCATTGATCTCTCATCCCGATCCAACGGCTAGCGCTTAATCGCACATCGCAAATCCAAAAGTCCCGTTTGCTATTCACCTGCGATGTGCGATCCCCGATTTAATCCTGACCATTCATTCTGCCGGATCCAACGGTTCGCGCTTCATCGCAGTTTTGCCATCCTCTTGACCCTTCATACACCGTATTTAATCTCTGCCGTTGATCTTCTCAGATTGGATGGTCCACATTACTTACCCCCTTCAAAACCCCACCCTTCCTTTCTCCCCCATTTTTAATCTCCACCGTCCATTCCCCTGATCGGACGGCTCACATTTAAAACTGCCATTTGACCCCACCTACCTTTTCGCCCCCGCAGCTTGCCCTCCATCATGTTTTATCTGCACCATCAGATCTAGAGCCCCTCATCTGATGGCTGAAACTCCATATCACGTAATTTTTTGCCTGAACGTTAATGCCAAAAGATTACGCGAAATGGGCGGTATTAAAAAGACAGGTGTCAAGCAACGAAGCATATCGCGTTTTCTTGGGCCAAATTCAAAACTGCTTCGACGCCGCGTGAATACCACCAACGATTTTTCTAATTACCACCCTTCTCCGCAACAAGTATTTTTTCTTTTAATCCCAACCATTCATTTTTTTGATTGGACTGCTCCTGTTGTTTCGACATCTCAACCATTTTCCTCTCATTATTCTCCCAAGCGCTAAAAAAAAAACAATCTTGGCCATCCATTGTATTAATCTGACGACCTAGGTTAGATCGAACACCAAAGCCTTTCCCCCTCCATCTATCCTCCGAAGATTTTATCGTGAGATCTCCACTGTTCATTTATTTTATCCAACGGCTCTGATTAAAATTCCCTCCATTTGCATTTCCCCTCCGCATTATAAATTCCCGATCAATCTCAGCCATTGATCAATCTAGATCAATGGCCTAGACTTAATCTTCCATCCAGTTACCCAATCACCTCGCCGTCAAACCTATCGAGCAATCTCAATCGTCGATTGATCTGGATCGATGACCACGATTAAACCTCTCCTCCAAAGCAGCCTAAACCTATTTCCATCAGATTTTTCATGAATTTGTGTATTTTTGCAGGTTTTAAAAGTTTTTTCTACAACTTTAAAAGGAAAAGAATGCCGAGGATGACGATCCCACAGGCCTTTATTCACGAAGAGAAGGAATTTATAGGGGTTCACATCATGATTTTACCCATGTCTCATGAACATTGGTGATGTTATAAAACCCTCTGCGCGCCTGCATAGCAACAAAAAAAGTAAACCTTAATTAGACAAAGGGTATCAGTGTACAACATTAGATCAAAGCAGAAATGAAGACTTAAGGATTTTCAACACAGTTTTGAGGGATTAAGGCATAAATTCGACTATCAAAGACCTAATCCACACAGTTAAAGATAGTATGAAGACCTGAAGATGAATATTAAGCCTAATTAGTCCTAAAACACAGAACAAAGACATATTTAATGTGTTTTAGGACAAAACAAGGAGATCTATCAGTCCGAGAAGCCTCCACTGCCACATCAGAGGCTAATTGAGTCCTCTCCAGCTACCAAAGGAGCCACCTGCAGCCTCAATAAATCAAAATAAGGCCTAGTTATTGCCAAAACAGAAGATATTTTCTTAAAGACAGCTGAATAGTTATTTTAAACAAAAGAAGATATTTCGAACTGTCAGTAAAGTTATTGTAAGAGATAAATAGGCCTCGAAGTCCACCTTTTTGCCCATTAAGCCTAAAATAGTAGAAATAGAGTTAATGAAGCAGAGTTGTAAATGAAATACATTCCTGCCTTAGGCCTTGCATGGTTTTCAAGGCTAGGATTTGCATTTAGTGTAGAATTTATTGCACTTCAAACCCAAAACTCTTCTACCTCCTCATTTCTTCTATAAATACTTCTGAAGAAGATGAGAAGTTGGTTGGTTGGTCACTAGTTGTAATACTAAAACTCTCTAAAGTAATACATAGTCTGTTGAAGTTGAAGAAGAAATTGAAGTCTTGGAAGCTTGATGATGTTGTGACATGCTTGTTCTTGAGAAGGCTCTATCATTGGATCCCTGAGCTTGGATGTTGGTGATGTATTCTGAAATGTCTGTTGTTTTTCCTATTTTCATTATGTTTCATAATCTCTTACTATAGTAGGATAAAACGTTTAGGCTAAGAAATGACTCTTGGAAGCACCTTAGACCTGTTTATCCTTCACTGTTTTATGTTTTCTTCTGCTGAGGTATTTTAGAGTCTTTAATCTCTCTCTTTAGTCCTCATGCTTGTTTATTTCTCTAATAGTTCATATAGTTGGTTCCAACATGATTTATGGTTTTCCCTGCTTGTCTACTACCACTTGAAAGTTGTTATTGAAGTCTCCCTTTGAAGTACCATTTTTTATAGTTAGCCAAGGAGGTCTGTTTTGATCATACCCTTTGTCCCTGCTTAAATCGTTGTTTTAAAGGTCTTTTATAGTTGTGATCATAGATGTATTAGGTGTTCCCTCTTCTATGACTGCAATGATCAGTGAATCTTTTATGTTTTCTAACTCCTTTGAAATAAAATATTTGAGGAAATAGGATGTGCTCCCAAATCTTAGATTTCATTTTAAAAGTTGTCTTGAAGTAATTATTTTCTTAAAGTGAGGTTTTTAGAATCCATGGTTAGCCCTATCTATCAAATACCTCTTTATGTTCAAGTTACGCTTTTAAGTTCCCTTTTTTGAGATTTCAAACTCTCTTTTCAAACCATTAATGTCCATCTAATTCACAAAAACCAAAGGATCCTATGGCCAAGTTAGATTTGCCCTTTGATATCCCATATCCACTTGTGAGCTTGTTACCAACTTCATTTTGACTCCATTTCCCAATGAAACTGACACTCCTTCTTTCTACTTGCCTTTCATAGACCTTTCATATTCTGCTATACCAATTCAACCAAACAAACACTTGCACTTAATAACTAGTCTAAAATCAATACTTATAAGCAAACAAGATATATCTTTGCTAAACCTTTGAGAGATCCCTCTTTGAGAACAGGAGGAATAGATCCTGGAACTCTAAAGATTGGTTCTGATGTTGCCTTGTCTTTTGGTTAGCCAATATATCAAAACACAGGACCCCAACACCTTGAAATTGAAACATTAATTCAAGATCAACTTTAAAATTAATTCAGTCAACCTAAGGAAGCATTGGAACCTAACGAAATTTTTTTTAGAGGTCTATCCTAGTGACATGTTCCGACATTGTTAAAATTAGCAGCTGTCATTTGCTACATGGGTTTAGAAAACACTAGTACGGACTTGTGCTCCCCCGTACCGTCTCGTATATAAAGGGAGACCCTCATAGGTTCAAATCCTTTATCCATAGGAAGCTGAGTCTGCAGCCTTGTAATCGTGATACACTAAACACAGCATTCAAGGAGACTACCTGCACATACATTAAGTCCTTCGTAATTTCTCTTTCATTTGATCACTAAGGTGTATATGGCAGTTCATGGAAACTTGGTACACTGTCTTGCTTAGATTACCTGAGTAGTCATTTCGATCTTTTCTTGACTCCTTAAAAAGTGAAGAGATCATTGAGCACTTTTCCTTTCACGCTCGTTTAATATTGAAAGTGACTAGAGTCATCTTTTGACTATTTCTCGACTCTTAAAACATGAAACAAAAAAGTTCCATTTCAATATCGTAAAATTAATTACCCACAATCACATGCCTGTTAAACATTTTCTACTTGGATTTTTTTTTGTATTTCCTTAGAGTTTGATCTTGAAGCCTTGATTGGTTATCTCATTTCCGTTCCTATGTTGAAATATTGTCACAGTGGCGAAACCACCAGTTTCCTTGTCTTCTTCACTATATCCTAGTGGTAGTTCTTTTCCTGACATTTCTTTCGAAACCCCTCAGTCCACTAGGTCTGCCGCATTTTCGCAACCTATCCTCCTGACTGTCTCGCCTCTTGCTACCCTATCTCCTCCTGAAGGTTTGGTTGAGTTCAATTGGCCACCTCAGGGTGCTTGGTCTGGCTTTGGGAGCAAGGAAGAATTCCCTCCTCTTACCTCGGGATCTCCATTTTTAGCCGTTGCTTTACCTCCCAGTCCTCTTCATCTTTTCGACGATCTTACGGCTTCATCAGACATAGATTCTTCGAGTCCTATCGGTAGTGAATAACTGCATGTTTCTATAGGATAATATCAGCTTTTCCCAGAAGATCTCCCAAATGTCTCCAATCAACATTCTCCTCAATTAGTGTCTCTTCCACCTGGTTATTGTACTTTGAGTCAGATTATTTCTGGTGTTGTGTCCATAGCACAGTACAGTACATTGAATCCTCCAAGGATTTTGATCCTTCTTACATCAGGAATGTTTCCTTCGCCACCGAGCTCGTTGGTCATTGTTACATCTGTCCCAGTCCGACCTACCGTTTGTGTGGCTTCATCTCCACTGGTTGTTAGTACGACTCAGTTGTTAGGATATTTTGCTACTCACATATCTATCTTTCTTAATCCCATGTGGCCTGTCAGACCCACTGTGAGTAGATAAAAACCTCGCGCTGTGGAAGCCATGCCTATTTCTAGTGCAGCTACAATTTCTACTTCTATCCCTGGTGACCTTAATTTCGATGAGTATCTATTGGTTGTCCAACAATACAACTCTCAGGGTTCTCAGCATCCATAAGCTCCTGTCAATCCTCTGCATCATTACAATGTCTATGGTAATCTCGTAAATTTGCCTCCCATCGATCCTAATCGATCTGTTTATTTTCCTTCAACAGATCCCTATCAGACCGTCCCTCATCAAGGGCCATTAATACAGGGACAACCCTCAGGGTTTACAAGGACAAACCTTATAGGGACAACCTTTGGTCCAACAGGGACAACCCTTTGGTCCTCAGGGAAAACCTTATGGTCCGCAGGGACAACCCTTACAAGGACAACCTTTGGTCCAACAAGGACAACCCTACGGTCCATCTGGTCAACCTCAGTTTCGACCAGGAGTGTCTTATGTTCCTGGGGGGAAAATGTATCCACCACAGGGCCAACCTTTTGTGCAACAGTAGCAACCTTACGTTCCGCAAGGCCACGTTTTTGTACAACAAGGACAACCCTACGGTTCTACTCCCAATCAACCTAGTTTTTAGGGGCAACCTAGTCCATCACAACGATCGGGCCAAACTCTTCCACAGGGGAAACTCGGTGGCCCTTAGTATCCAACCCAAGCTGCTCCACAGGGATAGCCTGCCCAGCCTCAACAGCTGATTCAAACTACCCAACCCGCTCAGCAGTCAGTTCAACCTGTTAAACCTGCTCAACAGCTGGTTCAGCCTGTTCAACCAGCTTAGCAGCTCATTCAACTTGCTCAGTAGGTACCACCTACTTAGCCTCAAGGTGATACTTACCCTCCTCAAGGTCAATTTCTGGCTGTATATAGTGCTCCCTAAGGTTTTAATTATTACCCTCAAAATCAATCCCAGATGGTGTATAATCCACCTCAAGGAAATGCTTACATTCCATAGTAGAATCCATATGTTGCTCAGCAAGGACCTCAATGGTATGCTTAGAATCAGTATCCCGGTCCTCAACCCCAATATAGGCAGAACTGTCCAGCTTATAACCCCCATGGACAGAATCCTCCGAGACAAAACATATAGGGCCAAAATTTCTCTCAGCCTGGGTGGAATGTTAACACTGGTCCTTATCAACGACCTCCAATGCCTTTTAATCCTCAATTGTCATTTCTTGCTATGTTGGAACTGCCTGATGTGTCAAAATTGACAAATGATCCAATTCTTCATAATCCGTATTGGCCTCTAGTTCCAACCAAAATTCCTGGTGATTGTCCTAAGTTTGAGGGCAAGTCTAGAGAAGACCCACAAGCACATGTTATGACATACCATCTTTGGTGTTCCTTTAACTCTTGGGTTGATGATTCCATCCAACTCCGTCTTTTCCAACGGACTCTTACTGGTGCCGTTGCAAAGTGGTACATTGAATTATCTCATGGCATCTTCCAAGATTTCAAATCTTTAGCCATGGTGTTTCCCACACATTTTCATTTACTAGTTCGATATGAGATCGAAACGCACCTCCTCACATCCTTGAAGCAAGATCGAGCTACTCATATCTCAGATCATATTCATGAATGGAGGCATCGACATCGCTTGATCAAGTTTGATATTCCTGATCAGCTTCTAACTGATTGGTTCACTACCTCGTTTTTCAATCAAATCACTAAAGACAGAGCTATGGAGGCATGTGTAACCGAAGAACAGGCCATTGCTCATGCCGAGTACCTTTATCTTGTGTACTCCCAGTCTGGCACATTGTATGATATCTTGCCTGATGCTCCTCGACCTGGAACTTCCAAAGCATCGACGACACCATCCCTCGACGGTATCATTGGTTTCGTGTCTCATACTTCTCGGAAGTATTCTCCTTTGAACATTGGGAAGCAAAAATATAATCCTTGCAATGATATTGCTTCTCATCCTACCCCAAATTCTGGTAAAACCGTGGAAGTAAATGTCGTTCAGGCCAATATAGCGGATAAAGCTTCCAAGGGAAAAAATAAGGGTAAAGGTAAGGCCAAAGCAGATACCTCGAAATAGGATTCTTAGAAATCTCGTGCTGATGATGGTTCACAGCATAAAACAAAGTATCCTTGCTTGATTTGTGATGAAGATCACTATACCAAGGACTGTCCTCGATGGGCCGAAGTGAGTAGATTTCTCAAAGGCACCCAAGGAACTTCGGATGTTCCCAAAGAACCTTTTCCACCAAAGGAGACCCGGATGGTAGAGAAACCTTAGTCCTTTGCCCCATTTGGCTCTCAGGTCTTCATGACGAACATTTCTCCATTCGTTTCTATCGCTACCTGGTCGAAAGATTATACCAAACCACGTCAGGTAGCAGGAAAAGTGATCACTAATGGTCCACCTCCTTTGCCTGCTTCTGGCCCTCTTCAGTTTTAAAGGCCCAATACTGATCCCATTGTATGACCACCTTCCAAAGGTTTACTCTGTAAGTATTCTTACAATACCAATGCTTGTGCTGCTCAACATTACAATATTGTTGAGGATTTGGCTCAGGCGCCATCTACAATTTCTACATTAGAAGTACTTCAGAGTTGTCCATCTTAATGGAAGGCTTTGTTATCTGTGATCGGTGGGGTTGATCCTATTGATTCAAGCCTTATCACTTTCAATTTGGAGAATTTCGTCCCACGTCTCCCGCACTAGCTTGCGCTTATCATACAAGTTGGCATTAATGGACTGAATATCCATTGAGTAGTTGTGGACAAGGATGCGTCTACATGTGTCATGTCATTTTCCTGCTGGAAAGCCATAGGTTCTCCAACTTTGAATTCATCTCCAAATGCTCTAGAAGCATTTGATGGAAGGGAATCTAAACCTCTTGGTTTTCTCACTAGTTTACCGATTACTCTAGAAGGGAAGACATTTAATGTCGAGGTTGAAGTAGATGATGCCAAGCTCAATTAAAATCTTCTCCTCGATCGCAGTTGGGCTCATGCCATGTTTTGTGTTCCACCCACTCTATTTCATGTTTTGAAATTTCTACATGAAGGAAAGATCGTTACTATTGATCAGTTGTTGTTCTTCACTTCCTCTTCCGAGAACAACGTTCCGTACGTGGATTAAATTCCTATGCCTTACGAAAGCGTAGCGTCGGGTCTTTTCAAAGATCCTGCCCTCATGGGTATTTTTCCTCTTCCTCCACCCAACATTTTTTAGATTAATATGATGTCTCGGTCTGACGACCCGTGGATCATCCCATCGCCTAAGCAGATTGATTCTTTTGGATATTCGATGTCGTTAAGTCCGATAGAGATTGACTATTGTGAGCTTATTTCGTCTTCAGAGTCTTTGCCTCTTGATCATGCTCCTTTGAGAATGTCTTTCAATGCTTATTCTCAATCCCCATGGCTCGAAGATTCGGATTCGCCCGATCCCTTGAAAGAGATATTTCCCTCCAATGAAGCCATCGTGGAAACTATGTCTCTCAAGGATCCTCCATGGGACGATAGTCATCATCATTCCCGATTCATTCCTGGCCTCAGGGCCATGTCTACGTGTCTTGAGAGGTTCGCTTCTCAGGTTCCTTCTCCTCTACTTCAAACGCCTATTCTGGCACATGAAGTTTTTACAGAGGGTAAATTGAGTAATATCACACAAACGATGCCTATCGAAATTTCCATGAAACTGGGAATTGTTGAGAACATCCATATCGGGGTCACATGTTCTTCCGATGAAGTCTAGGTTTATACTAGCCTTTTTCGTTAGTTCTACAACATCTTTGCATGGTCTTATGAAGAGATGCCCAGCATCGATCCTAGTATAGTAGTGCATGAGGTTTCTACTTATCCTGGTGTGAAGCCTGTTCACTAGAATTTTCGTCCTGTGCACCCTATAAAGGCTGCCGCTATTGAGGGTCAAGTTGAAAAACTTCTAAAATCTGGTTTTATCTATCTGATTCCCTTGATAGAATGGGTGTCCAATATTTTCCCTGTAGATAAGTAATAGGGTACCATTTGGGTCTTTTTTGATTACCGTGACATTAACCGGGCTTGCCCTAAGGATAATTATCTTACTCCCTTTATTGATCAAATCATTGATGACTATGCGGGGAGTGAAATTTTTTCCCTTATGGAAAGCTTTTCTGGCTACAACCAGATTAACATTCTCCTGGCTGATAAACATAAGACTGCCTTTATCTGTCCCTGGGGTACTTTCGTATACAAAAAGCTCCCTTTCGGTTTGAAAAATTTTGGGGCTACATTTCAGTGAGAGATGTCATATGCTTTCCATGATATTAAACACATAATTCAGCCTTATCTAGATGACCTTCCAGCTCATTCAGCTAAGCGTAACGACCATCCCAACCATCTCCGTCAGATTTTTCTTCATTGTCGATGCTATAACATCCAACTAAATCACATTAAGTGTGTCTTCAGCATTGACTCCGGTAGACTCTTAGGGTTTATCATTTCCAAATATGGGATCCACCTTGATCCGCTCAAAGTTGATGCTATCATTAATCTCCCCTCTCAATCCTCATTACTTCAGCTGCAGAGTCTGCAGGGGAAGGCTAAATTTTTACGCCATTTTATACCTAACTATGCCGAAGTGGCTAAAGGATTCACGTGGTTACTACAGTAGGGCATCCTATTCCTTTTGGATGAGATCGCCCATAACTATTTCGATGCATTGAAGATGTTGCTTGTCAACGCTCCTCTGTTGTGTCCTCAAAATTATTATCGCAATTATTCCCTCTATTTGGCCGCCGCTTTTAGCATGATTGCCATGGTTTTGGTACAAGATGAAGATGCCGGTGATGAACATGTTATTCACTATCTATGTCATAACCTTCTCAATACTTAAACATGATATGAAAATGTCGAGAAGTTGGCTTTGGCTGTTGTTCAAGTTGTTCAACATTTTTCGTCACTACATTCTATTGCGTACAGTGAATTTCATTTCTGACTGCAACCCTATGACCTACATATTGTCTCGACAATTGCTGGGGGCCAAGTACTCGAAGTGGATTGTCATCCTCCAAGAGTTTGATTTGGAATTTACTACTGCCAAGTCAAAGAAATCATTAATATTTGCTGATTTAATCTTTTCCCTCCCCTCTGACTCCACTCCGTCTGGTTCTGAGGAACACATTCTGGACAATACACTTTTTCTTATCAACACCCTTGATCCTTGGTATGGTGATATCATCGTGGTAAGAAAACAACTCAGTTCATATTCAATCATATCATTTCTAGGTTTGGTGTCCCTCAAGACATCGTTACCAATCATGGTTCCCATTTTCGACATTATATGGTGGTGGAGCTGACTTCCAAGTTGGGTCTGCGTCATGATAGCTCAACGTCGTACTATCCTCAAGCCAATGGCCAAGTTGAAGCCGTGAATAAAGTTCTTTTCACCATGCTTCAACGTATGATTGGGATGCACAAATAAAACTGGCATCTCATGTTATTTTCGGCTCTTTAAGAATACCAAAACTCAGTTAAGGATGCGACCGAATTCACTCCATTTCAGCTTGTTTACGGTCTGGAAGCTACCCTTCCGAGTGAGTGTGAGATTCCTTCGCTCAAGATAGTTTTTGATTTGCTACCAAACACTTCACCAAAAGAAGAACGTCTTCTCTACTTAGAAAGGCTGGATGAAACTCACCGGTTTTCTATTTTGGTCATCGAAGCAAAGAAAAAGCAGGTTAAAGCTCACTTTGACCAGTCAGTTTCTCCTCGTTCCCTCATAGAAGGAGATCTCGTCCTCCTGTATGACCAAGCTCATGATAAGCTAGGGGCAGGAAAATTTCAACCCATGTGGCATGGGCCCTACATTGTTAAATGTGTTTTGTGAATGGGGCCTATGAGCTTATTGACTATGAAGGTCATCCTCTGGATCAACCCAGAAATGGGTTGTATCTTAAAAAATCTTATGCATGAGTCATTCATGCATGTTTTGTGTACATAGGTTTTCTTTTCATTTTTTTGCATTTTTGGCTTGGTGTGCTTTGTGAGCGTTTTCCTGCTTATTGGGTCATTGCTTATTGTGTAGATGTCTATTACCCCTTCTATTGGTTTCGTGCATGGTTCTTCCCGCAGTACCCGAAACCTGTCTTTAGCAGCCTGGGTGATTTATGATCTTGTTGGTGAGTTGATAGATCTTCAAGGTATCTGTCTAGGATGAACTACAAACAATGTCACTGAGTATAGTGTTGTTACTAAACTATTGAGCGAGCCGATTACGCTCGGCATTCGTGCATTGATTGTAAATATAGACTCACAGCTTGTCGTTCTTCGACTTAATGGACATTATCTGGTTAGAAACCCTCACATCTTAAGGTTGTATTTACGTGTTCGTTTGTTTGAAAGAAATTTTTATTACATTACATATCAACATATTCCTAGGAAAATGAATGCATTTACTGATACAGTGGCTAACATTGTATTAGATAGACATTTGCGTAATTTTTAAAAATCATTATCACATGAAAAATATCCATATAGGAATATATATATATATATATATATATATATATATATATATATATATATATATATATATATATATATATATATATATATATCGAATATTTGCATAAGTTTACATCATAAGTTAAAAAAATATGTATGTTTTGATTACATCTTGAGACATCATGTCTCTCAAAAATATGCAGAAATAAAACCTAGGTGTCTACTCGGCATGATTCTCATGATAGCATGTCATTTCCCGTACAAGTCGCCTTAGCAAGCAGTGAACTCGGTTTGACACCCCTGCAGTGTGTCTATGTTATGCATGAGGAACATGATCGAATCATGCATAGTCTAGAATACCATGGTAGATTCCCTCCAAATTGCATATGATTTCCTCCTCCTTTCCTCCCTCACCATGAGGGGCAATATTAAAGTCGCGAGGGATCCACCTCGCTATCAGGGACATACCTGCAGGTCTCTCTGGGCCAACATCTGCATCACATGGATTTAATGTCAGAACATGCATAAAAAAAATTCATAATACTGATAAAAATAAAAAATGAGTCTTTCCAAGTACTTCATCCCACTCCTCTCCTTCTGGGAGTGGGAGATCTGCTTCACTAGTGAAATCTGTGCCAGAGTATGGCCAATCCTCCACAAAGATTAGCTATCGGTGGAGCCACTCGATGAACTATGGTCTTCAGGACATCTGTTGACCACCCCTTGACCTTGGCATTAGAGCTGCCCAACGGGCCATCCGTGGCTCCTGTGCTGGTGGTGTCGAGACTATCACCTCATGATGCTGAAATATTGGTAGTCGTTCCAAGATGAACGATACCAGAATGGACCTGTAACCAAACTTCTTTGGCTTGGTTTTCTTGCACTTTGTCAGTTGACGTTTCATGTCGATTGTCACTGCCTCTGCAAAGTTGTAGAGGGTTGGTGTCATGAAAACTACAACAAAAAGTAGTTGGGTCTTTGTAGCTTCATGTGGTGCTTGTGATCCTGCAACTCATGTGATGGTGTGCAACACTACCTTTAGTGCCAAGTCTAGAATAGTCTGGATATCCAATTTTCTGCTGCCCTATCCTTTCCTTGCCCCTAGACACACCCTGTCAATCACCATACTCATGTTCTCCATTGTGGACCGAGTGCCAGTCAGGATTGGTACTTCCCCCCTCCGCGACAGTCCTGTTATGAAATAAACGTCAGAAACATAAATCATGAGTTCTTGATCATGAATAATGAACTTTTCCTGATCAACGTCCCAGGCACTAATCAAGTATTGCAACAGATCTGGTTGAGCTCTGAGGCAAGGTGTCATGAAGAATTTCTTGAGCCCACAATATCTAAGAGCTTCCATGCATATTTTTTTTTGCATGACAAGTTCGTCTTCTTCACTGTGATCTCATTCTTTCCATTCGATCACCATTTTGCTGCTTCACACCTGAAAAACAATTCATATGATTGTTATTAGATGAATTCAAAGATTTTTTTTGGTTAAAATGGGCATTGTTGTCTGCATTTACACACTAAAATTGTGCACTATGATTGGTGTGAATGTTTTAGAAATAGTCGCGCCAATGGGCACGCCCTAGTTTAGCATTTTGGTCTGTTGGCGCGAGTCCGTGCCTCATACCCATGCCAACCGCTGCGCCCTAAATTTTGCCAAATTCCCCCATAAACACATAAAATTGGGGTTTCAGGTAATAAAAAAGGAATCAAAAGGAAGGGAAGGATGCTAGCTCTTACCTGGAACTAACAGATTCAATATTGGTCCGCTGGATTTCCTGCTATCACTACCGCAAAATCACTATGTAAAAAGGGTAACTATTTCTCCACAAGAGGTAAGAGTGAAAAGTAATTATTTTTTACCATTTTTGGCATTTTATAACTTTTCAAAACCCTAATTAGGTTTTAAGACATATTTTTCGATTATTTCACTATGTTATTTCGAGAAATGGGTTTTACGTGCGTCTCTTGTGCAACGACATGTTTTTAATGTAACGATGATGAAGTAACAAGTTTTATTTTATACTTTTTTCGGACTCGGTAAAAAGACGAAAAAGTCACTGTTGGAGTTATCTTTAGGCTCTTTTTTGACTCTCTAAAACTAAAAGTATTGTTGAGACTCTTGTTGTTTTGAACTTGTTAAATGGCTGTGGAACGATATCTACCTAGCATACATTTACCCCTTTTTCGGGCTAGGATAGATTATTTACGAAAAAGGAATACCTTAGCCTATCACGACTAAGAGGTTCTTTCAAACATTGTTTTCTACCCTTTTGGATCTGAGGCACTATTTATGAAAAGGGACCTACTGGATTTTTCTTTTCCGCTTCTTTTCAAACTCTCTAAATATGAAAAGGTGCCGAGTTCTTCCTTTGTTAGACTCGTTAAACCCTAATGACATCGGAAATTTTCACCATGACGTTAACTGAGTTCCTCCTTCCTAGGGCTCGTAAAATGTACTAGGATGGATTTGTACGAAGGAAAAACTTATATCACAAGCATATGTTATCCCCTTCAAGATCATTTTTCAAAAATAATTGGGGTACTTGCTAGAAATGGTGGGGGAAAATGGAACCTGTTTTAAGTTGTGTCAGTAGTATGTCACTCTTAAAAATGACACTCATCTGCATTTGTGTCGGATTGGGGAGATCTCATTTCATCCTTTTTTCCTCCATGGGTTTGGGTAATCTATCTGACCTCTCATATGTTCTTTGCCACGTCATCATGACCTTAGATCCCTTGATGTCAAATACTGCCAAATCCAGAGTCGTGTCGCTGATATGTTCAAGAGAAGTTTTCCTTTGCATTTTTCAACCTCCCTCTGATCCTCTATTTGGTCCCGATTCACTATCATCATTTTCCTTTGTCTCACGTCGATGATGTGGGAAACATTATGGCCCTCCTTCGACCAGTTCACTTCCTGTCGACTTCAGCTCATTATCCAGGAATTTGACCTAGAGACTCCCTTCCGGTACCTTGGAGCTTGCATGCCTCAATGGCAGGTTCTTCGTATTTGATGATAGGTCCACATCATTGGCCTTCGATCGAGTGATTCTGTGGGTGTTAGACGCCAGATCACTGTTCAAATTCTATGGATTGTACCTATTGTACCTTGAGATCCATTATCATTACTGGTGGTTTCTCTCGTGTCTGTTAACAAATTTCATCATTGGATGATAATCAAGTGATTTTCTTGGATGTTCGACTTCAACTCACATATTCACATGCTTCAATTTGTACTTGTTTTGGTCAAGATGGAGTGCAAGACCCTGGGTTTTGTCTGATAAGATCTAGGCTATAGGATATTGTGGTTTATCATGACTTGTTGCATGACTCTTTTGATTGGATGGCTACAACCATACTTGAGTCTATTTGTTGATCCTTACTACTGGATGGCTGTGTCCATACCTCAGATCTCAGTTTTTATGTACTCTATTATGGATGGTTGCGCCCATACCACATGTTAATGTATTAGAGATATCAGTTGTATTTGTACTTGCAGGTCTTTCGAAAGTAGTGTTTTGTTTGAATGCATTCTCATAAAGCATTTCACCCCTCCCTCTCTCTCGGAACTCATGCTTTAGGGGGTATCTGTTACATATCATTTTGTCACTGTCCCTGCAATCCCCATCCCAAACATTGGAGGACCATTTCTGTGACTAATAAGAAGTGTCATGCCTTGAAAAGACCACCATTGTATCCCTTTCTATGAGGACAACATTCCTTCTGTTAACAATCCCTTGACCAGACCATCAGAAACACATGTTTTTGGGTTGGCGCTGGTAGACTGTTATGCCCTCTCGCCAATGAGGAAGATTAACATTGGGCCCCATGCCCATTGGCACTCTGTCCCAGCGAGCTACCTGTGCCAAGCTATTTTTGGAATTTTTTTTAAATATAGGGGTGAATTTTCCATGCTAACAACTTCGTGGGTGATTAAGCTTGGGTGGTTCGACTGAATAACCACGAAAGCCCTCCTTTGGCCTCTCGTTTTGAACTTTTGGGGGAACCTCCAAAAGGATAAGGCCTCCCTTCCACCATTTTAGGGATCCAAAACTCGTCCTCTCCCTCTATAAATAAAGCTATCTCCCATTGATACACTAGCTGAACAGCTGAATAGCTAAAGAGGAATTGTTGAACATCTTGTTGGTGAGATAGAGCAGAGAAAGAGACCTTTGTTGAGAGAGAGCTTAGGCTTGTGTCCTCGCCTCATCCCAATCCTCCGACGATCCTTCGAGATGCGCTTTGACTGAACCCGCTAAAGGAGGCTGCAACGTTAAGGCTCCAGTTGTAATCTATTTCTTTCTATTTATATATACATGACTAATGTTTGGTTCCCATCTTGTGTTAATATGGTTTATTTTACACAATATGTTTGATCTTCCTTGACTGATTAGCTAGTTATGAATGCAATCATTGTCTTGTATGCTGCTTTCGTCCTTTGATCTTTGTGTAGGTATTTGAGTACCATTGCTAAAGGACCGCGACCTGTCGGGACAGAGACTAAGAGGCTGCCACTGCTATAGCTATGACAATCACATTGGACTATAGGTAGGACAATATATCCCAACCCATTTCATTCGTTAACTAGGAACCTACACAATAGCCTCTTCCCTTGTTACTAGAGCCACTCTAGGGCTAGAGGGATCGTCTATGTCTGCGGAGAGGATTGGCCTACACAACAACATCAATTACAGTACATTACATCATGATATCTGCTCATCTTGGACATGAATTGATGAGGGAGGCATATCCCATACTCAACACATAAAATATTATAACATCAGAAAGTGGTCTACAGATATAGACTCATGATAAGATGACCATCTGAATAATGACCATCATACGAATGATTTGGTACTACTTGTGAAATCATAGCTCGGATGGATGAAACTAGATTCAGGGTATTCTATCTCGTTCACTCGATCACTTAAGTACAAGTCTAACCATGTGAATATGTGATCTGAAGTCAAACATGGGAAAACACCGTTTGATTACCAACCAATGATGTGAGTCATTAACGGATGCGAGAGAAACCACTGTTGATGATAATGGCTCTCAAGGTACTGTAGTACATTTTTGATGGTGTGAATAGATGATTTGGTGTCGAACACCATAAAAAGTCTTTCGATCGAAGGCCTGTGATGTCAACCTATCACCGGAAGCAAGAAAATTTTTGTTGATGTAATAAAGATCCAAGATACTGAAAGGTTTTCTATAAGTCAGCTTCCTGGACGATGAGTTGATGTTAACATTGAGCGACTCATCACAAGAGGGCATTGATGTTTCCCCCATCAACAACATGAAACAAGAGTGATGATTTTAGAGACAAAATGTGACTGATGAAGAAATGTCAGGGATGGTAGCCGTGAAATGAGGATTTATGAGTATTTCAAAGGATGAGGAATAACTAAGTGAATTCTCTTGAACATATCGGCGACACTGAATAAATTGGTAGCATTTGACCCAAAACCAAAGTGATGGATAGCGTGATAGACCATAGGTATGATAGAATCTCAAGTAGATTACCCAACCCAAAAATCATTAAGATGAAGTGAATAAGTGTCATGTTCAAGCGTGACTTGCTACAATAAAGTTTTTTATCCCTTTCCAATTTTCCCTAGTCATTGTTGACCAATACCTCTTTATTTTTTAACAATCTTGAGGAGGATAACATATGTTTGATGTATAATTCCACCCTTCGATTGAATCCATCAATATTTGATGCTTTAACAAGTCTAGAAAAGGTGAAACTCGATCTTTTCATGATGGACAAGTCTGTCACTATTTGATGCCTTAACGAGTATAAAGAAAGTGAAAACTCAGTCATTTTTCATGTTTAGAGAGTTTGTAAAAGGGACTAAAAGAAAAATCCACAAGTTCTTTTTCATATAATAGTCCCTCATATCCGAAAAGTCATAAAATAATACCCAAGAGAACCTCCTATCCATGTTGGACTAGGGTTTTCATTTTTTGTAAACATAATCTATCTTGGTCCGGAAAAGGGCTAGACTTATACAGAGTAGATGTCGTTTCAATTCCTTTTATGAGCTCGAAAAGACAAGTTCTTGAAAATATTTTCATATTTTGAGAGTCTGAAAGGAGCTAAAAGAGAACTCCAGGGGGGTTCATTTTTCGTGTTTAAAAAAAATTGAAAAAGAGATAAAAATGTGCTCTGAGTTCCTTTTTTATGTTTAAAAAAGCTAGAAAAAGAGATAAAAGTGTGCTTTGTGGTCGAAATTGCATTTCACAATCATGCATGACTAACTCATGATAATCAGTTGTAAACCCACTCAAAGAACCATCAAATGGATTAACAATACCTGTTTAAATATTAAAAATGGGTAAAAACCATAGTCATTAAATATACATAAATTAATAAAAAAGACTATTAAAATAAGAAATTACCAAATCAATTTTACCATTTCACATTTACCATTCGAATTTTAGTGCTCTTAGCCTGTTTTACCCTCGAACTTCAGCGACTGATTACGACATATTATGTGGACCATTTATCATGCCATCTAGATCAGGTATAATATTTTACCTTCCACTTTCTATCGGTTGCATTCTTGTTCATTTTCATGCACATTTTTTAGGGTTTTGGGGCTCCTAGGGTAAATATACAATGCCCTAGGACCAACACACCCTTGGATGTTTAAAAGTGCGTTGCAGAGAGGCTGGAAAGTAGACGAGTTCCTTTGCAACGCTCTGTCTTCCACTTAAGAGTGCGTTGGGCACATTTCAAAAACTTTCATCTTTTTTTCTGCCCAAAATTTCTCCTTTTTTTTGCATGGAATGGATCCTAACTAAGCCTATGGTGTGATTTCAGAATTTGATCGAATCATAATTTTGATTACATGGCGAGAAAGAGAACATGAAGAACAAGATATGGTTTCTCTAAATGATCCTGGCACTGTGAGAGCCCTCAGAGACTGTGGTTTTCTCAAGTACTTCAGACTGTTAGGGATGAAGCAACACATGTAAATATTGCAGTTCTTGATCCGTTCATAGGACCTAGAACTACAGATATTTCACATTGGGGATAAAATGCTCCCAATATTGGTTGATGAAATTTACTTTCTGACAAGTTTTTCGAGATGTGGTGCCCCCATTTCCCTTGTGGGCTCCATCCGTGGAGGTGAAACAATGAAGGACTACATTCAACAATTTTATTGAATAGGAACTGATCATAGCAAATATGGAAAGATAAATATCAAATATGTACGTGATATGCCTTTTCGAACACCCATATTCACTATCAGAAAGCTAGATGGCATCATGACACTAGATGTCATGAGAAAATCATACATGCAGTATGCACTTGAGTGTCTCGAGCCAACCGTGTTCAACTGCACTAGAGCAATATTCCTTTAGATTAAAGAACATCTCACCAAGGTAAAAAGTGGAAAGACCAAAAATTTCAGCTATGGGTCGATATTGATCACTTTTGTTTTGGAGAGAGTTCCATTGATGCAACCACAACATGTGACATAGGGATTAGTTGGTACTAGAGATCCACGGATGCAATGGTGGGTCGAGATTATGGCTATACATGATGATCAGTCATCGATATTGTTTTTCACTCCATTCTTCAGTTGGATCCGAAGACAAAATATCTTCATAGAAGAGAATCCATATGCAGGGATGGATTTCCACGGAGATCCATATTTTATTTTACTAGATGGTGATCAATGGGGTGCTATAGGTAAAATGTTGACCATGTTTTTTCATTTTTTGGTGTTTTTTACCATATTTTTTTGTTTTGTTTTTTAAGTTTTCAAGATTGAACTAAAGATGTTTAATGTATGCAGATGTACGTATCGTTCAACCAGTGGTTCATGCACAACAGGTAGGAGAACTAGCAGAGAGGAATGTCAGTAGATAAGTCCTTCAGGATGTGGATTTAGCTGAGACTCTTGCCGAGTTGCAGAAGCATGTGGAGGGATTAACTCTTGGGATACCGGATACCCAGATCGAGGAGTTACCTATGAGGTTGTAGCGCCATACCATTGGTGTGCCTAGCCATTTGATGAGGGTTTTACACATGATAGCACAAGCAGTGACATGCTATCATGAGCATCACTATGTTTACTTAGATTATGTTATGTATGTATACATTTTGAGGTTAGATGAACTACGTGTCTTGGACACAATTTTTGTAAAAAAACTAGATATAACTCTATTTTACTTCGAGTGTTTTTCTATGATTATGTGAAATCATATTCAATTGTATGATGTGAATTGAAAATCTATCTTTACATATGTTGAAAATGTCTATTTAACACGTAATTCGCCAATGAATGAACCAAAATTTTAAAGTTTCTGGAAATGTGTTGATATTGAATGTAATCAAAATGCCTTTCCAAAAGACGAACTATAAGGAACATGCAATGAATTGCTAGATTTTGGACAATATAAATTCCAGTAAGTTGTAGTACGACAAGTTGTAAGTCCACCCTGATGATGATGTAACGAATTCCAAGTTAAATGGAATCAGAGAGTAGTTCAATCAAAGAGTTATACTCAACGATATTGTTGGTCAATCAATCAATACAAATCCATTGGAAACTCACTAACTCACCACTTGGAGCAAAGATGGCCCATGCTACAGAGGATAAATTATGCATACTATGACTAGCACCATCAACATATCCAACAAATGGTTTCGAAGATTCTGACATCTGCAAAAAATGAAAATAGGATTACTCAGCACATGAAAAAATATAAAACACACAATGTTACACACACACAATCAAAGCATATAATACAGTGCTTACTATGAAAAATTAGGCATAGTAAAATTTAAGAGACAACCCATTTTGAGGCTGCAACAATGTAATCCCATCATAATCTACCAACTCGTAGGCACCCTTAGCCAGAATTCTCTTGAAAATGTAGGGGTCATGCCATAATTTTTCAAATTTCCCTGTTCCTATATTTCCAGCTTCCTGATCATAAAGAAATATTAGGCCTCCTTCTAAGAAGGTGTGAGGCTTGACATTGTGGTCATATTCCGCCTTGATTCATCTCTTATGCACTGCGTTGGCCAATGCGGCTTCATGACGCATTTTATCTGGATGGATGAGATCTAAGAGACATGCCTCTTCTTTAAAATTTTAGGTAGCAGGTCAATCACAAGTTTCAACGATGGTATTTCACATTATATCAGTAAGATAGATTCCAAACTGTAAAGTAGTTGAAAGGGAGTAAATCCTGTCGCATTTCGCACTAAGGTTCAATATGCCTACAAAGCCAAGTACAGGATAAAATGCTAATTTCGTTTATGAACCCCAATCATGCGTTGAAGCATACGCTTAAGAATCTTGTTTATAGCTTCAAATTGTCCATTAGCTTGTGGATAATAAGGGGTAGAACTATCATGTGACAGTCCTAACTTGGCAGTGAACTCATCCATCATGTGATTGCGACAATGTTTTCCATGATCTGTGACTATGGCTTGCAGTACACCAAACTGTGTAACCACATGGTTAAAAAAGAACAATGTAGTTGTTTGTCTCGTGTTGTTAAATGTAGGCATCGCCTCAGACCACTTGGTAAAACAGTCGATGAAGACAATAATATACCCATGCCCCCCGACCAAGCGGGGGTTAAATGTCATGAAGTTAATGCCTCATTTTAAAAATGGTCCAACAATGATGACATGATGCATTGGTGTCGGTGGAAAGAGGGTTTTACGATAAAATATCTAGCAAGCATGAAAATTTCTAACCACGATAATGAAGACACAAAATATGGTAGGCCAGAAGTAACTAGCGCGGAGAATATTCTACACGGTAGCATAACTAGAGAAATGTCCACCACATGCACTAGAATGGAAATGATTTAAAAAAATTACGGCCTCCTCATAAGTGAGGCACCTACGTAAAATGGTATCAACGCCACGATGATAAAGTGTATCATCGACGATCAGATAATCTTTCTTGGTATCAAATACATCATTGTTGCGAGCGAGAGGTATTGGGCCAAAACGTTTGGGTCTGGAGATAGATGATGAAATATCCATACCAAGGGTCAGATGACTCGATGAGAAACAAATATTTGTCCAGAATTGATGGTTCCATAGTAGGATTGATGCTACTTGAAGGAAGGTCACAAATAATCTCAAAAAACACCAAAGACTTCTTTTACTTGGATTTGAGGAATTCCAAATGAAATTCCTACAAAATGACGATCCATTTTGAATATTCCCCCCCAGAAATTGACGTGAAAGAATGTATGTCATACTGGTGCAATCCAAAATGACAATGGTATTTCAGAGCAGGATATAATGGGGAAATATTTGTACATATTGAATACCTACCAAAGCGAGCTTCTCAATGTATGTGTACATAACTTCTATATCATTGAGATTACGAATCAAATAATATATTGGATGTTCAATCCCATCTTCTTCTTGGACTAAAACCATAGCGATGGTTGTATCTGCAGTGATGAGTGTTGGACTATATTAATGACTATTAGATGACTAAGAAGGTACACATAAATTATCAATCCAAGGACATCTGTTATTTCAATGACAGTCGCACTGTCTATGCTGATACATCAAACCAGAAGCAAATCCAGATAAAGAGAAATCGTTGCTGAATCAAATGTTGGAAGGAATAAGTCATGCAGAAATAAAACGATCTATAAGAATGTAATCATGCCTCAATTAATTGTACCTAGTGCGCCACACAACAATTACCCAGCTGGTATATCTAATCACATATGTGTAACAACATAATAATATTGAAATTTAAGCACATCTACTCACAGCTAGAACATCATCAACAACACTTCCACCGATACATAAAGAAAATCAGAAATATGTACAACAGCCTTAACCGCTGCAATCCCTGCAAAAGAGGAGGGCCCTTCCTCCCTAGCAGGGTGCAGGAAGAGAAAGAAACTTAAAACAAAACTAAACCATACAATACATGTAACAGTAGAAACGTTATAACTTTGTATTGATGTGACCAAAATTACAGAGCCAAAAGTAACACTATTTTCCACTAACCTTTTGACCTCAAGGGTCTAGAATTATATAGTTGTTACATGTTTAGAAAAACGAGGAATGAATAAGTCATGATAATATTATGATTCTCATGCTGATAAAAATAGGACACATATAGTTACCAAAACTTCTTAATAAAAATTCCGACTGGAAGAATATAGATTACAATCAAAACCACCTAAAATATGTCATCCTGAAATACAATACGTATGACTTCTACAACTGTTGTGGAAAATCACAGCTATAGCATAACAACAATAAAGGACATGTTAGGTCCCTATATTACTAGTTTAGTCCCTTATTGTTATTAGTGTAGCCCCCTTACTATTATTGTTGTACCCCTGTAACCCCAATATTGTTATTATTGTGCCCTTACACGGTTATTGTTAGGTCGGCTAGGATTATATTGTGGGCCCATGGACTCCTATATATAGAAGGAGGTTTTTTTCATTTGTATCATCCATGAATTTTTCATTTATGTAATGTATTAGAGGTTTCTCCCTCAAAGTGGCTGATTTATAAGGCGTTGATTCCTCTTTTATTCTATTTTTGGAGCTGGCTTCAAAACATTTGGTATCAGAGCTTTGGATTCTAGGGTTTCGCTGCTCCAAACAGGTCATCATGGAATGTTCGCAATAATTTTTTTTCTACAAAGGTGCAGAAGCTAAATTTTTACAGCGCAAAGCCGAAATCCTAAGGAACCTCCTGCAAAAATTTCATATCTTGGTTCACAATATGTTCGGAGATATGATCTGGGGAAGTTAGGCTTTTTTCAGGATCTCGAATTTAAACTAAAATAGGTCATCGTGGATTTTTCGCAATAAATTTTCGTATACGAAGTTTCATAAGCTGAAATTTGTACAGTGTGAATCCGAAATCCAGAGGAATTTCCTGTAAATATTTCAAATCTTGGTTCACAATATTTTTGGAGATATGATCTATGGAAGTTAGGATTTTTTTAGGCTCCTGAATTTCATCTCAAGGAGGTGACCGTGGGAAAAACATCATAATCCTCTCTTTGGGCGTCAGATTGGGATTCTGTAAAAAGTGGCCACAAGTACACAGATGGTAGTTTTCGGTATATCAATTTCAAAGCCGAAGGAGGTAATAGTGACACGTGTCAATTTGTACAAGTTTGCTCTATTGAACTAGTCCATAATTAGGTCATCGTGGGAGATTGGGTATAACTTTGCCTTGAACAATCCAAATCAGGTCAGAACTATGGAATTTGAAAGAAGCTTCAAAGAGCTACTTTAGGGCCGAATTTTAGATATTGAAGATCTGAAATCACATAGATAGTTCAATTTCAATATCGAGCTCATTAAAAGAAAGAAAAAGGTGTGTATTTTTTTCGAATTACATAAGTCTTGTTTGAAAAAAATTAATTTGAATTTATTTCAAGGGCATATTGAAGAATAGATATCAATATTGGGTTCTAAAATTCCCTCTAAAAATAATTCAACACCCATTAAGCCTTCAAAAGGCTCTACTATGACTCATGAAGACGAAGAAACACAACATGATATATCAAAATTACAAGAGCAAGTGCACCAAATTTCGCTATTGAAAAGAGCAATAAAAAATGAAATGGAAGTTTTGAAGAAAGGCATGGAAACTATATGGATGGTTTGAAGAAAGGCATGGAAACTAAGATGAATGGTTTGGAAGCTAAGATGGATGGCATGGAAATGGGCATGGAAGCTAAGATGGATGGAATTGAAGCTAAGATGGATGACATGGAAGCTAATATCGATGAAAAAATGAAAGACAACATGGAAAACATGAAGAATGATCTAAAAGTATAAACTGAAGGTTTGGAAAATTTGATACAAGAAATGTTTCCTAATGGAAAAAATATAGTAGAGAAAACTCATGATGAGAACAAAATAAATGTTAATCGTGATTTCATAAACTCTAATGTTGGATGGAATAATCACCATATTCCAAATATGGATATGAGGGAGTTTGATGGAAAGGATCCCATAACATGGATACTACAGATGGAGAAATATTTTGATCTCAATAATGTGCAAAACTCACAAAAGGTATGCATTGCAACTTTACATTTAGAACAAAATATATTTGTATGGTATCGATGGCTTTGCTCCCGTAAAAAAAATGTCACTTGATCAATTTTTACAAAGGAAATGATAGCACATTATGGGGATACAAAAAGCAACACCTTTTTTAGACAATTGATAAATCTAAAACAAAAGGGTTCAGTGGTGGAGCGCATTGAGGACTTCCAAAAATTGAATATAAGGGTAATTGATATTCCAGAGGAACACAGGATTGATGTCTTCATAGGGAATTTAAAGGATAAAATCCAACATGAAGTTCGCATTTGGGAACCTGATTCATTGGAAAAGGCATTCAGGTTGGCAAGAAAAATTGAATGTAACATTATGGAGACAAGGAAGCCTACCACTCACATATATAAATATGGAAGTGTTGCTACTCCTAGACTTTCACAACCTACAAGGCTGACACCACAACAATTGGAAGAAAAAAGAGCAAAAGGGCTTTGCTACAGTTGTGATAGAAAATACACTAAAGGTCATAAGTGTGCTGAGAAGAAATTATTTTACATACATTGTGAAGAGGAAGAAGAAAATGAACAAGAATCTTCAAAAGAAGAGGATATACACCGGGAACCAACCCTAGAAGAGGAAGAAATGACTCTGACCATATTGTGTAATGCATTGATAGGAATTATCACTCCTCAAACTCTCATGATAGAAGGACATATCAAGAAGAAAAAGGTAATAGTGTTGATTGATTCGGGTAGTACCCATAATTTTATTCATTGTAAGGTAGCCAAGGAATTGAATTGTTTCCTATACCCCGCACCAGAATGTCAAGTGATGGTTGGAAATGGAGGAACCATAAACTACTCTAGAAAATGCCATAATATTTGTTGGAAAAATACTGAGAGGGGGGGGGGAATCAGTATTTACTGCACAATCAAAACTTTTTACTTTTTCATTCCTTAAAACCCATACGCTACTTTCTTTTAGTAAACTAGCGTATATACGCGGATACCCTTTATGAAACTCGCGTATACACAGATATCTAGATATGCCATTAAATCTTCACTTATATCATTCCATCATTCATTCATCAGATGTTCAAGAAACAGTAAACATGTGCAATAAGAACAGAATAAGCCATCACACAAAGCATCACACATGAACACCAGGATTTTTAGGTGGAAACCCAAATCGGGAGAAAACCACCGCTGCAGTTGCTCAGCCTTCAATATTTTATTATAGAGAAAAACATCTTACAACATATGTGCTGGCGCAGACTTGACCAGCACGCAGGCACCCACCTGCGCTCGTTTACCAGCCTCTCCTGGAAGGGAGCTACGACCCCCTGACTCGTTTACCAGCCTTTCCTGGAAGGGAGCTACGACCCCCTGATCTCGTTTACCAGCCTTTCCTGGAAGGGAGCTACGACCTCTCGACCGAAGGCTACAGCCCTCGTGTGACCAATATGGAAAACGTTTCATCAATTTTCGTTAATCGGATCCAACAACTTCACAGAACACTCTGTAGGCCACGTTTCATCATATTTTCGCACCGGACCCTTTCATATTTTCAAGCTCAACCACACAACCAAACCGATAACAGTATAACCCTTAATAGTAGAATATGTGAAAAGAAGGCGAATATTAGATCAAAAGTTTTCATTACGTGTACTTCAGCAAACCCTAGTTTGCATACGCGCTTTCCTTTCACTGATGTCGCGTATATACGCACTTCCGTCCACATAAAATCGCATATACCTCTGTACAAAATTCAAAGCCAATTTCATTACGCATACGCGCTTCCTCTTCAGCGAAGCTGCGTATATACACGCTTCCTCTTCGTCGAACTAGCGTATGGATCTTCAACCATTACAGAGCAGCATACTTCTTCAGATCAGATATTCAGTTCAGATTCAACCCTTTACTTCAGACAGATGTTCGCCTCATCACAGATCTAATCACTCCACAAAAAGATCTAGTAAGTATAAGTTCATTTCAGATCTAGATCCCCTTCTTCATCATTGGTGCATCATACATTCAGATCTATCATTCAACTGTAACCCTTTTCATTTAGATATACTCCAGAGAGAAGTATTCATTCAAGCTCAGACATCTTGCCCCCACACTCATAATTTGCACAATGAAGTTCTTTTCCTTATATAGGTTTACCCTTTTTCAATACCATGAGCCAAAACAATACCATGAGCCCAAAACTACATTACTTCCGATGGTATTCCTGGACGGGGTCATTTAGACGAATCATTACCCAATACAATGGGTCAATACCATGGTGGTTACCCCTGGTTTTACACTTTTTGAGCGCTTTTACCCATACGCGACTTGGCACGTTCTCTTCCGCGTGCATACGCGACTTCCCCTAGACATATCCGCATATGCCTTGAAACATACTCTTTTCATCATGGATTTAATACATGCTAAGTTCCTTTCTTCATTTCCTTCTGTACACACTGTAGATACATCATATTTTCTTCATCAAGAACATATTCTCTCAAGCACAACTTCATCAAGTAAGTTGTCATCATCTTCATCAAGAGGATTGCCATTTAAGGACAACACTCAGCGCCATATTGCTAACAAACATCATATCACATCAGATTTACATCATTTACCAAGTCCATCAAGTCAAGCATAACTTCATCAGGTGGATTGCCATCAAGGATAACACATGTCAATAGTCGCATGTCTTCATCTTCATTCAGTGGGTTGCCATCAAGGACAACACTCTGCATCATATTTCCAACAATATCAAGCTAACCATGGGGGAATATGTATTGAATAGTCCAATGCTTTCCATTCCTATGGGAGGTGTTGATGTTGTACTAGGAGTACAATGGTTACAATCTTTGGGGACGGTAGCTTTTAATTTTCAAGAACTTTTCTTGATTTTTTTTTTTTTAGAAGGAAAGGAATTCAAATTACGGGGTATCACAGGGAAGCCAAGAAAGATAATTAGCTCTAATTTCATGAAATTTTTTTTGAACAAAGAACAATGAGGCATAATTTCACAATTATGCTCACTAGAAGTTCCAACATCAAAATCATCTATTTCTATAGATCTCCAAAAATTCTTGGAAAATCATTCCAAGTTGTTTGAAACTCCCAAATGACTCCCACCTATTCGTGATCATGATCATGCTATTCATTTGATTCCAAGAAGTGTTCCTCCAAACATCAAGCCGTATAGATATCCTTATGTCCAAAAGAGCGAAATTGAACGTATGATTATAGAAATGTTAGAGGCTGGTATAATTCAACATAGTCAAAGTTCTTTCTCTGCTCCAATAGTATTGGTGCATAAGAAGGATGGATCATGGTGCATGTGTCCGAATTATAGGGAGCTCAATAAGCACACCATTAGAGATAAATTTCCCATTCCTGTGATTGATGAATTATTGGATGAATTACATGGAGAAATTTATTTTACCAAGTTGGATCTTCATTCAGAATATCATCAGATTAGAATGAAGACTGAAGATATTCTGAAAACAACATTTCAAAATCATGAGGGTAGTTATGAATTTTTGGTGATGCCTTTTGGCCTTACCAATGCACCTTCTAGATTTCAAGGGTTGATGAATTCCATTTTCAAACCCTTCATTATAAAATTTGTGCTAGTATTTTTTGATGATATAATAATCTACAGTAGGTATTGGAAGGATCATATTCAAGATGTTGATAGGGTGCTCAAAATATCGTAGGAGAAACAATTATATGCAAAAATATCCAAATGTTTCTTTGGAGTACAAGAGGTGGAATATCTGGGTCATATTGTATGTCATGAGGGTGTTAAGATAGACCCTAACAAAATTAAATCCATTAAGGAATGTAAATTCCCCACAACCATAAAGCAGTTGCGAGGAATTCTCGGGTTAAGAGGGTATAATCGCAATTTTTTAAATAATTATGGGAGAATAGCAGCACCTCTAACAACATTATTTAAGAAAGATGAATTTTCATGGACTCCTGAAGAAACTAAGGTCTTTGAAAATCTTAAAAAGGAAATGTGCCTAGCACCAGTCTTAGCTACGCTAGACTTCACAAAAACCTTTATTGTGGAATGTGATTCCTCAGGAAATGGAATTTGTGTTGTTTTAATGCAAGAACGAAGACCCATTTATTTTTAAATTTGTCCAATAAAAGGAAAGTATTTACAGAAAGTTATTTATGAGAAGGAAATGCTAGCAATACTACATGCACTAAAGAAATGGCGACCTTACCTAATGGGAGGACACTTCAAGGTAAAAACTAATCATGATAGTCTTAAACACTTTTTGGAACAAAGAATATCTTCAGAAGAGCAGCAAAAATGGGTCACCAAGATGTTGGGCTATGATTTTGAAATAATCTATAAAAAAGGGAAGCTAAATGTTGTTGCAGATGCACTCTCAAAAAAGAATGAAGAGGTAGAAGCATTGGTTTGTGCCATTTGTATTATCCAACTAGATTGGATAAATAAAACAACGGATGAATGGAAGAAGGACGAAGAAGTGTGGACACTAATTTAAAAGTTGCAGCAAGATCCTAGTATATCTGATACATTTAGTTGGAAAAATGATTCCCTATGGTACAAATGTCGCTTATATATTTGTAAGAATTCTCGACTAAAACAAAATATTCTTTTGGAATTGCACACTTCTCCTTTAGGAGGACACTCGGGATTTTTAAAAACTTACCACAGGGTGAAGAATTTTTTTTTTGGAATGGCCTTAAATCTGATATTCAAAATTTTGTGGCGGAATGTTTGGTTTTCCAGCAAAATAAATTTGAGACAATAAAGACCCTGGGTCTTCTACAACCTTTATCCATTCCAAGTCAACGTTGGGAGGATATTTCTATGGATCTTATCACAGGTTTACCTAAGTCGGAAGGAAAGAGTGTCATCATGGTGGTAGTCGATAGAATTACCAAGTATGCACACTTTTGTGCATTATCTCATCCATTTAAAGAAAGTACAGTTGATACTACATTTATGGACACAATTCAAAATCTACATGGAAACCCAAAGGTTATTGTGAGCGACAAAGATCCAATTTTTACTGGAAATGTTTGGACAGAGTTATTTTCTTGTTTGGGTACTCAATTAGCTCATAGATCATCTTATCATCCTCAATCCGATGGTCAAACTGAGATAGTGAATAAATGTTTGGAAGAATATCTTCATTGATTTGTATCTGATAAACAAACACAATGGGTCAAGTGGTTACCTCTCGCTGAATGGTGGTATAACACTTCCTTCCATGCTGCAACAAAAATGACCCCATTTATGGCACTTTATGGATATCATCCACCCTCCATCACATCATCTTTAAGAGAAAATTATAAGGTTCAAGGAGTGGAAGATCACATTGAGCATCAAAAATAAGTTCTCCAACTCTTAAAGGATAACCTAAATTTGGCACAAAATCGAATGAAACAACAGGTAGATCAACATCATAATGAGATAAGTTTTGATGTAGGAGACTGGGTATTTTTATGGCTACAACCATACAAAAAAATGTCCCTCAAGCAAGCTAAGAAGGATAATAAATTATCGCAAAAGTAATATGATCCTTACAAGGTGTTGCAAAAGATTGGTACTATGGCATACAAATTGGAGCTTCCTGCTTCTTCGCGAGTGCATCTAGTTTTCCATGTTTCATGCTTAAAGAAGGTTATAGGTGAAAATCTTCCAGTTCAAAAAATATTTCTAGAACTTGATGAGGAAGGAAAAATCATATTGGAACCTAAAGAGGTCACCGAAACAAGAACTCTACAGATAAAAAATCGATCAATTTCAAAGTATCTCATCAAGTGGAAGAACTTACCCATTGAAGATTCTACATGGGAGGATGAGAATTTTATACAGAAGCACCTAGAGCTATTCAAGCATTGAGGATAACACTTTTTTTAAGGAGAGGGGAATGTTAGGTCCCTATATTACTAGTTTAGTCCCTTATTGTTATTAGTGCCCTTACTATTATTGGTGTACCCCTGTAACCCAAATATTCTTATTATTGTGCCCTTATATTGTTATTGTTAGGTCGACTAGGATTATATTGTGGGCCCATGGACTCCTATATATAGAAGGAGGTTTTTGTCATTTGTATCATCCAAGAATTGTTCATTTATGTAATGTATTAGAGGTTTCCCCCTTGAAGTGGCTGATTTCTAAGGCATTGATCTCTCTTTTCTTCTATTTTTGGAGCTGGTTTCATAACAGGATAGGTCGACATCTAGAAGTTGACGATATCGAGTCAGAAGTAGAGTTGTAACAACAATTTATCTAGCGGGTATGTAATAGCACCATGATGTAACAACGTCATGGTGTAACAAATCACTATAACATCAAACCTTCAACTAATCCTGTACACCTCATGTTCTAGATCTTTTATGCTAAAGATGACATCTGGAAGGAGAGAAAAAGACCAGAGAACTTCTCAAAACATTCATCCCTAGTTAGTCATAAAAAATGACATGATACATCATAATAATCAATGAAACGAAAAGATAATGAAAATAAGGTGAAATAACACTATTTAAGGTAAAAAGGTAGGAAAAGAGGCGAGGATAGTCCTGATAATTGTAGTCACAAGGTAACAATGGGGGAAACATATGTAGGAAATAAGTACAAAAATGGCACCCAACATCTCCCCCCAGCTAAAGCACTTGCATGTTCTCATGCAAATTCTCATCTCCCATGTGAATATATGTGGTGCAGTTCAGTAATATGAAAGGAATGTATTAGGTTGCTGTGATAAGTGTCTTTTCAGTTATAAAAAATGTACAAATTTGTCTCCATTTCTTTTCTTAAGGAATGAGTAATTTAACCATGAAGCATAGATGAATTTGTGAGTATTAAGCATGTAAATAAGCCTAAATAACACTGAACAACAATGTATAATAGATAAATAACATCACACATAACATTTACATAACAGGCATGATGAAGCAGTTCACCCTTCCTCAGCTACATCTGCTGGTCCAGCTCCCAATGGCATGTCCCTTTTTGTCATTATGCTCAAAATCACAAATACATGTGTTTAAAAACCTCCAATGGTTTTTTTCTCTGCACCGATGGCTCCAGAATGCTCCAATTAGTCTAGGTAGACTCTTGTTTCACCAAATTGGTCGAAAATTAACTTCCCTAGACATTTTTCCAATCACAACTACAAAACCTCCACTAATTGTGGAGAACTATATTTATCCGCAGCTAATTTTAGCCAAACCTCAAATTTTTAGGGGCACTCTTAAATTTTTTCCAGTTACTAACCATTGCCATTAAAATTTATGGTTAGGGGTGGGGGTGGCCACATGCCGACCCCCTTAAACCTCGCAGTCATGGTTTAAAAACTACACAACAATCATAGTAGTGCAAAACTATAATGGGAAGAGTTCTTGAAACTGCCGGCATGACTGGGGGAACCCATGAGCATGTGATAAGTATGAACTTGACCGCGAGAGGTTACGGTGATAAACCGTCCTTTAACAAATATTGTGTTTGAATGTAACACATGTGACAATGTTTATAGCCACCCGAGTCACAGTTATGGAACCGTCGGGGGTAAACTTATATGCCACTATTTAAAGGAACATGTGACCACACACAATTGGGGCCATCGGCGGGTTGGGACCACCAGTGGTCCCCCCCCCCCAAACCAACATTCAAACCTTAAAATGTTAATTTTATTCGGTGAACTAATAGGTTAAGTCACATCCGATAGTAGAGCTGGTGTAAGGTTTGTGCGGGCACACTAGAGGTCACGGGGTCGAACCCCCTGGACCCAACCAAAATTTTAATCCACCGTATAGGGGACATGTGGCAGCCTGTAGGTTGGCCACGTGTCACCCAACCATTGGTCCATCAAATCACATACAACCAAATCAATGAATCACATAACGCCACTTGGAATTCACTAGTTGGCTTGGGAAAATGGAATATTCTTAGGAATATTCCACCTTTTGGTGACTATACCTTCATGCTGACTGGGCATTTGAGTCACCCCTGTCACAAAAAATTATCTGTTCGGGAAATCGATCAGAATGTGATATATTCCTCATACGGCATCGATTTTTCAAACCGTTTGTGGTGCTGGAATTAGAACGACGAGATCTACCCGGTCTCTTAGGTTTGATACAGTTTCAAGCACTTTCAATTTTGAGTAAAATTCCTGATCTCCTGATCACACCTCCCCATTGGGAAGCTTTTGGATCCCAAAGGACTTTGATTACCTGTTTAGTAGGTGAGGGTACAACTCCCCCACCTTTCCAACTTCCATCCACTTTTCCTTACTTGGATTATTGCCTTTGAGCCCAACTCAAACGTAGTTGAAACTTTCCCTCTTAGATGCTCTTGTCCTCCTGTCAAGGATGGTATCCTCCTTGAACTCATCCAGAAATTCTGGCAAGAAATATTCAATAAAAGGTAGTTGAATATGATGCCCTTGATCATCAATTAAAGGGGGCTCATACAAATGTAAATTTTCAACATTGACAACTACATACATTCTCATATATGAAGGCAAGTCAAGTTGAAATGCATTGTTACCAACTTGCTTGATGATCTTCAATGGACCATAGCGAATGGGCTTGAGCTTTCTACCTTCTCCTTGCATCCTTTCTTTGCTTATGTGCAACCATACCTCATCTCCTTCTTGAAAATTGTGATCAACTCTATGTTTTTCATGCCTCTCCTTGTATTTTATTTAACTCTTCTCAAGTTGTTCTTGAACCTGTTGATGAATAATCTAAATTTTCTCAATGAAATTTCAAGTCTCGTCAATATCACTATGCCCATCAATTGCAACATCCTTCTCAAAGATCAAGTCTAATGGCGATTTCAGCAAATACCCAAAGCATACTTCAAAAGGTGAAGTATTTGTAGAAGAGTGCTTTGCCTGGTTGTAAGCGTGTTGAATGTAATGCAGTTGTTAATCCCACGACTTGGGATGCTTGCTGCAATATCCTCTCATTAGATGCACAACGGTTTTGTTCACCACCTGGATTTGGACATCAGTTTGTGGATGAAAAGCAGTACTCTTTTTCAACTTTGTGTCCATTATCTTCCAAAGATTGGACCAAAAATTCCGAATGAACCTGGAATCCCTGTCAATAACAATAGAAGTTGGCAATACATAACGAACCCTTATATGTTGAAAATAAATTTCACTAGTTTGATCAGCAGTAATGGTTTTCTAACATGGCATAAGTATACAAACTTTACTGAATCTATCCACAACTACATAAAGATAATTATCATGTTGTTTTCTTGACATACGCAGACGTCCAACAAAGTCAATGGAGACACTCTCCCATGGCCTTGATGGTACCAATAGTGGTGTGTACAACCCAAGCTTCCTATTTCTAGGCTTTCTTGTTGCACACATAGAACAACCTATTATAAAACGTGACACACTATCTATCATGCAAGGCCAATAGAAATACATCTGTAGATGTGCCACTATTTTTCTTACCTGAAAGTGTCTAGCAATAAGAGACAAATGAACCTCTCTCATGGCACTTATCCTCTCTCCTTGTGGTATACAAATCTTGCCCAAATGAAACAGCAAATTGTTATGCATGTGATAATCATTTTCCTCAACTTGATTCCCTTCACTCAAACTAGCATACACATCTTGAAAATCAGCATCATGTGCATTTTGTTATATGTAACTCTCATGTACAATATAATCATTTTTAAGTAAAGTAGAAGAACTTATAATTGGCCTTGAAAGAATATCAAAAATTTTATTGAAAATAACTTTCTTGTACCTTATAACCAAGTGAAACTTTTGAAGAAATCCCATCCACCTGAAATGTCGTGATTGCTGCAATTTTGTTTGTGACTGCAAGTACTGTAATGGTTTGTGATCGGTATGTATAATCATATCTTTACCGATCAATTACTGTTTCCACTTCTTGACTCTTTGTACCAATGCATACAGATCTTTTTCATATGTAGGATAATTAGTTACAACACTATTGAATGTTTTAGAATGAAAAGCGAAAGGCTTACCATGCTGCAAAAGTACTGCGCCCATGGCATAATCACTAGCATCGGTTTGTATCTCAAATGGATGTCTCAAATTCGGTAATGCAAGGACCGGAGCTGAATTGATCTTGTATTTTAAAGCTTCAAAAGCTTGTTGCTGTTTTCCTCCCCATGGGAAGCCTTTCTTCACACTTGTCATTGCATGCATAGGAGTTGATATGGTAGAAAAGTTAGCAATAAACTTTCTCCAATACTGAGCTGCGCCTAAGAAACTTCTTACCTCGGTTATTGTTTTGGGAGTGGGAAAATTCACAATGGCTTCCACCTTAGAAGGATCAATTCTCAACTTGCCTCCTCCTACAATATGTCCCAAATAAACCAGAGAAGTCTTTCTGAACTCACACTTTGACATCTTAAGAAATAATTTCTCTTTCTTCAAAAAATCAAGCACCTTTTTCAAATGAAAGACATGTTCTTCTCTTCTTTTTCTCAAAATTAGTATATCATCTAAATACACAATCACAAAATGTAATATCCCAAAATGGGAATGCACAATAGTGCCTGCTAAAATAATGCACTTCTGGGAAATCTGTGCACTGAAATGAGTTTGCATCTCTTGGATCCCTTATATCAGTGGATCTAGGGTCTAGATCCAAAAGGAGAGAAAAAAAAATCAAACTAGGTGTGGTAAACAGATATCCCACCACCTAGTCTAGCTGAAAAACACCGAAAGAGAGGGGTTGCAGCTATGTACAACAAATTGCTTCAGAAATAACGCAGTTTTGAAAGCATGAGCAAGAGGCCAATAATAAAGATAAACTTTTGAATATACAACAGCAAATCAGATCCATAATGATGCTCTTACATTATATAGCAGGATATAGAAGACAAAAGAGAAGAAACTCTTTAGAAAAGAGGGCTACAACACATGTGTTTACTACAAAATGGCTTAACAACGTTTTTATAAGAGCTACAATAGCTGTATGTTACACTTCAGATCTAGAGTAGATCTGTGTATAAAATATTAGATCCATTTCAGAGTTGTACACTAGAAAGGCTCTATTACAAGATCCCCTTGGGGTTTTGATCAAATCATGTAATACAAAGAGTAGATCTGAGTTTAAAGTAGCATATCTGCAATATTATTCAGAAATTTTTGAAGATGTTTTACAATAGAAACAGATTAGATCTATACATAACATGGATCAGCAAGCTAATCCATCAATCACCAAAGTAAAGGGCAAAGCCCAGCACCAGAGATCTCTTCTAAAAAAGGGGATCAAAACACCCTGCAAATGTTCCTTTCAAAATAACGCAGTCCTGGAAGGGAACTGCGCTGTAGCCTGAAGCACTGAGTTGGCCTGATGCCAAGATGTGAAATATCAGCTCTAAAGGTTCAGAACTCTCTTGCCCATGGGATAGAAGACTTTCCCAATGAAAAGAGGGCCTGAAATGGCCTAGATCTAAGCAGATCCGACCTCCACTTGCTGCAGCTTGCAAGGACAATATAATCCTAAATAGGATCAACGCTGTAGTTGAAATATGAGCTTGGGAAAATTCTTGATAGTGGATGAAATCAGCAAGAATCCTCCAAGAAATCCTCAATGGAAGAGGTGGGATCCCTGCATAGGAACTCCCAAGTGCTAAGCAACACTATTCTCAGCTAAACAATAGAGAATGGTATTTTTCTAAACATACAAGATACTCAAAAATAGGCATACTCAACAACAACCCTCCCTTGCTGCTCTCCTCTTTCTTTTATAAGTTGAAAGCCCTGTCAAACCCTAAACCACTTCAATGTATTAGCTCCTTTCACATGAGTGGCCTCCATTTAGAACTGTGCTATCCATCCATGAGGTAAATTGCATCTAGACAAAACTATAGATTTGGTAAAGGTTGACCCAGTCTCATAGCTCAAACCCCTTTCACACCTGCAAGTGATTTCTTTACATGGCCCAGATTTATCCTTGTTCATATGGGCATTGATTTATTCATTCTTTTCAGGAGTTTTACATGTCCTCCTTTACTCCTTTATTCATGCAACAGAACATGAGACAAAAATGTCTATTCCTCTTAGCTTAGGCTAAGTAGGAATATTACATTCCTCCCCTCCAAAATGTTGCTTGTCCTCAAGCAACTGATAGGGTGATTACTGCAGTACTTCTCCTCCTCCATTGGTGACACCATCAAGGATCAAGTCCTCCTCATAAGCCAAGTGTTCACCAAGCCAACACATCATGAATTTTTCCTCCAAGGTCATCATAAAATGTAAATAGTCCATCCCAGAAGGAGTGAAAAATTCAATAGAAATAAACATGGTTGGAGCAATACTTTCTCTAAAACATGTAGCATGAGGTACATAGAGAAGTTCCATTTCATGTGGTACATACAAACTTCCCATCCTCCCTCCATACAGTCCCATAAATAGCACAACTATGTCATCCAAGTATGGAAGAAAAATTACATATATACAAACAGAAATTTGAGCTTGAGGAGGTGGGTCAAAATCCCACATGTGATGCCAGCGCAGTGCATCTCCTGCCTGCATTAGATCAAGGTGTGGTAAGTGGCCTTCCCACCACACATTTTCTGCATAAGTCATCTTAACATAGCTAAAGATATCAAATATGTTTGGTGCCTTTGGGAAGCACCCATCATGAAAAGGAATATCCCTTTGCACACCAAGGGAGTGGCCAAGTTTAGAATTTCTATTGGCCCACCAAAAACCATGAGATCTACATGATACATCGCTCCCTTTAGGAGTCATAGCCTACAAAAACATGGTAAAAGAATGTGATAAATCAGAAAATGAAACTTGCTTTGCATGATCAGATTCTTTACCATCATAGTTCCTCATACAAATGGATTTGTGCATGGGCATTCCCCCTCTCCCAAAAGAAGGAAGAAATGGCTGAAATGACTCTTGCATATATTCCATTGGCTGCCCCAACTCCACATAGCTCATGCACTCTTAAAAGTGCTGATGTAGTTCCTCTCTCAAGTCTTCCCAATCAAATCTCCTCATGATCAGGGTGTAGATCTTCATTGACTGCATATGGCTGAGAAAGAATTCTTTGTGTGCCTCTTGTAGTATCTTCTGCTTGGGATTGGAAGCTCTAGACAAGAATACCCTACCATGATGATAGATGAATCCCCCTTGGACTAAGTAGCCCTCTTCTTGCTGGATGTCATCTAGTATCATACATGTGTGGAGATCTTTGGAATACTCTACAAGCAGTTGAGATTTCCAGTACAGATCCACACAGTTCAAAAATGACAGCATTGATGATACATCCATGGGAGTGTCTATCATGTTGCTGATCTCTTCTTTGAAATTTCTCATGCCAAAGATGTGTGTTGGAAGGTTGATCCTCCCATTCTTCTCCTCCCACAGTGAAGATCTAGAAATGAGACACTAGAAAATTTGGCAGAAATTCCAATGGCCAATTCGTCGCTATTCCAACACATAGTCGTCGTAAGAGCGACAGTTCGAGGGTGGGAAAAATGTGGTTTACCATACCATCGCAGTTCCGACGAAATTAAAAAGTGTCGCACTATCGACACTTTTTCCGTTGCTTCCAAAAAAGCGTCACTCTTCCGACGTTTCCCAATCTGTCGCACTTCCGACCTTTGTAAATTGTTGCACGTCTGATGAAATGTGGTCCGACGTTTTGAACGTCGCTCTTCCGAAGTTTGTAAACTGTCACAATTACGACAAAATGTGGTCCGAAGTTTTGAACGTTGCTCTTCCGACGTTTGTAAACTATCGCAATTCCAATGCAATGTGGTCCGACATTTTGGACGTCGCTCTTCCGACGGTTGTAAACTGTCACAATTCCGACGAAATGTGGTCCGACGTTTTGGACGTCGCTCTTCCGACGTTTGTAAACGGTCGCAATTCCAACGAAATGTGGTCCGACGTTTTGAATGTCGCTTGTCCGACGTTTTTATACTGTCGCTCTTCCGACGCTTACAAGGCGTCGGTATAGCGACAGCAGGTTCAATTTAAAAAAAAAATGAAACTTTAAAAGAGGAAAAACGTTGTTTTGAATATATTATATGAAGTAAAACAGTCCATGAAGTCATTACATTTTCACATCTGAAGATTGGAACCCAAATATCCATCCAGAAAAGTGGAAGTCCCACCCCAGACAGTGATAGAAAAATACCCCATGTCACATACAGGGACTTGATATAAAACCAGTAACGGTCCACATGGAGATTATCGACAAATCTGAGAAAGCATCCAAATATTCCTGAGGCATCTATAAGAATGTGAAATAGAGTATGTAGAAATAGTAAAACAATAGATAGAGTACCGACATCCATTGTTCCAAATACAAATTAAAGTACCCAAAATCCTTGAATAGAGAAAAATGCTAATCATGTGAAGAGTGTGATATGTCCAAAATATAAAAAGACCATGAGACCATATCAATAAACCAGCAACATAGACCAGCATCGCTAGTTTTGAAGGCAGAGTGATAAACATTAATCATTTTTTTTTCACAAGAGAAAAAACGCTTTTTTGAATATATTATATGAGGTAAAACAGTCCATGAAGTCATTACATTTTCACATCTGAAGATTGGAACCCAAATATCCATCCAGAAAAGTGGAAGTCCCACCCCAGACAGTGATAGAAAAATACCCCATGTCACATACAGGGACTTGATATAAAACCTAGTAACAGTCCACATGGAGATTATCGACAATCTGAGAAAGCATCCAAATATGCCCGAGGCATCTATAAGAAAGTGAAATAGCAGTATGTAGAATAGTAAAGCAACAGATAGAGTACCGACATCCATTATTCCAAATACAAATTAAATTACCCAAAATCCTTGAACAGAGAAAAACGCTAATCATGTGAGGAGTGTGATATGTCCAAAATATAAAAATACCATCATACCATATCAATAAACCAACAACATAGACCAGCATCGCTAGTTTTGAAGGCAGAGTGATAAACATTAATCATTTTTTTTTCACAAGAGAAAAAATGTTGTTTTGAATATATTATATGAAGTAAAACAGTCCATGAAGTCATTACATTTTCACATCCGAAGATTGGAACCCAAATATCCATCCAGAAAAGTGGAAGTCCCACCCCAGACAATGATAGAAAAATACCCCATGTCACATACAGGGACATGATATAAAACCCAGTAACGGTCCACATGGAGATTATCGACAAATCTAAGAAAGCATCCAAATATGCCCGAGGCATCTATAAGAAAGTGAAATAGCAGTATGTAGAATAGTAAAGAAATAGATAGAGTACAGACGTCCATTGTTCCAAATACAAATTAAAGTACCCAAGATCCTTGAACAGAGAAAAACGCTAATCATGTGAGGAGTGTGATAACCATCTGCAGAAACCCAGGCTCTCTTGTAGGATCAAGCTCGATTGATTCCAAAATTGGTAACCATCTGTTGCATCCGAGATGTAAGGTTCAGGCTCGCTTGTTTCCATTAGTAGCCTACAGCAGCATCCACCCTGTTCATAGCAAAAATTTTCCTGTAGATATACAGAGAAAGATTATAATACATAGACCATATAAACATGGCTCTGTATTTCAAAAAACAGGTTTAAAATAGAAACAGGGCAACACTTTTTTTTCTAAGTAATTTAATCTATTAACAGTGGGAATAAAATTACACTGAAGTCAAAATCATTGCCCAGACTCATGGCAAATTTGTCATCAAAAAATCAAAAAATCAAGAAGACTGCCCTCATACAGGGAAACCAGTCTTGAACATTTAATTTACAAAATTCAAAAATATTACAAAGGTCCAGCACAGTAAAATAATCTAAAAGCAGCCCAATTAAGTGGGTTGCGAAGCGAGAAAAACAAATTAACCAAACTACTCCTCCGGCTCCTCGACGATTCAGCACCATCCTTCGGAAGGTCCAGGATCGCTAGGTGCTACCTCCACATTCATGCCACGGCTCCCCTCCTGAAGGCCCGAATGCTGGCCGGATTTTTACGAGCTTAGACCCGTCAGACGGGTGCATTCTTCCTCCGTTCGGGCCTCCTCACGGAAAACCATAGTGACTAAAGCTGTAATTCATGGGCGGTTGAGAGAGAAATTAAAGGAAAATTGCGCAGTGCGCGTTGTGGGAGAAGGTGAACTAGTGGTGGGGAAACGAGGAGCAGGGGAACCCATACGATGGCCAGATCCTACAACCCGACCCCACCCACTCCTAGTATTTGGATATCGACCTGCATAATCACTGGACTGGCTGGAAGACAACTCAGTTGAGGGGCTGGAGGGAGCACGCAAGAGTTGACCTCTAGTGCTCCCCTTGCGGCAACGCATCCTTTGATGCACGCGAGGCATGGGTGCAGTCTCACTAGTAGTGGGCAAAAGAGGAGACGGAGAAGAATAATTCCAAGAAATAGAGGAAGACAGACAAGGACCAGACCGAGAGAAATGAAGATATGCAGTAAGGTCTACGCAGCAGTTCAGCTGGCCACTTCTCCTTCTCGTCATAGTGAGCAGGCAGTGTAACCCAGCAACTGGCTCATCTGAAAAACCATAGCGAAATGCCATTTTATCGACCCGACTGCAATGCAATCGAAGGACGATCGTCATAATTAATCTCTGATCATTAATGAGAGTCGAAGGCCGGATCATATTGGAGCATGCAGAATCGCTAACAGGGAGTGGAGGTCTGATCTTGAACAGTGTTAAAATTTAATGCGATTTGATGTGAAAACCTTGGAACTTAATTGAACAGCGTTAAATCTTAATGCGATTGATATGAAATCGCCACATCCATGTCCCATCGCCTTAAACGCCATCCAATGCACCCGCAGCTGGGAGCAAGGCAAGTTTTTATTGAGGACACGTGGTAGAAATTGATTGGAGCAGATATTTGTTTGGGCCGCTCGCGCAGTGGAAATCCAGACCCGAAAAATATTAGGGCGAATTTGATAAGAAATTCATGTCACAAATCTCCCTCCGTACGCCAGCCCAACTTTGGACTCGAAAAAGATTAGGGCGGAATTCATTTGGTTTTTGCGTCACAAAATTGGCCGACGTCAGCAGGCTATTTTGGAACGCGAATTTGGTTTGAATTATGGTTTATCGCCATTTGAAGTCTGGCGGGCTCGACTTAAGAACAATTTTGTTTGATCCCATGTTATAAAATTTGTGTTGGTTTTCTTTGATAATACACATATTTATAATAAATCATGGGAATACCACACTAAACATGTGGCAAAGTTATATAAATTATTGAGAACAATCATTTTTATGTAAAAATATCCAAATGTGCTTTTGGGAAATAAGAATTTCAGTATTTGGTTCATATTGTTTTAAAGAAAGGAGTGAAGTTGGAGCCTCAAAAGATGCAAGCTATTACAAAATGACCTATTCCTAAGAAAATCAAGGTTCTTAGAAGATTTTTTAGACTTACCTGATATTATTGATCATTTGTTGAGAATTATGCATGCATTTCAAGTCCACTCACATATCTCTTGAAGAAAATATCATTTATATGGAATGATGAGGCTACTTTGGCATTCTCTCTTTTAATGGATGCCATGTCTTCTACACCAACATCTGTTGCACCTACTTTTGGTAAAACATTCATAGTAGAGTGTGAGGCACTAGGACAAGGAATTTATGTAACATTAACACAATAAGGGATATCATTGGCTTTTAAAAGCAAAGAATTCAAAGAAAATATTTGGTGAAATCTACGTATGAAAAATAAATGGAAGCAATATTACATGCAATAAAAAATGGGGATAGTATATCATTGGGAGGTACTTCAAAGTCAAGATATACCATGATAGCATAAAGTATTTTTTGAAGCTATGATTTTCATTAGAAGATTAACAAAAATGAGGAGAAAAAATGCAAAGTTTTAATTTTGAGATAATCTGCAAAAAAGGTAAGGAAAATTTAGTACATGATGCTCTTTCTAAAATAGAAGAGGCCTCAAATTTATATCCAATTACATTTTCTATTCCTAGGTGGCTAGTAGAAGAAGCTTGCCATAATGGGAAAATGACAATAGTACTAAACAAAAACTAAAATTTATAAAGGATGGGATGAACTCTATGGAGCATTGGGAGTGAAAGAGAGATATAATTTGGTGCAAATGTAGAATATTTTTATGCATGCAAGCATATTTGAATAAACAAATATTAAGGGAGTCCCATGTCTCTCTGATGGTAGGACACAGGGTTCCTTAAAACATCTCAAAGGATCAAAAAATATATTTTGGAAGGAATGAAGAAAGATATTCAAAATTTTGTAAGAGAAGGTCAGGTTTGCATAATAAATAAAAGAGAGATAGTAAAATCTCTAGGGTTACTTCAACCATTCCACATGCATATTCAAAGACTAGAAGATATATCAATAGACTTTATTACAGGGTTACTGAAATATAAAGGTAAGTATTACATTTTTGTGGTCATTTATATAGACAAATTTTGTAGATTTTTTTTGTAGAGCTCAAAGTACATAAACAACAGGCCAAGTGGCAGAAGTGTCCGTGAAAGAAATTCATAGTCTTCATGGTTTTCCTAAAGTAATAGTAACAAGAAACTTTTGGAAATAATTATTTAATATGAGTGGAGAAACACTAGCTGCCATGAGTTCTGCATATCAAACACAATCAAATGGTCAAACAAAAATAGTTAACAAATGTTTTTAAGGTTATCTACAATGTTACTCTTTAGAAAAACAATCTTAATGGATAAAGTGGGTTCCTCAAGGAAGAATGGAAATATGATACTATCATACTACCTATCACACATCTACTAAAATTTCCCCATTTAAGGCCCTTTATGGATATCCAACTCCTAGTATCTCATACTTTTTGCAAGATAAGTCCAAAGTATAGGAAACGGAGTCACATATGGAAAATACTAAAGAAACTTTGAAAATTATTATGGAAAACCTTCAAATGACATGAAACATGATAAAACAACAAGGGGAACAACATTGAAGTGAAAGATAATTTGAGGAGGGTAATTGGGTATTTTTTAGATTATAACATTATAAGCAATCTTCATTCAAGAAAAAGAAGAATAAATAATTAGCTCAAAAATGTTATGGCCCTAAATAATTATTCATAGGATTGCACAAGTGGTATAGAAGTTATATTTTCCTTCTTCTTGCATTCATAAGGTTTTTCATGTATCTTGCCTAAAAAAAGGTTTTGGGAAAAAATATGCCAATGTAAATAGAACTTCCAAAATTAGATGAAGAATGAAAGTTGATTCTTGAACCACAAAAAGTTATAGATAAACATTCTATATCTCTTTGAAATATAACCATTATGAAGTACCTAATCAAGTGGAAGAATATTCCTCTAGAAGAAGGTACATGGTAAAATGATCAATTCGTGATGAAATACCCACGGCTAAAGGGTTCGTTTGAAGTTTTGACAAAGGTTTTGTTATATGTTTTATATAACGCACGGCAGAATAGTTTTATTGTTTGTTAAGGTCCCACACAGTGATCAAATTTGAAGGGCAGGTCCGAATTTCAATTAGAAGGGCATATATCTATGTCGCCCTTCCATAATGAAAAGCTTTAAAAAAAAAACTTTTCAATTGACCACGATAAATTATTTTTACATTTCATTTTCAGAAAGACAAAACCATCAATCTTTATATTAATAAAATACTGTTACATATACAACAATGAAGAAGGCTCCATCTTTCATTTCTTAAATATCTCATTGGCAATGTCAACATAAGTCTTGAAGACACTATTATAAGAGTTTGGATACATACCACCGGGATATAGGAGATTCTTATGTGTCAGATTGTGTAATACAATTTTGACTTTGTCTCACAAGGAGCAGCAGCATGGAGGTCTGGATTTTTCTTATAGAACTTTATTATTATTATTTGAAACGTTGTTTATAGATATGAATACAACAATGAAATTATGAGCATGGTGGACAATTAGTCAAACTCATGATGCCAAACCATGATGATGTAAGTTTGGAATTTAACATTTTTACATGTTAAAGACAAATAGTCAAAATCACTGACAACTTAGTATGCCATAATTAATAATCATTCCCTGTTCACTTTTGTTAATAGGTTTATGTCACACGATGATGCAGGGGCATTAGGCACTAGCCAGTAATGTAGGAGGTTTTGTCCACATGTTGTGGCTAGGAGGGTTCGAAAACATTTGAGTTGTAACAGCTAGGTGTCAATACCTCAGCTGACTGTATTACTTAGACTAGTTAGAGTTGTAGGAGTCGAACAGTTTCAGTTAGTTGAATTATTATAATTAGAACTTTTGATTTCTAGAATGGTCCTCTCAAAGGAACCGAAGAGCCATATGTTATGTATATAAATTGTAATTCCTCGGATGAATAAAAGTAGAGAGGGAAGAGGAGAGTAGAGAGGGGATTTCTGCAATAAACCTCTGTGTGTGAACAATTGTTTCCAGTTAAATGATTTCCAAGCTTAGTTACCATTGAATTATCTTGAACTGCTAATTGTGAAGAATTTTTTAACTGTGAGGCGATTGGGTACTGATAATTCCATTCTTCTGTCTTTGAATTCCCGTAAATTGTTGGATAACCCTGTGAACTCACCCCACCCGAAGGCGAGGTCTGTGTAGAGAACCGGGGTCGTGAACACTATTCAAATATAAAAATCCCGCTTAATAAAGAGACAAGATTGTTGTGCTTTCGGAACCTGACCCAAGGATTGGACATGAGTTAACAAACAAAAGGATAGCGGAACCAGACTTGCACCCGTGGTCAAGCTCTGTACCAAAACCATGAGTGGAATCACAAAAGCGGGTTGCCCATATCGCACCACTTTTGCGGAGTAGGCGGTATTTCCTATTCGCGAGTGATTCCATAGGGAATGCGACACGTGGCGAAGTGACCCCCAGAAAACCACCATTTAACCCACGCCATCGCACGTTAAAGCCCAACGTTGGAAGCCGAGCGAAATTTCCAAGAGTCGTTGATTTGGAGAAGGGCCATCGGACAGTGGTCGCACGTTGAACTTCCCCAGAGGTTAACTAAGGTGTGCGAAGGATAGCCAGGTATGATACGAGTGTTTGATTGGTTATTGATATATATAGGTGGGGCCAGAGTATAATGAATTTTTTTAATTAAACTTGGCGAATAATTAACATAAGTCTAGAGCGTGATTTTTGTAAGGCTTGGTGGTGAAATATAGAGCCGAAAGTTCATTACAAGTTATTTATTTAAAAATAAACGTGGAGTATAAATACAAAGTGTTGAAAGTTAAACATTGGTTATAAGGCTTGGAGATAATATGAAGTCGGGAATATAAATTAAAGTCCAACCATTGTGGCTAGTATTTATTTATCAAATTCTACGAATTTCTACGAATTTGATAAATAAACCCGAAGAAAGAAGAAGTCAATTAAGACTCAGGCTAGAGGAAAAGAACGGGGTAAACCAAGGGAAAATGCTGACAGAGTGATTGTAGACACACCAACTCTCCTTACGGGTCCAATTTCAGTTTTTTGCGTCACACGATGATCTCTCTTCTCTGGCATTTACTTGTATTTTAGATCACTATTCTAGGGATAAGGAGTTATTTTCTCCAAAAATAACCCTAGCCAAACATTGACAATGCATCAAGGATATCTTTCTATGCTTCATAAGTACATATGTTCTACTTCTAAATCATGTCTTGGAAGTGGTTGTTTTTCTAGAAATTATTCACCAGTTGGTTTCATACCAAAGTATTTTTCACATTTTCTGCATCCAATACATGAAAAAGATAATGGTTTAAAACAACATAAATATTTGAAATTTTGCAAGAATTGTCTAGCACACTTTAAATATGAATTTTGAAGTCAAGTGCATGATGTTGTATAGGATCAAGTGTAATTTTGAATACCAAATGTTTCACAAGAAACTTCTCAACATGCTACCCTGTAGTAAGGATTAAATGACAATATTGCATCAACTATTTCCATAATAAAAGTGCACCTCGACCATAAGACTAAACAACTACAAATGTTGTAGATCTAACAAGACCACACAATCAAATGTATTCCACAAGGCCAATACTGTATGAAAAATGAAAAAGGAGTTTGCAACCAAAAATACCTTAGGCAACTAATTCAATTAGATACACCAAACCATCAGCAAAAAGGAAAACCAGCCTACTTGGCCCCAATATTTTCAACTGGGTCCTCTAATTCAACCAATAAAAAGGCAAAAACCATAGCATTGAGATACATTTCATTACACTGTCAATAACAATAAAATTTGACTCAACCATAACCCTTTCCTTTTATTGTTGTGAAAAGATTTATGCATTACTCTAATGTGGCTAGTCCATAGGCCAAGTAGACCACTGGGTAACAAATATGTTTCCTTTCACCTTTGAGTTTTCAAATTATGCCTACCAAATCTAAGACATTTAAGAGGGGGAACCAATACAACGTTAAAAAGAAAACCAGAGCACACATCTACAAATTACCTCCTTAGCTACTGTCACACCATCATTAACTATTTTCGGAGAACCATGCTTGCTCTCCAAGACAACATTTTTCCCTTCGCCCCAAGGGTGACTCCAACAAGATCAGCAAGTTTGTTCACACCGCATGCAAGACAAATTGACAATGCTTTCAGTAAGTGTGCAATTGAATGCCAGACCATATGCCAAAACAACCCTCCATGAAAAATTAAAATAACACATTAAAATCGAATATACGTGGACAAGGAAATATCCACCGTAGTGAAGTTTCACGTGCAAGTGACCTTCCTTTAAACATAATTTTTTCTCTGACCTGCAATTTTTTTGTCACTGAGCCATCCTTGTTGAAGTAAAACTCCTTTTCCATAGCTCTTGTATTAACTACCTTCTCTCTATCCCGTAATCTCAGAGTCCCTCTTATGCTTGAGAAATTAAAGGAAATGGGTGAAAAAACTGAAAGAGAAGACAATTGTCTGCCATAATTATCAAACATTGCACCCAACTTCTTCCCCTTTCCATTGTTACCCAATGAGGTAGATGTGGCAATTGTTGTCATACTGCCCAAAGTAGAGGCCATCTTCTCTTATGCTGAATATAGAATTACAAGATCTTCATATTAGTATGAACGTTAAAAAACATGACTCCCATTACTAAAAACCACTTTTAAGTTGTAACAGGAAAACTAAACAACTATCGCAACTTTTGGCAACTTCTGGAGCATTAATAGAGAAACAACCAAAGATAAATACAACCACAATCCTCATTTTAATGAGACCAGACTGTATATTTGCATTAAGATAATAGAAAGAAATCACGACTATATTAAGGCCAGCACAAAACAATCTTTAACCAGTGTCTCTCACGACCTTCAGGTTGCCATGCTAGAGGTTGCATATTTTTAATTTAAATTCTTGACCTCTCGTGCCCATCTATGAATGCATCCAATGGGATATCTACATCGAATGCTCCTTTATATCCCCAAAAACAAATTCCCTACTACAAGAGCACCCGTATTGATGGATCACCCCACACCATCCCACCCACTAGAAACGGTGAAAAAGGAAACCCGAGAAAATTTCTGAAATATCTCAAGATGACTATATGGGTGGTTCTTATGAATCAACCAACCATTCATAACATGCTCATCAATCCAAACCATGAGTATTATGTGACAATATTCAAGAAGGCACTGAATCAGATTTCTAAAGCTATGTTAGAGAAACCCTAAACTCTCGCTGAAAATAGGTGAAATGTGGTACCACTCAAAGATTGACATGCGCCAATTGGTAAAAGTGGTAGAAAATTGGCATGCTCAAACAACGAGGTGATGCAGGAATGACATGAGGGAGAAAATATCAGAAAAGCCCCAAATCTGGAGAACTAAAGCTCATCACCAACCTGAGATTGACAACTTTACATGATGTAACCTATGAAATCGTAAATGGAGAAATCATAGTAACAATAAAGTAACCTATGTAACAATAAAGCCAGATTCATCCTGGGAGTGGTAATGGGAGAAATCATAGTGAACAACAGGAAACATGCAGAGTTGCTTACAATCAAATAGATGAAAAAACACATACAAAAAACCTAGATAATAATCATGAACAAGCTTAATATTGAATTATGAACTGTAAAGGAACTTACAAAATGTGACATTACGAACTTGGTCAAGCGCACAAGAAAAAATATCCTAGACATGACCCTAGTTGACAAGTTGTATTGCTCATGATGCAAGAGGATTTGTACCTGCACTGCCAAGTCAATCAAAATCCATCATTATCTATACAATAAATAGAAGTAATTAATGTAGTATTTTTTACTCTAATATGCATTCTTATGATAATGTTAGAACATATGTTGAAAATGTCAAAACATACCTGAATAAGCTCCTCTTCGTTTCAAGAACAATTTATTAGAGTCGCATGAACCCTGAACAAGCCTCCCACGATCTGAAAGAGTAGCAACTAAGTCAATAGTGACTTTTTTGTTGCTATGCTGGATCGAGGGAGGTTTTATCCAAGATTAAATCGCTCCAATAAATTATTCTCTACTAAACAGGGCCAACCACGTGAAGGTGGAAGCTCTTATGGCCGCTCCCCCCCTCCCCTCACATCACTCTCAATTCCCCAATACCCAATCTATATTTCATTTTTTACTTTCATGAGCATAAAAAAAAAAATTCATTAGAGTCGCATGAACTTGGAACAAGCCTCCCACGATCTGAAAGAGTAGCAACTAAGTCAACAGTGACTTTTTTGTTGCTATGCTGGATCGAGGGAGGTTTGCTCCAAGATTAAATCGCTCCAATAAATTATTCTCTACTAAACAAGGCCAACCACGTGAAGGTGGAAGCTCTTATGGCCCCTCCCCCCCCCTCACATCACTCTCAATTCCCCAATACCCAATCTATATTTCATTTTTTACTTTCATGAGCATAAAAAAAAATTCAATAACTAATAAAAAAACAATTCAACAAAAAGTACGCAAGGAAACATTGCAATTAATGCTTGACATAAAAATAGTATGATAAATGAGTTTTTATATAACGCAAAAAACGTTCCAAGTATGGTAACGTTTGTCTTATAATAATACAATATTTTACATTATCAAATTTTCTTTTTCTTCTTCCTATTTCTAAAACTCCTAATTACATCATCAATATCATCGTGCTCTGCTCTTGCTTTGTGCCTTTCGACCCGCACTGCTGACCTAGTTGCATAGTCACGATGTCTGGTCTCATCCAGTGATGGGGCATCACCTACAAAAACAGATAATATTAAATTTTAATTGTCAGTTTTTAAATATCATTGAACTAGTTCGGTAATATTAATAAAAAAAATTCCAATGAGATTATTTACCTGGTGCACCAGTTGTCGCCGCTGACCTAGTTGCGTAGTCACGATGTTTGGTCTCATCCAGTGACGGGGCATCACCTACAAAAACAGATAATATTAAATTTTAATTGTCAGTTTTTAAATATCATTGAACTAGTTCGGTAATATTAATAAAAAAAATTGCAATGAGATTATTTACCGGTGCACTAGTTGTCGCCGCTGACCTAGTTGCATTGTCACGATGTCTGGTCTCATCCAGTGACGGGGCATCGCCTCCAAAAACAGATAATATTAAATTTTAATTATCAGTTTTTAAATATCATTGAACTAGTTCGGTAATATTAATAAAAATAATTGCAATGAGATTATTTACCTGGTGCACCAGTTGTCGCCGTTGGGACTGTTGCCCTGTCTTCCTCTCTGGTGGTAAGATCCTCAAGGGAAACATTCTCCGTCATTTAAACAAAAAACGTTATAAGGACAACCATCAAGGTATAATTAGAAAAAATTATAAGTGGAAATTAATTACCGTCACGGCCCTCACTGATAGTAGCATTGTCGGCCTGGTCCCCACTACAATGATCAGGTTGCACATGAGGATCATCTACATCTGGCTCTAAAACTGGGTTATTTGCCTCGTCGGTAGTGCTGCTCCCCTGATTTAAACAAAGTTGTTAGACATTAAATTTACGAATGAAAACAAACATATTGAAAGGTTAATGTTTTACCTTATCAGGCATTCTAGATCTTGGGACTTGCCCCAAGATTCTGCGACGTTCAACTACAGCTTGATAGCCGAAATGGAAAGCGATATTTTTATCTTCCTCTGTAGTTTCTGTTCCGAATTCATCACCCTACATTACATATGATTGTGTATTTTTAATCATATTTGATAGGATTACAAAAACGTTGGAAGGCGATACAATTAATTATAAGATGTTTAGCTACTTAATTACAATTTTTGCAGCTAATTTCAAGTAGCCGCCCTGGCCTAGCTTGTGATGGCCCTTTTTCTCAATCCTAGCTTTGGTTGCCTTTGAGGTGTCAGGAAACCTAGCATCAAAAGATTGAAGTCAGATATGACGTAGCACACTTCTATTTTAGACATAAAGAAAATTAAAGCTATTGAATTAAAGTTGTAATTTACCTTGCGGGTCCAGTTGGCATTTTTCCTTCTTTCTTTGCCCTTTTCTCTTTTCCATCATGGATGAGTGCTCTCCACTCACTCTCTGGAACTGCGAGAGGATGCTCATATCTAGGGTTAAATTGCAATTGCGTCCTATAGGTGTCCCTGGTACATTTCAAATATTTTCCGGCTACCCGAGCCACCGCTATTCTGTCAAATGTGCCGACCCCAAAAAGGGCTTCTAGATAATCTAGAAGTTCTTTTTTCAGGTTGGAATTCTACGAATTCCACCCTGTGCATATGGTTGGGTCAAAAATTACCAACACATGGCTCTCCAGAAACCTGTAGAACTCATTGTTTCCTACACAGAAAAAAGAAGAAGATATTATCATTAATTTAAAAATAAAAATCATGATAAATATGTTTTAGATAAAGTACATGAAATAGTTAAAATATTAAAATTTACCTGGGATCTGTACATGCTTTATAGGGACACCTTCATCATTCACCAACAACGTGCCATTAATGGTCCCTGTGGAGCTGACACGTGTAGCTCTAGGAAACGCAATAATGTAGTTGGCCATATCAGCCTCATCATTGCCAACACGTTCAACAATTGGCTGGGTGTATGCTTGGGCAGGGTGTGTTTCTTGGCTGGCACCTAAAGGAGTAGAAGGTGTACGAGAGGGTTGGTGGGCAATATCTTGCCCTTGTGTCCCACTACCACCAACATCGGGTTCAGCAAGTGCCAGAAAATGCTACATACAAAAGAACTTTTTGTTAGTTTAGTCAATGTAAAAATTAAAAATCAAACTATCACAATTCATCTCATGCAGAACAAAAAAAATATCCTTTTGAATTTTTATTATTACCTGATATCTTTCTAGCTGGCGCATAAGATGTTTTATCCTCTCTTCTGTTTCAGGTGTTTGAGGCGCGTCTATCAAAGTATTAAATTCCGACCTTGCATCTCGTGCCTTTTTTTGCAACAAGAACATTGGAGATAGGGATGAAGAAAGCTCTTCCTCAAAGAGGGAATCATCAGGCGTACCATGGCTAGGTGTCTGCATATTTGAACAAAATTAATATTATTTCAATTATGTAAATAACTAAAATACCTGAAGATAGAGCAATGCTGGCACTTTACATGTTCTTCCGCTGGCCTCTTTCCGCGATCATCCCGTCTCGCGGTTGTTCCTGTACTGCCCTGATCAGTCTGCCACATTGCAATAAAATTATAAATGTAAAAACTTGAAAAAAATATCTAACTTGAAAACACAAAATGAAAACTGAAATAATTTCTAATAAGACACCGGAAGATAGAGTTATAGTTTCAAATATGCCTTGCATTGAATTCAGTCCTGGAAACATGTCATTGCACATTAAGGCACCCAAACAAGAGACGAGTTGACAATGAAGACCTTATTGAATATATTGTTGGAGCAACTTCTAGTAAACTTGTTGTGAAGACTTGAGGACATTTTTGGAGCAACATTATTGAAGCTGATGGTATAGCATTGTTGGAGATGATCTTCAAGGGCCTTGAAGTGAAGCTTTTGGAGCAACTATTGAAAAATCCTTAGAGCATTTAAGTAAGGCACTTTCTATATTCCATCACCTTTTTCCTTTCAATATCCTTTAAACGATTTTTTTGATATTTAATGTTTGAAATCACGTTATAATTCCTTGATTATATGTGTTTGGGGACTTTCCCTTTGAAATTACCCAAAAATATCCTGGCAATTTTATCTTCAGGATGCATGTCTGACCCTATTGTTCAATATTTTGATTGATAGTAGTAAACATAGAGAGTTAGGGGGCTCTTGACTTGGTTTGGTTGGTCCATTAGATCCCTAAGATCTACTAGGGAGAACCCCCCTTGAGTTGGAGGAGAGCTAGCCCGAAGTGAAAAGAGGTTGGTGAGGTGACAATGGGGCTATTGAATTACACATGGTATCACACTTTAGCTTTAGGAATTTAACTTGAGAAGTGTGAGATTTTGCTATATCAATTCTCAAATTTTTTACAACACTATTGTTAAGAACTAATAAGAAGTGATGTTGAGGGGTTTTTGGGTATAAGAAACAATACCATTTAAAAACTAGGGTTCTCAGTCCTTGGCATTCCTTCACATGGGCCTAGGGGCACACTAGAATAATTTCACACTAAACCATGCAAACTTAAAAGTAACTTAACATATCCATAAAGTAATAATAATCATAATTCCTAATTTCCTATTGTACGATATGATGCAAATTATTCAAACATGAAGCAATGAAGACATGCAATGTCCGAATTTCAAGATTGATGAACCAATACAAGAAGTTAGAAACTACAACTTTGATTCAATACTTTGTGTCCTAACTCCAGGAAGGAATCTAGTTTGTAGGAATGAAGAGGTTTTTATCTTTACAATCCCATCCCAACATCAAATTCAGTGATAAGTTTCTATGAGGTTCTGGGTCAAGGAAACATTCACTCCACGAATGATATATTTAAGTAGGCTTCTCCTATTCTGGGAAAACACCATACCTATAATGCATTCACTTGCATGTATAAAGGGAAAGGAAAACATGTTTTCATACAACGGTGACAAAGGCATCTTGGGAAAAGGTATCTTCACTTTTTATTTATGTTGTTCACCCACACCACTCTCGTGTTTTCACTAATCCTGTTTTGTCATTTTTGGATTCAAATTAAGTTAAGGCCTTAAGTATTTTTTGACCTTTCGGTGTAGTTTTCATAAGTGGCATGTATGGATTTTGCATTTATTCTGCACCTTTTCTCTTCATGCGCATGTTTCCCTGGAAATCAAATGCATGATTTAGTCCCATACATTTAACAAGTTGTTGGATCAACTCCATTGGAAATATCATGTTTCCTATTCAATAAAAAATTATCTCAATTAGGGTAGGTAGGAAGGTTTTCCCTTTGTATTAATAGGGCACTTCTAGCTTGCATTTTTATTATATCTTTCAAATTTAGTGTCGTTTCAATTAGGGCATGAATTTTTGCAACTTTCAAGGTGAGAATGAACAAAGAATTTTTTTTGTGATGGATGACTGTATATGACTCCATGGCCAGAGGAAAAGGCACTAATCTACTTCTTCAAATATCGATAGTTCTCATTCACCTCATACGGACATGGTCCCTGATTTTGAGCCAAATGTTGCAGCAAAAAGTTCCCCCCCTCCATAATTTGATATTCAATGGAAATTTCTTAAATTGATGATGGGGCATGATTATGGAACATTGGCACATACATATGTAATGGAATTCCAAGATCATGATATATTTTTGCATATGTTTATGGAGGTGGTGGAGAAAAAAAGAGCTCAAATAGAGCTGAAATTTTTCACATAAAAAGGATTGTGGGCTTGACTAATGGTTCCATTTAAAAAATGATATCTAGACAAAGAATAAGTGTAGCATGCAAACATGCATTGAAAATCCATCTGAGTTTGCATTGTATTACTTATGATGGATTCAAATTTGGGTTTCAAAATGCCAGGTTATGGCATGATTTTGTCTAGAAACCCTTAGTTGGATTCTCATGTTGGTTTAATTATATTTTAAGTTTGTTTTGCAGTCTTTGGGTGATAGTAACTCATGAACTAGGTTACCAAAGTGTAACAATCATATTTCAAGAATAAAGTTGTGATTTTTTTATATTATTATTATTATCTATTAGCTACGAGTATTGACACCTAATGTCTGGAATTTTGACATCTTTATAGCATGGATAATTTCGAAAATGTTTCTAGTAATGTTAACATAATAACTATCATTACGTGTCTTCACTTTTTTCACCATAATAGACCTGTGATATGGACTCATCACACAACTTCATATGTTATGTCCCAACAAGTTCAAATTGGTTGAACCTACCTCATAGTGTGGTTATTAAGGACAAGTTGCTTGGTATATAACTCGATAGCATAGACCGCGTTGCAGTTCTAAAAAGAATCCTCAAGTGTCAAAAAAATTCACAATATGTTCTACTATAAATCCTTTTGGGATACCTGAAATAATATATGTATCATTGATGAATTTTAAAGTATGACAAGATCCAGAGGGAAAGGAAATCAATGGAAGAGTGATCCACCAATGAGAACCTAGAATTTAGCATTAGATGAGTTAGAGTCTAGGAAATTGAAAGCCTATAATTTTAATTAGTGATGAAGGACATCACATAGGTAATTATATTTTCATGTAGAATAATCTGTTAATTCAAATTTAAACTACATAATATGAAAGGCATACCATAAATTTTTCCACGTAAGTCCAAACAACCTATAAAAAAGGAAAACCTTCTTTTTCCATGGGAAATAATTTACCTTTCCTTTTTCAAGATAATCTAAATCACAAAAAATATGAACTATACTGCACACTTTCTTGGATAATGTGAAAGTGGAAAAGGAATACCCTACACAAGTGATGCACACATGTACATTTGAACACTAATAGATTTTTGTAGTTGAAATGCAATGCTTGCTTTCATTTAAATGTAGGGTTTTTAAAGCAGGGAGAAATAATGGCTGCCAAATTAATAAGCGTTTCTTTGGGAAAAATTTAAATCTTGTATTGGGTGATGAAGATAATAGAGGTATTGAATCTTGATTCTTGACATCTAGAGAGAACCCTACAGCCTAACACAATCCAATGGAATTGACCAAAAAAACCCAAATAGAGTCAACCCTACTATAGGAGGAAGGGCCTGCAGTAAGAACTTACCATTTTGCAAGAGATGAGGGCGAATGCAGGGCGAATGTTGTTCTGCAAGAGCTGAGGGTGAATTTAGGGTGAATGCTATTCTGCAAGAGCTCAGGGCGAATGCTGAGGGCGAATGTTGTTCTGCAAGAGCTGAGGGTGAATGCTGAGGGCGAATGCTATTCTGCAGGAGCGGAGGGTGAATGCGCGCGTGATATCAAATGTTAATGTAGCACACATGTACATTTGAACACTAATAGAATTTTGTAGTTGAAATGCAATGCTTGTTTTCATTTAAATGTAGGGTTTTTAAAGCAGGGAGAAATAATGGCTGCCAAATTAATAATCATTTCTTTGGGAAAAATTTAAATATTATATTGGGTGATGAAGATAATAGAGCGTATTGAATCTTGATTCTTGACATCTAGAGAGAACCCTACAGCCTAACACAATCCAATGGTATTGACCAAAAAAACCTGAATAGAGTCAACCCTACTATAGGAGGAAGGGCCTGCAGTAAGAACTTACCATTTTGCAAGAGATGAGGGCGAATGCTGTTCTGCAAGAGCTGAGGGTGAATGCTGAGGGCGAATGCTGAGGACAAATGTTGTTATGCAAGAGCTGAGGAAGAGTGCTGAGGGCGAATGCTGTTCTACAAGGGCGGAGGGCGAATGCACGTGTGATATCAGACATTAATGTAGCTATTGCAACAGATACGAAACAATAAAATCATTTTTATGTAGCGCGCATATAAGTTTTGTATTTTTATGTAGCGCGCATATAAGTTTCGTATTTTTATGTAGCGCGCATATAAGTTTCGTATTTTTATGTAGCGCGCATATAAGTGTCGTTATACCGACGGCGGAAAAAGCGTCGCTACTAGGACGGCTGCCTCTAAACGTCGCAATTGCGACACTTAGACATTGTGTCGTACTTGCAACATTTGGAGGCAACCGTCGCAATAGCGACGCTTTGGGCCATAGTGTCGCAATTGCGATGTATTCCTCCAAACGTCGCAATTACGACACTTTTTCTAAGTGTCGATATTGTGACACTTTTCTATAAACGTCGGTATAGTGATGATTTCGGGCAGGATGGAAAAAATTTGGGGAAATTTCCGACATTTGGTCAAAAGCGTCGGAACCAAGTGTCAGAATTTCCGCCAAATGTAGTAGTGAGAGGGGGTGATAGTGATGAAGGGAGAAGATCCCCCTTACTCTTGAGTTTTCCCAAGCCTCCCAGCTTTGTAGCTTGGTCTTCCATTGCTCCAATCCCTCCTAGATCTAAATTTGGAGCAGCACTTTGTGAGGCCTCCCCCACAAGATCCAAATCTGGTGGCCTCCCAGGTGGTTTTCCACTAGATAATAATGTCCCATGCAGAATTCTCATGAACATAAGAGAAGGGACTGTGAGGTCCTTGCTTCCACTGCGCAAATCCATCTCTGTTGTTTGTGTGGAAGTGCTAGGTGAGGGGTAAGTATGCATGGCTTGGATCATTTGAGGTTCACCACTCTTCATGTCCACCCATTCCATTTGCAAAGCCTTCTAATCAGTGGTGACTTTCCCCAATGTAATCAACCATTGGACACCCAAAATGATATTGGTTTCTGGTATGTCAACTACAAAAAAGTGATCCACCAAAGTGTAGGACCCCATAGTGACTGAAAGTGATGGGACATAGTGCATGCATTGCATTGTCATATCTCCTGGGAAAAAAACAGAGAATCCCTCAAAAGTATCAGTGGGTATTACCCTCCTCTACACAATATGAGCATCAATAAAGTTGTGGGTTGCCCCACTGTCAATCAGTATAGAAACCCTCTGATTCATGATTGAACCTTGTACTCTTAAGGTCAAGTACCTAGGTACTCCTCTCAAAGATGCAAGAGTTCCTCCTATTGGAGAAAAGGCTCCATTCCCATCTATATATGGTGTTGGATCTCCTTCAACATTGTCAGTGCTATGACCTCTTCTTGGTTCATCATCTTATTCTTCCTCCTCAAAATCTGAGAAGACTTCTATGTAGTGTGTTTTCCTAGCAACACATCTATGTCCAGGTGCCCATGACTCTTGGAAATTGAAACATAGCCTCTTCTTTCTCAACTCCCTTTGTACTTCAATATCAAGAGGCTTCTTGAATGATCTCTCCTTGGAAGGAGCAGCTTTCTCTTCCTTCCCTTTAGAAAGGTAAGGGGCCTTATTCTGAAAAGTTGCCTTTGCTTTTGGCAAGGCATCTTGGAGGTCTCTAGCCCTCTCAATGGCATCATACAAAGTGATGGTCTTGGTAGATTTAACCAACCCATGCAAAGGTTCATCCAAGCCATTGATGAACATTTACACCCTCCTTGCTGTAGACAAATCACGAACCATAACAGATAATCTCAGAAACTCAAAGATATAAGTTTTTGCATTTCCTGATTGCTTCAACTTTGCAAGGCTCATGAAAGGTGCTTCTGGATCCTTTCTGTCAAACCTCTCCACCAGTATTCTAGTGAATTCAGAATAGGCAATCACATTGGCATGGCCTAATGTAGACAACCCATGGAACCACCAATTGTATGCTTCACCTTCAAAGTGCAGCACTGCAATCTTGATGCCTTCCATCTCAGGGAAATTTTTCAACTAAAAGTAGATATCCATATTTTCTACCCATGCTTTGGCATAACTGGTGGATGACCCATCAAACTTGGGTAAAAATAATCTTCCCATAGAGTGATGTTGATCATGATTCTGAATGAATCCACCATCTCTATATTGATGGCTTGGTCTTCTTTTGTCCTTGAGGTGACAAAACTCATGAAAACTCAAGTGGTCCTTCAATCTCTGATTCTAAGACTCATATTCCTTAAAGTAGTCTTTAAGGGATTCTTTCTCTTGAGGCCCTTCATTCTCCACAACCAAAAGGTAGGCATAGTAGAGCATTGTGGAGCTTGTGGAGCCTATGGCTAGTTCACTGGTTGATCACTCTAGTGGTAAGACATGCCAGAGCTCTCTCCAGGATGAAATATCCTAGGAGATTCCTTAATATTTTCCATTCTCATCTCTTTTATCTCTCTAGCAAGATCTTTCATGGCTACCAAAAGAGTTCTTTCAAAATCTTCTCCTTCTTTATCACTTCCAGATTCAGGGGCTTTACCCTTGTCTTGATCATCATTAGTGTAATCAAATTTATTTTGTCCTCTATGAAAATATCTCTTCTCTCTATCAATAAGAGGCTCATATTCTCCTAAAGCCATCTTGGTTTTAGGTCTTCAATGATAATCACAAGCTGTGCCAAGAAAGAAGCTTTGATACCACTGTAATATCCAAAAATGGGAATGCACAGTAGTGTCTGCTGAAATAAAGAACTTCTGGGAAATATGTGCACTGAAATGAATTTGCAGCTTCTGGATCCCTTAGATCAGTGGATCTGGGGTCTAGATCCAAAAGGAGAGAAAAAAAATCAAACTAGGTGTGGTAAACAGATCTCCCACCACCTAGTCTAGCTGAAAAACACCCAAAGAGAGGGGTTGTAGCTATGTACAACAAACTGCTTTAGAAATAAAGTAGTTTTGAAAGAATGAGAAGGAGGCCAATAATAAAGATCAAATTTTGAATATACAGTAGAAAATCAGATCCATAATGATGATCTTACATTATACAGCAAGATATAGAAGACAAAAGAGAAGAAACTCTTCAGAAAAGAGGGCTGCAACACATGTGTTTACTGCAAAATGGCTTAAATTTTTTTTTATAAGAGTTGCAGTAGCTGTATATTACACTTAAAATCTCTAGAGCAGATCTGTGTACAAAATATCAGATCCATTTCAAATCTGTACACTAGAAAGGCTCTATTACAAGATCCCCTTGGGGTTTTGATCAAATCATGTGATACAAAGAGTAGATCTAAGTTTCAAGTAGTAGATCTATAATATTATTCAGAAATTTCTGAAGATGTTTTACAATAGAAATATATCAGATCTATACATAACATGGATCAACAAGATAATCCATGGATCACCAAAGTGAAGGGCAAAGCCCAACACTAGAGATCTCTTCTCAAAAAGGGGATCAAAACACCCTGCAAATCTTCCTCTGAAAATAACGCATTCCTGGAAGAGAAACTGCACTATAGCCTAAAGCACTGAGTTGGAATGATGCCAATATGTGAAATATCAACTCCAAAGGTTTAGAACTCTCTTGCCCATGGGATAGAAGACTTTCCCAGTGAAAAGAGGGCCTGAAATGGCCTAGATCTGAGAAGATCTAACCTCCAATTGCTGCAGCTTGCAAGGACAACCTAATCCTAAACAGGATTAGTGCTGTAGTTGAAATATGAGATTGGAAAAATGCCTGATAGTGGATGAAATTAGCAAGACTCCTCCAAGAAATCCTCAATGGAAGAGGTGGGATCCCTGCATAGGAACTCCCAAGTGCTAAGCAACACTATTCTCAGCTAAACAACAGAGATTGGTATTTGTCTAAAAAGACAAGATACTCAGAAATATGCATAATAAAAAACAACCCTCTCTTGTTGCTCTCCTCTTCCTTTTATAAGTTGAAATCCTTTTCAAACCCTAAATCACTTCAATGTATTAGCTCCTTTCACATGAGGGGCCTCCATCTAGAACTGCGCTGTCCATCCATGAGGTACATTACATCTAGAAAGCACTGTAGATTTGGTCAAGGTTGACCCAGTATTATAGCTCAAACCCCTTTCACACCTGCAAGTGATTTTTTTACATGGCCTAGATTTATCCCTGTTCATATGGGCATTGATTTATTCATTCTTTTCAGGAGTTTTACATGTCCTCCTTTATTCCTTTATTCATGCAAAAAAAAATGAGACAAAAATATATATTCCTCTTAGCTTAGGCTAAGTAGGAATATTACAGAAAATCATCAAGAAATGGATGTAAAACATTATCCATAACACGCATGAAATTTTCCGGTGCATTACACAAATCAAATGGCATAACCAACCACTCAAAGAGTCCTTGTTTGGTTTTGAATGTAGTCTTCCATATATCACTTTCTGCAATTCTTACTTGATGATATCCACTTCGTAAATCTAACTTAGTGAAAAAAATTTCTTCTTTCAACTGATCAAGAAAATCAACTATCCTTGGGAGTGGGTATCGATTCTTTACCATTATCTTGTTCAAAGCTCTGAATTCTACACACATGCACCAATTCCTTTCTTCGGAATCAAGACTATGGGTGAGCTGCATGGCGAAGTTCTTGGCCTTATGAGTCCCTTGTCCAACATGTCCTTGATTTTCCTCTTAATTTCAGCATTCTCCATTATCGACATGCGATACATGCCGATGTTTGGAAGACAAAAATATTGCTGCAACTGAATCTCATGTTGAATCTCCCTTTTTAGAGGCAATCCTATTGGCTTCTGAAAAATATCATGATGTGCATCAAATAAATCATATAAATCTGATTTCAACTTAAGATCACAATCCTCAAATGATTCATGATTAACATTAGCTTTAGGCTTAATCATTAGAAGAAAAAAAATCTTACTTGAATTCACTAGCCTCTTTACATGTCCAACATTTACCATTGCAATATTTTTCGTCTTGCGATGTGCTCTAACAATGTACTCCTTGCCATCTTTTATTAAATGGTATTTGTTCTCATGGTGATGGAATATCACTTTCCTATCATACAAGTAAGCACTGCTCAAAAAAATACCTGTAATATCAAGTGGAACCACATCTAATTCAACTGTGTCAACAAAATGTGCAGTTATTGCAAACCGCAATATGCACTTCTTTGAAACTTGTAAATTTTCATCCTTATAAATCCACCCAAGTGGATATGGTTTTGGATGTGGAATGGTCTCAAGATTAAGTTTCTTGACCAAGTCTTCAGAGATTAAGGTTGCATGTGACCCACTGTCAAAGAGTGTGTCAATCTTGGTATGTTTGGATATGACCCTCACATGAAATAGTTCAATTCTCTCTTCTTCATTTGGAGCTTGTATGTGACAGTTTGATGTAAATAGTACTGGGTTTTGTTTCAATTTATTTCCCCTTCATGTTCTTCAATCCCATGGTTGTAATTTTAGATTCATCACATGAATCCTCTCCTAAATCATGTTGAGTTGTAGTTTCAGTTTTCTGTTTCCCTTTGTTGTTCTGATGTTTGGGCCTCTTTTCAGGACGTAATTTCTAACAATTTTTCTCTTCATGGCCTTCTCTTGAACAATGTTTACAGACCACTTTTTCTCCCTCTTTATTTAAAAATGCATTCTTTTTCCTTTTTATGTCTTCTCTTTGTTTTTCTCCTTAAAAGGTTTCTTCCTACCCTCATTAGTAATGTTTTTCCCTCTACCTTCTAGATGTGTGGCCTGAACACAAACTTCATCTAGACTTGTAGGGTTAAACATGAGAATAATATGTCTTAGGTAGCTATGTAAGCCTCCTATGTACTTGAGCAAAGTATCTTGGCTCTACAAATCTACCCCTAATAACAGAGCTTTTCTCCTAAATTCTTGGGTGTATTCATGCACATTTTGTCATTTCAATTGTATAAAATATTGCCAGTTCATTATGGCTTTATGCATATGAGCTAATGGATAAAAAAAAAATTTTATTGCAGTAATGAAATCAGTCCATGATAGGATAATCTTACCATGCTTCTTTATCTCCTCCTTTGTCTTGGCTTCCCACCAAACAATTGTTGCACCTTCCATTCTCAATGAAGTTAGTTGGATTTTGGTATCATCATCATGAAGGTTATGAATTCTCAATTAGACCTCCAATTTCCTAATCCAATTATCAAGATTTTCTGCATTGACTTCACCATTAAACATTGGAAATTCAAACTTAACATGAATTTTTAGAAAAGGAATTTTACCAGTTTTCTTTGACTTGTGTACGATGTACTAAAGATGAAGTAGAGGATGATGATGATGAGGGTGAGGATGGTGAATTTCCACCGCCTCTATTTCCTCCATTGCCCTTCTTTGATTTATCTTCATAATTTTGACCTCCTAATGATCCCCTTCCTTCCTTGTGAAGTTTGGATCCCTATCCTTCTATCCTCTCATTTCTTTCTTGATAAAGGACTCTAACCATTTCAGTCATGTCAAGGAATGCTTTCTTGAACACTTTATCTTGTTCTTTTGGATCCACCTCTTCATGGATTTCTTCTTCCCCTGGAGGCATGCTTAATGCTGCTTCTTCTTATTTTGGAGGTGAACTAGGTGGTGGAGAATGTGGAAATATTTCCCTCCTTTGTTGTGGCTCACTTTGAGACCCTCTTGCTTCCACCAATTTTCCTTCTCCTCTCTTAAGCTTGAGCTTAGAAAGCATGCGAACACTTGTAAAAAGTTAAACAAATATTTGCATACAATAACACCAGAGAATAAACTCTAGCTCTGATACCAACCTAATTTGAAAGGACTGTATTAGTTTTCTGTGCTAAGTGTCTTTTCAGTTATAAAACATGTACAAATTTGTCTCCATTTGTTTGCTTAAGGAATGAGTAATTTAACCATGAAACATAGATGAATTTGTGAGTACTAAGCATGATAATAAGCCTAAATAACATTGAATAGTAGTGTATAATAGAGAAATGACATCATAAATAATATTTACAAAGTAGGCATGATGAAGCAGTTCACCCCTCCTAGGCTAAAACTGCTGGTACAATTCCCAATGGCATGTCCCTCTTTGTCATTATTCTCAAAATTGCAAATAAATGTGTTTACAAGCCTCCAATGGCTGTTTTTGCTTCACCAATGGCTCCAGAATGCTCCAATTAGTCTAGGTAGCCTCTTGTTTCACCTAAATTGGTCGAAAATTGACTTTCCTAGCCATTTTTCCAATCACAGCTACAAAACCTCCACTAATTGTGGAGAACTGCAGTTATCCGCAGCTAATTTTGGCCAAACCCAAAATTTTTAGGGGCGCTCTTAAATTTTCACCAGTTACTAACCATTGGCATTAAAATTTATGATTAGGGGCGGGGGTGGCCACATGTAGACCCCTTTAAACCCCGCTGTAATATTCCTTTTTAGGAATTTCTGTAATTTTTTCAGTGAGGACACCGTACAAGGAAAACCATTCAATAAAAATGCTGAACAGGACTTAGATCCTCTTACATATGCTTTTTTTAGCTTGAATATAAAAGGGCATCAGAAATAAATCATTCTAGCTACACTAAACAGATCTCCCCAGCTCAAATATGCTTAAAAGCACCCCAATCCCACTGCTTCATAAAATAGAAATGCCAGAGACTGCAACAACATCATTTTTATTATGAAAAATATAGAAAATTATAATAAAATACATATATGGAGCTTTCATTCATCATATAATCAGAAATAAGAGGTTTTACCTCTTTTACAAGCACATCGGAGCACCTCGGCAAGGGTTTCCAGCAAAATAGCAACACAAGATACAACACTCTAGAAAATAATGCTATACCCAGCAAATATATATCAGGAAATACTAAATGTAATATCAAATACACAAATAATATAGAAATTTTCCCAAGGCCTCCCTCAATAGATCTCCCGGAGGGAAATAGACACCTCCTCCTTAGGAACAAGCATAAAACAAGAGGGTTTCACGCAACTGCTGCTACTACTACAGAAATGACGTAGTTACTGAGGTGACTGTGCTGTATATGATGCAGAATAGATAACCTCAAGGAAAATAATGAAAAGTGAGCTCAGGACCTCCTCCTTAGATCTCCTGATCAGCTAGACCAAAGGTAAGGATGGAATTCCCGCATGAGAATTCCTTGCACTAAACAGTGCTGCAACTCCGGCTAAACAACTGAAGCTTGAAATCAGTCATAAGACTGGAACAAGATGTATGAATGAATGAATCCTTTGCTACTATCTCCTCCTTCTTATCCTTGGTGAGCTTCTCCACCCCGGACCCCACTCATTGGTGATGTGACTTTCTTGAGAAGATTCCCCTTTCAAAACTGCGCTGCCCTAGTAGCTTTCCCTCCTTTTGTGACAACACTGTTGACTTGGTCAACTAGATCTAGCTCATTTATTTTCCCTCCTTTCACACCAAAGTGGCTTTATTTTTTCCTCCTACTCCAATCCCTTTTCACACTGGGATATGTTTTATTTCCTTTCCTACTTCTTATTTAAAAAATGGGGCAGTTATAATATTCCAAGTAGCAGTGGCTAATTGGGAATATTACAGTCCTCCCCGCTCAAAATTTTCTTGCCCACAAGCAACAATAAAGAAGGATGTTGCAAGATCTTCTCTCCCTCCCAAGTGGCATCCTCATCTGGTAGATTCCTCCTTCGAATCAAATATTCCTTAATGACCCTGTTTCTCAGCTTCCTCTCCCTTGTGTCTAAGATTTCTTCTGGCTACAATATTAAGTGGCCCTCATCATCAATAGGGGGGAGATCCATGTTGGCAACTATATTCGTCCCAATGGCCTTCTTGAGGCAAGAGAAATGGAAGATATTGTGGATATTGCTCCCCTTAGGAAGCTCCAACTCATATGCTACCTTACCGATGCATTTGACCACCCTATATGGCCCATAAAAACATGATTTGAGCTTTTCAGCTCCCTTCTCCTTGAGTGTGGATTTTTTGTAAGGTTGAAGACACAAATAGACAAGATCTCCCACCTCAAACTGTCTTTCTATCTGACCACGGTCTGCATACATCTTCTGCTGGTTCTGGGCAGTGGACATGTTGTCTTTGAGTGCCCTGAGTATGTCCTGGTTCTCCTGAATCCATTCCTCCACCCTTGGAGCTTTACTTACCCCAAACATAACATCAAAAAATGAGAGTGCCTCATATCTATATAAGGCTCAGAATGGGGTCATGCCAATAGAAGTATTGTGATTAGTGTTGTAAAAATACTCTCCCAAGTGGAGCCATCGCGGCCAAGCTCTCTTCTGCCCTGCCACATAGTTCCTCAAGTAGCCTTCTAGCCACTTGTTCACTATCTCAGTCTGTCCATTAGTTTGGGGATGGTAGCTAGTGCTTGGAGTCAATTTAGTCCCCACTAACCAGAAAATTTCCTACCAGAAGCCACCCATGAAGTGGCTATCCTGATCAGTCACTATGGTCCTTGGGAGACCATGAAGTCTAAATACATCTCTGAAGAAGAGCTCAACTACCTGTGAAGTAGTATAGTGTGAAAAAACGGCAAAGAAATGGGAGTACTTTGTTAGTATATCAACAAAAACAAAGATACAGTCGTTACCCTGCACTGTCGGTAAGCTCGTGATGAAGTCCATAGAGATACTTTCCCACTTCCCATCTGGAATAGGTAGTGGCTGCAATAACCCAACAGGGTGAGTATGTTCTTACTTGTTCTATTGATAAGTGGTGCACTCTCTGACATGTTGGAGCACATCCTCCTTGAGACCCTTCCATGAGAATCTCTCTCTGATATCCCTGTAGGTCTTTGTGAATCCTTGATGCCTAGCAAGTGGGGAATCATGTGAGGCCAATAAGATCTTCTCCTTGAGCTTGGAGTTCTTAGCCAAGAAGATCCGGTCCCGGTAATAAATGACCTCATCCATCACCCTAAACCTCTCATCGGATGCCACCCCATCAAGTATCTCACATGCAAAGTCATATTTTGAATACACAACTAAAAGTTGAGCTTTCCAATCTGCATCCATGCCCTTCAAAGACAGCGTTGTAGGCCTCCTGGATAGTGCATCGGCTACTACATTTCTCTTTCCCTTGACATATTCTACGTCAAAATCATAAGTTTGGAGCTTTCTCACCCACTTCTGTTGTCTCTCCTGGAGTTGTCTCTACTCAAGGAAGAATCTAAGACTGTTGTGATCAGTCTTGACCTTGGACTTATTCCCCACCAAGTACTGCCAGAATTTGGCTAATGCATGCATGATAGCCAAAATTTCTTTATCATAGATGGGGTATAACCTCTCATGAGGGAGCAGCTTCCTCCTCTCATGAGGCTATAGGATGCCCACCTTGCATCGAGACTACCCCAATACCTTCACCTGATGCATCACATTCTAGCACAAAAGGTTGAGAAAAGTCAGGAAAAACCAAAACAGGACAACTACTCATTACCAATTTGAGCTTATCAAAATCCCTCTGCACTGTAGGTGTCCAATGGAAAGCTCCCTTCTTTGTCAAGTCAGTGATTGGTGCTGCTAGTTGTGAAAATCCTTTCACAAACTTCCGGTAATAAGTGCATATGCCCAAAAACCCTCTGAGTTCTATAACATTCTTGGGTTCAAGCCAATCTCTGATAGCCTGGATCTTCTCCTCATGCACCCTCACTCCATCGAATCCTATGATGTGTCCCAAATACAACATATTTGTGAGGAAAAATTCACATTTGGAGAGCTTAGCATAGAATTGCTGCTCCTTGAGGATATGTAAAACTGTCTCAATATGCTGTAAGTGCTCCTCCCAAGTGTGGCTGTAGATAAGAATATCATCAAAAAAGACCAATACAAACTTTCTCAAATGACCACGGAAGATGTAGTTCATGCAGGATTGGAAAGTTGCTGGAGCATTGGTCAATCCAAAGGGCATTACCAGAAACTCAAAGTGCCCATAGTGACATCTAAATGCTGTCTTGGGGATATCTTTCTCCCTCACCTTGATTTGATGATACCCTGATCTCAAATCAATCTTGGAGAAATATTTAGATCTCCTCAACTCATCCATGAGTTCATCGATCCTAGGTATAGGGTACCTATTTTTCATAGTCTTCTTGTTCAAGGCCCAGTAGTCAATGCACATCCTCAATGTGCCATCTTTCTTCTTTACCAAAACCACAGAGGAGGCAAAAGGACTAGTACTAGGCCGGATGTGTCCTAGAGATAGCAGCTCTTGGATAGCTCTCTCAATATCATCCCTATAAGCCTTGGGGTGCCTATAAGGAGTGGTGATTACTGCTTGGATTCCTTGTTCCAACTCTATGGTGTGCTCAAACCCTTGGTCAGGAGGTCTTCTTGGGGGAATATCTCCAAATACTATAGAATACCGGTCCAAGAGAGACTGAATATCTGGATGCACCGGTGAATCCTTGCCCTTCACCTCTGATATATGTAGCTCTACTACCCATTCAACATCCCCTCTACGCAGATATGCCTCCATCCTATGTGCTAAAACAACCTGAGGGGGATATGTGTTCATACCCTTGATCTTTTGTTGCTAGCCATCCTTCCCTCCTATCCATTCCATCTCCAAGGTTCTCCAGTTATTGGTAACTCTCCCAAGAGTGATTAATCACTGGACTCCCAATATGACATTGGTGTCTATAATATCCACCACAAAGAAGTGGTCTGTCAATGTATAGGTCTCCATAGTAATGGTTAGTGCCAGAACATACTTGGCACATTGCAGGGTCATAGCTCTTGGGACCAAAACTGAAAATCCCTCAAACTCCTCCATGTGGATTCCTCTCCGTTGTACCAGCTATGCATCAATAAAATTATGAGTGGCTCCACTATATATCAACACAAAAACTCGTTACCCCATAATACTACCTCTTACCCTCAGGGTTAGATACTTTGGGACTCCTCTTAACGCTGCAATGGCTCCCTCTCTTGGAGCAAAGTCTTCCATGGATTGTACAACACTCGCATTTTTCTTGGAGAAGGTCTTGATATGATGTGTCCTCCTTGTAACACATTCTCCCTCCAAATCCTAAACATGGATTGTCTCCTTTGGCCTTGAGTGAGTCTCTTGCTGCAAAGAGGTTCTTGCCCTAGGCAAGATGTGTTGTAGATCTCTAGCTTTCTCCACAGCTTCAAGGAGTGTGGTTGGTTTAGTAGATTTGACCAACCCTTGCAATGGTTCAGTAATCCCATTGACAAACATGCATACCTTCCTGCTCATAGTGAGGTTGGATACCATCACTGAAAGCTGCAAATACTCAGCAATGTAATCCTCAAGATCTCCCTCCTGCTTGAGCTTAGTTAGCTGGGCAAAGCGGGCTTCCAGATCTCTAGGATCAAACCTCTCCACTAACTTCTTGGTGAAAGCTGAGTATGAAGTGATATGATGATGCCAAAGTGTGGTCAGTCCATGAAACCACCATTCTTGAGCTTCCCCTTCCAGGTGCAACGCAGCTATCTTGATGGCTTCTATCTCAGAAACCTTGTTGAGCTGGAAATATGTGTCCAGCTTCTCCACCCAAGCCTTTGCTGAGCACTTAGGTGTCCCATCAGATGTGGGCAAGAAGAAACCTACCATACTGCGTTGTAGGGCTGATCCCTGCATCAAATTCTCCTCCTTTTAATGAGGACTACAATCCTCCTCCCATCTTTGATCCGACAAAACTCCTAAAAGCTCAAGTGCTTCTTGAACCCTTGAGATTGGAGTTCATATTATTCAAAATATTCTCCTAGGGTTCCCTCCTCATCTCCCCTAGTTAGAAATTAAGGCATGGTAGAGCGTTTTGATGCATTTGAATACCCCATACCATTTGCAAGGCTGGTGCTTTCCATATGGCAAAACTCTATAGAATCCCCTTCATGTCTCACCTCCTTGAGGTCCCTTGCAATGTCCTGCAGAGTTTGAAGTAGGAGTTTTGAAATTTCTTCCTTCTCCATGCTAAAGATAAATATCCCCCCACAAGCTGAGCGAAGAGCAGAGTTTTGATACCATTGTAATATTCCTTTTTCAGGAATTTGTGCAATTTCTTCAGTGAGGACACTGTATAAGGAAAACCATGCAATAAAAATGCTAAAAAGGACTTGGATCCTCTTATATATGTTGTTTTTAGCTTAAATATAAAAGGTCATCAGAAATGAATCATTCTATCTACACTAAACAAATCTCCCCAGCTCAAATATGCTCAAAAGCACCCCAATCCCACTACTTCATAAAATAGAAATGCCAGAGACTAAAAAAACATTATTTTTATTATGAAAACTATAGAAAAATATAAGAAAATACAGATATAGAGCTTTCACTCATCATAGAATCATAAATAAGAGGTTTGACCTCTTTTACAAGCACATTGGAGCACCCCAGCAAGGGTTTCTGGAAAAATAGCAACACAAGATACAACACTCCATAAAATAAAGCTATACCCAGCAACTCTGTATCAGAAAATACTAAATGTAATTTTAAATACACAAATAATACAGAAATTGGCCCAAGGCCTCCCTCAATAGATCTCCCAGAGGGAAATAGACACCTCCTCCTGAGGAACAACCATAAAACAAGAGGGTTTCACCCAAATGCTGCTGCTACTGCAGAAATGATGAAATTACTGAATATTACTACGTTTTATATGATGCAGAATAGATAACCTCAAGGAAAATGATGAAAAATGAGCTCAAGACCTCCTCCTTAGATCTCTCGATCAGCTAGACCAAAGGGAAGGATGGAATTCCCGCATGAGAATTCCTTGCACTAAACAGTGCTGCGAATCCAGCTAAATAGCAGAAGCTTGAAATCAATCATAATACTGGAACAAGATGAATGAATGAATGAATCCTTTTGTACTATCTCCTCCTTCTTATCCTTGGTGAGCTTCTCCACCCCGGACCCCACTCATTGGTGATGTGACTTCCTTGAGAAGATTCCCCTTTCAAAACTGCGCTGCCCTAGCAGAATTCCCTCCTTTTGTGATAGCACTGTTGACTTGGTCAATTATATCTAGCTCATTGCTTTTCCCTCCTTTCACACCAAAGTGGATTTATTTTGTCCTCCTACTCCAATCCCTTTTCACATTGGGATATGTTTTATTTCCTTTCCTACTTCTTATTTAAAAAATGGGGCAGTTATAATATTCCAAGTAGCAGTGGCTAATTGGGAATATTACACCCACGGACATGGTTTAAAAACTCCACAACAATCATAGTGGCGTGGAACTGTAATGGGAATTGTTCCCAAAACCATCGGCATGACTGTCAGAACTTGTGCACATGTGATAAGTGTGAACTTGAATGCTAGAGGTTACGGTGATAAACCTTCCATTAAAAAATATTGCATTTGAATGTAACACATGTGACAGTGTTTATAGTCGCTAAAGTCATAGTTATGGAACCGTTGGGGGTAAAGTTATATGCCATGGGTTATAGGAACATGTGACCACACATGATTCGGGCCGTCGGTGGGTTGGGACCACTAGTGGTTCCCCATCCCCCAACATTCAAACCTACAAACATTAAGTTTATCCGATGAACTAAGACTTAGGTCACTTTCGATAGCCGATTTGGTGGAAGATTTATGTGGGTGAACTAAATGTCAAGGGGTCGAACCCCTCAAACCCAACCAAAATTTTAATCCACTGTATAGGGGACACGTGGCAGCCTCTGGGATGGCCACGTGTCACCCAACCATTGGTCCATCAAATCACATACAACCAAATCAAAGAATCACATAACGCCACTTGGAATTCATTGGTTGGCTTGGGAAAATAGAATATTCTGAGGAGTATTCTAATTTTTGCTGACTGTACCTACATGCTGATTGGGCATCCCAATCACCCCTATCACAAAAATTTAGTTGTTTGGGAAATCGATTAGAACACGATATCTCCCTCATACGACATCGGTTTTTCGAACAGTTCACAGTTCAAACATCAGAACGACGAGATCTATCGAGGCATTTAGGCTCGCTACAGTTTCGAGCACTTTCAATTTTGAGAAAAATTCCTAATCTCCTGATGAGTCAATGAGGTCATAAGTGACGACTATGTCTTCATCTGCAAACCTATACCCTTGAGTAGCCATAATTTTGCGTACCCAAGAATCTGATTCATACTTTCTCAATTCATAATGAATCTCGTAATCCCCTATTGGCAGCAAAATTAAAGGGAACTTGAATCTTATCCCAAGCCAAGAAGCACCAAGGGTTTGTATTATCTATTCATATAATGGTACATGTGTAACAACTACCACAAAGTTCTGAAATGAAAATGGACCCCGCTTCACCATCTCAACACTGCTGGCTTCTATACATTTCAAACACCCAGTCAGAGCTCAACCCTTCATTACTGAAAAATGATGAAGTCAGAAGTTCACAATCCTTGTTATGTAACTGGAAGTAGGTTCCCTTATCCAGGAGTGATCATAATTCTTCTAAATTCCTGCCTTAAATCAGCGGCCCATCGTGGTTCTACTGGGATCCATAATGATTTATTTTCTTCATTGGCATCCATAGATATGGTGGACAAATTCCACTCAATTTTATTTTTCATGAATGACATAAAGGCTCGTAGCTGCAAATCCCACATGTAGGAGAATATAGTCACTACTATTTGCATACAACGTTCTCGCAAATGATATTGTGCAAGAATAACTCACACAACAAGATTTTTTTGTCAAAATCATAAGCATGAAAGACATCTAAAAATGTGCGAATGGAAGAACACAGATAGGGCTTGTTCTCCATGATGGCTTTTAACTAAAACAAGAAATAACGTTCCCATACGAAAATGGGGTGGGATCGGGAAGGTCGCTTGCACCCCAACAGATTGAGGGAAAGCTCATGGGATTTTTTCCTATCCATAGTTAGATCCTGAACCTGCTGCTGTAACAGGAGAAACTGTTCCTCCTGATTCTTTATGGATTCCTTCCGCTTATACTCTTCTCATTATTTCTTCAACTATTCTTTCATCTATTTTTCCTGTAAAGAACTTATCTCCTTATGATGTTATTTTATCAAGATAACCCCCTCTTGAAGGGATATTACTTCCTGTTTCCACTTCTGAAATTCATAAATAAACAAAATTTTCTCGGAACTCCATCCCGTGATGGGACCCTACATTCCTCTGCAATCAATATCAACATCAATAATGGGTGCAACAACCTCTGTTGGATGGGTCTGCTCCACCTCTACTGCTGGTTCTTGTGTATCAACCCCTTAATTTTTTCCTAGAGTATCCTCTGTGTCTATTGTTGTTTCTTCTGTAACAACAGTGGCCTCCACAAGTTCTTGTGTATCAGCCTCTAGGTCAATCACTTCGAGAGGCTCTGCTTTAACTGCTGGTTCTTGTGTAACAATAGTATCATTAGTAGGTTCTTGTTTAACAGCTTCCTGAAGTTATGGTTTTGTTTCCATTGGGTTGTTGTTTTCCCCACAGACCTTATACCCTACTTTCGTTAGTCCTTGAGAATGTGTTTTGCATATGGATACTAAGATTTCATTTCCCTCAGATAATCTTTGTTTCAACTATTCATTTTACTTTCTTAAATTTTCAAGTTCTAAAAGCAGAACATGAGTTTCATCCTTACCTGACGAGGAGGGTTCTCTTTCTTCTTCTTATGATCCTTCTGCGTCTTAAAAATTTCCCACTGTGGGAAATGGTTCTGTGGGAAAATTAACTCTCACCCTTTGTTTTGGCCGTTTGTCCCCAATTGGCTCGTTAGTGGGTTCTTTTCCAATTTTGACCATGACGGGACGAGTCTGGGCCTCAGCTTTTGCATGACTTCCTTCAGAAGTCGTGGCTTGTTTTCTCCAGCTTGTCGTAGGAATTTTTCATTTAAATTCTTCCCATATCCTTCCCTGCTGGCTTAGGGCATCCAACATTATCAATTTAATTAGTCCATGATTGGTCACACATGATTTTGGATGTGTTGTTTACTTCACCGTTGTTGTGATATGCTTAATGTTTCCCAATAAGTAAAATGGGAGTTTGATCTTCTGTTGATGCCGAAGATGATCTAGTATAGGGAATTGGTAATTGAAGACAATTGTGGATCTCCCTTGCAAGTAATGTAATTGATTAAACCCAGGGAAACATCTTCCTATGGGTGAGGGAGTCACAATCTGTCAATTCCTCTTCCCTTATTTTCAAATATTTCCTCTCCTTCAAGAAAATATTCCCTTAAATAAGGGTCATTGATTTTCCTGTTGAACCATCTCCATCCATCTACTAGTAATGTGGTCACTCGAGCAATGACTTCTTTTGTCACTTCAATTTGCAGGCCCCTGACTTGGGTCTGGTGGTTATTCAAATTATGAGAGAATTCGATTGCAATAGCCTCGTCTGAGCCTTCCAATTTCTGAAAATATTAAATCCACCTAGCTTCCCTAACCTAGTAATCTTCTAAACTGTTCTGCAAGGCATCCATGGAGTCTGTCTTGTGCCTTACTATCTCTCATCCCATCTTACTGTTATTCTGAATTCACTCCTTATTTCTCAACCAACTGTAATGTCATCGCGTTGCTTATTTCCTCTCGACGCCCTACTTTGCTTATCCCAGATGAAGAGTTTTGAATGAGGATACAAGGCTTTAGTTGAGGAAGGTGAAAATATTTTCGAATTAACGAATCACACTTCACACATTCCTACATAAATGTCTCATTATGGAAGGTAATGGGTTATAAGTACGAATTCCTTTTCCGACCGAATTTGGTCATAATTGGATATTGTGCTATTAATTAGATGCATGCGGGGTTAATAACAGTTCATAACTATGGCTTTCTTTCAATGATTACAAGATTCCCCCCCTAATTTAATGGTGATGACCGCCCATGACCATCACGGGAATATCATTACTTGCCATTAATCATATAACTATTAAATGATGATGTTACCTTTTTGAATGATGTACCTGAAGCGACGTGGAGGAGGAATTTGAATTGATGTCGTACTGCTCGCAGTGATCATGGCGGTCATGCTTGACTGTTATAATTATTGCTGCATGCAATGAAATAAGAAACTTTCTTCATGGCTGTCGGCTGTTACATGTGTAAAATCTAAGACAACCTTTGTATTATTCTTCAAAAAACATGAGGAACAATAGATACAAAAAAGAAAAAAATAAGTAACATGATCTTGTAAAATATATCAGGAATAAAGGATGATGTTTTGGAAATGGAAAAAACTGGGTGTAACAGCCGCAACAGAAGTGGTTTTCAACTGTTACAAATTGTTTGATTGTGCCTCGAAAAGAGGTTTTCGCAATCAGATTTTTATTATTATTTTTATTCTTGTTATATATATATATATATTAAATAGGTGTAACAGCTACGACAAGGGTAGTTTTCAGCTGCTTCAGTTAGTGGAATTTCAAATTTTAGGCTACACAGGGGAACATTCGCATGCTGTTGTAACATAAAGATTAAAGTCTGCGAAAATGTTAACAAATGATTCATTCAAAGCATGTTGATGATATAACCTCAGACGGTGCCAATTAACGAATAACAGTGTCCTGGAACTTTAATGGTGACCAATTGTATAGTCCCATTGTCAAAGTCCGTGTCTACTTCGTAAGGACCTAGCCATCTGGTGCAGAGCTTGCCTTTGAAATCCTTGAATCTTGAATCATACAAGAGAGGCCAATCTAGTTTCTGAAATTTCTTCTTCTTAATGAACCTGTCATGCCATCTAGCTCTTTGTTGTTGAATGATCTCTATCTACTGAATGGAAATCAACCATTTCCCTTCCAACTCATTAAGCTAGTTCAATATTTGTCTTTGTGTTGGGCTTAAATCCAGATTGACCTACAATGTTGTTGTTAATGTCTTTATTTCAAACTCTATGGGGAATAAAGTATTCTTACCATACACCAATTCATATAGTGAGAAGGCTGTAGTATTCCTCCATGTTGTTTTGTAAGCCCACAACACCTCTAGAAGTTTCTCGGCCCAATTTCTTCGGTGGCTAGCTACTGTCTTTGTTAAGATTCCCTCGATAACTTTAATGGTTCTCTCTACTTGACCATTTTCTTGTGGGTGATAAGGTTAAGTGATCATGTGATGAATTCCATAATTCTCAACCATATTCTTGATCAAATGAGATGTGAACTAAGGCCCTCAATCCGTCACTATCTCCTTGGCTATCCCTAAGTGAACAAAGATATCTTTGAACAGGAAGTCTAAAACAACCTTCTCTGTAGCTCTAATTAGTGCCTTTTCTTCGACCCACTTTGTGACATAGTCAGTGTAGACCAATATGTATGATATTTGTTGTGATGAAGGATTAATTGGCCCTACAAAGTCCAGTGCCCATTTCTCAAATGGTTCTATCACTACTTAAGGCTGCAACGACATCTCATCTGATTTCAGAGGTTGGCCCATCCTTTAGCAGCTATCACATCCCTTCACAAACTTCTTGGCATCCTAGAATATAGTTTTCCAGTAGTACCCTATTGGGAGTAATTTATATCCCGTCCTTTTTTTAGTGAAGTGCCCTCCACAACGTTCCTCATGACAAGCTTTCAAGATCTTAAAAACCTCATTTCTCTTACTCAACGCCTAACCTGAAAGTCTGGACTGGTGTAATAAAGATTTCCCTCTATCCATGAGTAGGTAGCACTCTGCTGTATGATATTACTCTTTTCTTTGGAACATAAATGGTGTGGGAATTTTCCTGCAGCAAGATAATTGGCTATATCTTCATACCATGGTGAGTGAGTAGATAAGAAAAAACAATATTCATCTGCAAAATAATCCTCAATAGGAGTGCAATCATCACTTATAGTGAATCTAGAAAGAAAATCAACAACCACATTATATTTTCCAGGTTTATCTAAAATAGTGATATCAAATTCCCGTAACAAAAATAACCATCGTCTAACTCTACCATTCGTAATAGGTTTATTCATTAAAAATTGAATTGCAACATGGTCAGTGTGTACAAATACTTGATACCCAGTGATGTAGTGCTGAGATTTTTTGGTAGCATGGAATACTACTAGGAATTCCTTCTCAATTACTATATAGTTGAGTTCAGCTGGAGTTAAATTCTTGCTGATGTAGTAAATGGAATAAGGTTTCTTTTCCTCCAGCTCACCCAAAACAACACCCACATCTATGTCAGATGCATCCTTGGTGATATGGAATGGCAGTCCCCTGTTTGGTCCTTGGAAAATAGGTGCTGCTATTACACAGTCCTTTAACTTCAGAAAGGCTTTCTCACACTTTCTTTTACACACAAATTCTGCATCTTTCATGAGAAAAGAAAACAGAGGAGATGCAATCTTTGAAAAAATTTCTATAAATCTCCTGTAGTACCCTGGATGTCCCAAAAAAATACGTACCTCTTCTTGAGTTCTAGGAATTGGGATTTTCGAGATTACCTTAATTTTTTCAGGGTCTACCTTGATTCCATTTGTCGAAATGAAATTTCCCAGCACAATTTCCTCGATCATCATCATGTGGCATTTCTCCATGCTCAAAGCAACATTAGTTTGTTCACAACGTTCCAACAAATTTTCCAAATTAACTAATGGTGTTTCAAAGGCATCCCCGTAGGGTGTATATTCATCCATAAATATTTCAAGATAGTCATTTAAGAGATCAGAAAATATACCAAAAATTTCCCTCTGAAAAGTTGTTGGTGCATTGTAGAGGCCAAAAGGAAGGACTCTATATGAAAAAGTACCCCACGGGTAGGTAAAGGTTGTCTTATCTTAGTATTCTAGGGTAATATATATTTTATTATAGCCACTAAACACGTCTAGGAATGAATTTTTTTTTTTCCCAAAGAAAGTATCCAGGACGTGGTCAATGTATGGTAAAGGTAAATGGTCCTTTTGGGTGGCCTTGTTAAACTCTCTATAGTCTACACAGAATCTCCACTTGCCGTTATTTTTTGGAACAATGACAAGTGGAGACACCCACTGACAGTCAGAAATGGGGTAGATGAAATTAGCATTAAGGAGTTTCTGTAATTCCTCTTTCACTATCTATTTAAGTGTGGGATTCATTTGGTACTACAGTTGTCTAACTAATTTGGAGTCCTCTTTAAGGTAAATGTTGTGAGTGCATAGGCCGTGGTGGATTCCTTTTATATCAGTATAGTCCCATGCAAATGCCTTTTTATATTTATATAACAATTGTATCATCAATCTGTTTTGTTTAGCAGTCAAATTAGGATTAATGTTTAAATATTTCCCAAGCTCAATTTCAATAATACTGTTGGCAGTATGCAGAGTACTTTTCAAATGTTCAATAATTACATCGTCTACCTCATCTTCTTTCCCTGGATCTCTAATGGAGGCAACAAAGAGTGAATTGATAATAAATCCATTAATAATATCATCCTCTGTTTCATCCTTAAAGTATTGTGCTTTTCCATGTGTGAGGAGAGGTAGGGAAAACTCAGATTCAGGTTGAAATTCGTCCCACTAGGGACTATTCAAATCGATATGTGGTTTTCATGGGGGGTAAAGGTTCATGTTCTTAGTGGACTGCCCATCTGAGATCACCATAGATACGGACCTACATCCGATATATGCATCTGCAGTGGTTAGCCACTGTCTTCCGAAGATTAAAGGATGACCCTTAATGTTGGATTTGGTTTGTAAAATCAGAAAATCAGCTGGATAATTCGAGGAAGCTATAGTGATCACCACATATTCTATCATTCCCTCGGGTTTTACATGGGATGTATATGTTGATTCAAGCACTGTGGGTGTAGGTCTAAGTCCATGAAGTCCTAGGGAGATAAAGAGATATTTGGTCATTACATTAATTTTTGCCCCCAAATCAATCAAAGTGTTAGCTATGGGTTGGTCATAAATATGTACAGTCACAGTAGGATTCCCCCAGTCATTATATTTAGTAAACAAGGGTTGATCAATCATAAGTTCAGACAGTTTACACATAACATGGATAGTATCAGGGTATTTTAGTTTTCTTTCATGATTTTTGACACACATATCTCTCACTTCTTTGGCATAGATAGGTACTTCCTTAAGAGCTTGTAACAATGGAATCCACACATACAAATTTTTTAATCCCTTGAGGATCTCAGATTCAGTTTGTGAGGCTGACCCAGTTTCAATTAATCGTTGAGGGTATGGAGGATCTTGAACCTTAACAATTGAGTCAGTTTTCATAGATGTACTAGCCCTACTCGAGTTAGCTGATGTAGAAACAACATGCCTTCCTGATATGGCTGTTGCAGGTGTAGCAACAGGTGTTGTATCAGTTGTTACAGGTGGAAACAATATCTCAGAATCGACTATATCCTTTCTAGGTGACTCACATTCTTCTTCGGTAATAATGGGAGTATGTTCAGGTCTGATTATTTTTCCTGATCGAATTTTAACCTTGTTAAGCCCAATAGGAGTGATAAGGTAACTCTGGAAGGTAACCGGGGCGTCTATGCTTTGAGTTGCATTATTATTCAGATTGGGGTTAGGTTTCATAGGTAATTGGGGTCGGATAGAAGGTGTAAGAGTTTGAAGAGGAGGTAGTTGTAACTACTGCTTCATTGGTAGTGCAGGGGGTGCTAAAACTTGGCCATTACCTCACCAATTCTAGCTCCAAGGATGATATTACGATGGAGGATATTGCATTTGTGGAGGGGAAGTCAACTGGTTCCATGGTGAAGGAAATTGTGTTAAGGAAGGAGTAGGATACTGCCATGGAAATTTTTGACTATTATAAACATTATTCCAAGGATTAAAAGAGGAAAATTCTAGAGGCATACCTATAGGTCGTGGCTGCCATGGTCTCTTTGATCTGATGAAGTAGGAAGACTGGACATCCTCGCTTGATTCTTGAAGTACAAATTTCAGTCTAGGCAGTTCAGGGAATTGACTCGTAGAATGCACAAACTCACAGATTTTGCATAGGCTAATGCTATTCAGTCCATATTCTCTTTCTAAATGTTTATTTTTGCATCGAAGGAAAAATATTGCTAAGGCTGCTTCAAATTTTTCTTGTGCTTTATTAACTTGTACCATGGTTATCTGGGTAGAGAGAGTGCTAAGGTGGTCAGTTTTAAAATCCTCAAATAGATTCTCGATCACTGCTCTGGTTACTCCTCTACTTGTGGACTTCTGTATTTGAATTGAAGGGTCCCAAACTAAACTTCTCCCCTGGATTGATCCTCTTGAACTCTGCAGACAAAGCTTCATTATTTCTTCAAGCGGTTCTTGCGATATGTCTCCTTTTCCCAACAGTTTCAAATGCTCCAGACAGTCGGCTCTTATACCTCTTAAGAATATTGGTTTTAGAATTTCCAAGGCCAAGTTACTAAACTTAGACCTTTGTAAATTATAATGGAATCATTCCATATTTTCTTCCAAGATCTCCTCATCCTTTTGTGGAATTATGAAGGTCTCTTCCTTTAAATCCCTGGTTCAAAATTAATCCTGATAATTAAAGAGAAAGGCCTCCCTCATGTCATTCAAATTTCTAATCGTGCCAACACCCAATCTCATGAACCATCTTAATGTTGCCCCTTTCAGAGTAGTAGGAAACAATTTCAGCTTATGGGTGTCTGAAGTGTAATCATGACCTCTACACAAAAAATCGAACTCGAATAGAAAGGTATCAGGATCTTCAACAACCATCCCTTGAAAGGATGGTAGGGATGATAAATTAATATTTTTCATAGGAGATTCATCACGTGTCGCCACTATCAGAAATTCAAAAGTAATAGAACCATTTGTCTTGACATCCTCATCCCCAATGGCTGATCCTTCCTGATGGGATGAACTGGCCTCAAAATATGTAGGAGATTGAAAAATAAATAAAGGATCAGGTTATTCCAGGACCAACTATTTCACTGCACTACCTCCATCCAAATGATGAAGAAGAAAATGTTGTTCCTCAGGCCCCTGATGCTCCCCACTGGTCTCCCCTTGTCCTTCAATTTTCAAATATTGATAAATGGTTTTCCACTGCTGTTTTATATCTTAAGTCTTGACATCAGGAGTGGATATGTTGTTTGAAGTATGGTGAGGTCCAGACATAGAAGGCACCGATGCCTTAGGCTTTGATATAGTAACAACATTATGTGGTCCTGTATTTCTTTAGTCTCTATATGGAGTAGATTGTTCCTTTCCTGCTTTTGAGATCAGATCTCCAAAGAATGTCTTCCTTCCAAAATATGCACTCTTATTTTCCTTTTTACAACCCATCCTTCCTATAGTTAGTTAGAGTGGGGGGTGTTTGTGGATTTTATATTGTCCTACTAGAACACACAGACCCTATGTGTATCAATTCATCCTACAAGTGCTTCAGTTTCTACAGCGGTGATCTCTGCCAAGTATGTTAGAGTGATGCACAAGATCTTACATCTCGTCTTCTTGCCTGACAACAGTATAGATGAAGACACACTAAAGAAAACACCCAAAAGTTTACACTTCTAATTGTCCCAGTGAGACATTGGTGAGCCCGCCTAGGTATGTTAGAGCGATGCACAGGTTCTTACCTCTAGTCTTACCTCCCAACAATTGTGTCATTGGAGACACACTAAAAAAAACCCAAAATTTACACTACTAAGTGCCCTGGCGTAGCAATGGTGACCCTACCTAGGTATGTTAGAGCAATGTGCAAATTATTACCTCTCGTCTTACCTCTCAGCAATTGCAGACTAGGAACACTCTATCATCAAAAAAACAATTATGGTTAATTTGATCGTCACTTCCATCCTCGGCAACGGTGCCAAAATGTTGGACTATATTAATCAATGTTATATGAATAAGACGGTACACATAAATTATTAATCTAGGGACATATTTTATTTCAATGAAAGTCACACTATTTGTGCCGATACATCAAACCAGAAGCAAATTAAAATAAAGAGAAATAGTCGTTGAATTAAATGCTGGAAGGAATCACTCTGCATGTAGAAATAAAGCTATTTATAATAATGTAATCATGCCTCAATTAATTGTACCTAGCACGCCACACAAAAATTACCTAGCTGGTATCTCTAATCACATATGTGTAATAGCATAATAATATTGAAATTGAAATAGATCTACTCATAGCTAGAACAACAACAACAACATTTCCACCGATACATAAATAAAATTATAAATACGTACAAATACCTTAACCACTGCAATCCTTGCTAAAGAGGAGGGTCCGTCCTCCCTAGAAGGGCGCAGGAGGAGAAAGAAAACTAAATGGAAACTAAACCAAATAATGCACGTAACATGAGAAACGTGACAACTTTGTATTAATGTGACCAAAATTACAACGCCAAAAGCAATACTGTTCTTCGTTAACCTTTGATATCAAGGGTCGAGAATTATATAGTGGTTAAATGTTTAGAAAAATGAGGGATGGATCAGTCATGAGAATCTTATGATTCTCACGCTGATGAAAATAACATACATATAGTTACAACCACTTCTTCATAAAAATTTTGACTAGAAGAATATAGATTACAATGAAAACCGCCTAAAATTTGTCATCCTAAAATACAATACATAATGACTTCTACAGCTATTATGGAAAATCAAAGTTGTAGCATAACATCAATAGAGGACAGGTTGGCATCCAAAAGTTGGCGATATCTAATCAGTAGTAGAGCTATAACAACAATTTATCTAGCGGGTCTATAACAACACCATGATGTAACAATGTCATGGTGTAATATCTCACTGTAACAACACAACGTCAACTGCTCCTGTATGCCTCATGCTCTAGATCTTTTGTGCTAAAGACAACATCTCGAAGGACAACAAAATACTAGAGAACTTCTACAAACATTCATCCCCAGTTAGTCATAAAAAAAGACATGATACATCATAATAATCGATGAAATGACAAGATAATGAAAATAAGATGAAATAACACTATTTAAGTTAAAAGGGTAGGAAAAGAGGAAAGGATAGTCCCAATAATTGTAGTCACAAGGTAACAATGGGGGAAAGAGATGTAGGAAATAAGTACAAAACTGGCACCCAACAGTGAGATATAGGAAATAATCAGTTTGATAATTTGGGGGATAGATTAATGATGCTCGGGTCAGGGTATCTTTCAGAACACCAAGGGAAGCTTACGTAACCTCATCCCAATGGAAGGGAATCCATTTTTTCAAGAGTCGAGTAAATCCTTTAGCCATTTCAGCATAGTTAGGAATGAACCCCCTTAGAAGGTTACCCTTCCCTTGGAGTCTCTGGAAGTGAAGCAGATTGGAAGGAGCAGAATAATTAAGAATGGCCTAGACCTCCAATGGATCAAGCTGAATTTCATCTTTCGACACAACGAATCCAAGAAAGTGACCAGAATGAACACCAAACACACATTTTTGTAGATTGAGGCGTATTTTATAGTGACGACATTGTAAAAATATCAATCTTAGATGTAGCAGGTGGTTAGCCAGTTTATGTGAATGTGCAGGTAAGTAATCCAGATATGGTTAAAATATGTGTTTGATGTCATGAAAATCATATTTCATTTCCCTCTCAAATATTTCCCCAGTGTTCTTTAAACCAAAAGGTATCTTTCTATAAGTGAATGTGTCCCAGCGACAGATAAATTTTTTTTTATATTGTTCCTCTGGGTGAATATTAGTCTGATTGTAATCGAAGAATCCATCCATGAAATAAAATATTTCACATCCAACACATTCATCAATAATTTGGTCGATAAAGGGAATGGGATAGTTGTACTTCGAACAAGCATGATTAACATCTCGATAATCGACACACACTCTAATTTTCACTTGTTTCTTCATGAAAGGAACAATGTTAGAAACCCAATCAGTAAGCAGAATAGGGTAAATGAATTGAGCACGCTAAATTTTTTCAACCTCTGCTTAAATGGAAAAAAAATTATTAGGGTGAATAGGACGAAGGCACTGTCGCACTGGCTTAATATTAGGATACATTTTAATCTCATGTTCAACAATGCTGGAGTCGATACCTGGCATCTCCTCATATTTCCAAGTGATTACATCTCAGAATTCATGAAAAAGACCGCGGTAAGTGTCAAGTTCAGATGGATAACAAGACACACCGACATGAATTGTTTTCTACAATACCTCATTTGGTCAAAATATCAATAGAAATTTTTTCTTCGATATTTTATGGGTGTCACTCAGAATCGATGGCATGGATAGGAATAAAATTCGTCAAGAAACTAACGACTGTAGGGTGATATGGGTCAGATGAATTATTTTCACTGTAAACTAGAATATGGGATCATTGATGTGATGATTCCCATAGTTGCTCTTCTAACATCATGAATTCCATAATGCTCTCATCAGTCAAGAATACACGTGAAAAACAATCAAAATAAGTACAAAAATCCAAAGAACGATCAACCCAAACAGTTGACAACAAAGGATTTGGATTGGCCACATAAGCCAAGAAAAATGATTGCTATGCTAGATCAATTGGACTTAGCAGCATGATACCGCCTAGCCTAAATACTTTAGAATCATTAGGAATCTTCCTTAAGTCAGATGAAGTGGAAGATATCATATTGCAGGTCTCTATATTTGAAATTTCCGTCGATGTCGCAAGTGACGGTAACGAAAAGGTGCCCATTAGGGAAGGATCCTTAAAGAGTACTACACCAATGTTCCGAAGAGAAGGTGGGGGTCTGTGAACAAAAAAAATTCTTCCAGTTGCGTGGGAACTAGAGGCGAAGAAATAGAGTTGATAAAAGGATGTGATACTTCCTTTATGGGGGAATATGATCATACGAAAGTAAGTAGATAGTACCACAGCCAAAGTGTAAACCCATGAACTTCCAAGTAATATATTGTAGTCAAGGGGTCTATCGATGACCTAAACTTCAGTAGTAACTAATTTCCCCCTAGTTCTATTTGCAGGTTACTAAGAATTCCACAAGGCTTATATGTACGATTATCAAAATATTTCAACGTCGTAGGTGATTGTGACAAAGTCGAAGAGCCAAGTGACTTCCAGCAAGTCATTGACATGATACAAGTAAATGCGCCTTCATCAATGATATTGTGATGAATGAGGTGATTTAGGACATCTACTTGAATAAAGAATGCTAACTGTGTTGGTGATTATGGCACATATACCGTGTGATTAAAGTCTACAAGATATTAATTTGTGAGGTTGATTCCACAAATCGTAGACAACAAAGCTTGCTTCTCGGAGGGACAATTGTATAGAATCTCAAGCATTGATATAAAAAAAGGTGACTGAGCTAGGTCTTCTACTACATTATCATTTTGAGTTTCACCAGCGCAAGATTTTAATGTCGATTTATGAACTATTACTTTCGGTGGCTTTATTGTTTACTCTAGAATGATAGGCAGCAGATTCGAGTCAAATGACATCAAATTCGAAGTGGTAGGTTGATTTGTAGCCTGACCATTTGACGAAGACAATGGATTACCATAATCTTTACTTCAATTCGACACCAAAAAATCAGTTTGGGCTTAGTAGCGGATAGCATAAGCACTTTCAAACTAGAAGTAGGATCTGTAGCAACCATATGTGTTTCCGTGTTCGGACAAGGATCTATCAATACTGTAGATGCGATAGAAGTGTTAAGAATCTTTCAGAATTCTGAGCGGTGAGGACATTCTCTCATAAAATCATCCTCATAACATATCAAGCAAGGGTAATGAAATTACAAGGAAAATACCCTCTAGCGGAGGTTATAAAGGAGGGTTTTAGTGTTATAAAATTGGTCAAAAGTGTCAAAAAAAGATTTTCTACAACATTCGTTTTTGGTAACGGAGGTTTTGGCGGAGCTTTTAATGGAATTTCAACAAAACTAAAAAACCTAGGCAGCTAGAGGTTATTACATATTTTTTTTCATCGATGTGCTACTAAGGTGAGAAGGCACTGGTGTGTGTCATATAGACGGTGGGACGAGGGCAGTCGAAGGTGCATGCACTGGGCTATAAAGGTATACAACCACACTGGGCGCACTATAGGTGATACAATGCACGGGGCCATTCTAATTCGTATTGGGATTTGTGTGGTGCCCATATGTCATATCAACGCACTAGTACGTAGTCTTATTGAAGCATACCTGTGCGTAGTATCAGAAAAATGCACCAATTGTTCTAATTCGTATTGGTATTTGTGTGGTGCACATAGGTGGTATAGATGCACCGATGCGTATTCTCACGTAAATGCACCGGTGTGTAGTATCATACAAATGTACCGATATTTATAATTGGTATTGGTATTTGTGTGGTGCCCATAGGTCGTATAAACACACCGGTGTACAGTAACAGACATGCACCAGTGTTCGTTTTGTATTTTTTAGAAACATCAACCTGTGACAGTGAAATTATTGTGATTTTTTAAAATTCATTATTCATCAAAATTCGACACATCTTATAACATTATAACATTAATAAATTTTTATTAATGCATTTGAATGTGATGTTTTGATTAATTTGTTATATCATATCATAATTATTGTGATTTTTAAAAATTCATTATTCATCAAAATATGACACATATCTTATAACAATATTCATATAAATTAAATTTTTATTTGTGTATTTGAATATGATGTTTGGATCAATTTGTTAATTTTTTATATCAAGTGGGAAGAGGCTAAAACTATCCATACGTTGGAAGAGAAGATAGTTTCTTAGGAGGAATTCCAGAAACCGTTTAAGTCTCTGTACCTGAGTGAGTGCTACTATGATGATCGTGTTAAGTAATTACATGAGTTAAGACAACGAAAACTAACTGTGGATGAGTTTGTAGACAAAATTACAAACTTACTATGGTATGTGCCCTATATTAAAGAAGAGAAATCTAAAGTACATAGATTTTATAACTATTTACTAGCACCTTACAAAGAGATGACTGAGTTTTAACATCCTATGTCCATGGATGAGGCAATAAGAAAAGATAGATTTTGTTACCAGCAGTTCAAAAATAGAAGTGAAGGCTTAAAACCATGGAAAAGTAAGGAAAAAACTAAGTCTGCAATGAATATAAAAGAAAAGAAACCTCTTTATCTTAAAATTCTTGGAAAGGATCATCAGAGGAAGAAATTGAGCAAGGGAAATGTAAATATCTTGAAAAGTGTAACTAGGTTCGATCTTCATAACGACCTGTAATTGTGAATTTGATAAATGATGTAATAAAATTATTATTAATCCTTGCTTCATGGGTTTGATGAGAAAGTGATTTTATTTTTAGTTGGCTCTCATTTAAGAGCATTAGGATTGGTCATTTATATTCGAAGGATTAATTTCATGTATTAAGATCTCTTCTTGAGCATTTGCCAATGTATCTAGGTCTATACATGTCTAGAAATCCCTCCAAAGATAAGCACAGTCCTAGTCTTCCTATGTCGGCCTCAAGAAGAATAAAGGAACTCATGTCATCTCACATTAGGGAGACACACTAGTTCATAAAATCATTTCGGATTATATATACAGATAGACAACTATATATAGAAACCTCAACCTATTAGAGAGTCATAATTTTGGGTATCTTTCCTCTGATTTTTTCGGTGATAGATACAGTCTTGAACTTTTCATATCTCTTAGATTTCGATGAAAAATGGCAACCAAGAGATTTTTATCAACTCAGTTTCAAGTATAAAACTTAGTGAAGGCTATAGTTCTATGGGGAAGGGAATTCATATCCCTCTTAAGTACATATCATAGTGATATTCATGAATACATTGGTCTCTGTATAGACCATTGTTTGATGCATCATAGAAGAAAGCTCAAAATGTTGTTACATGTAAAATAAGGGATCGTTGGTATCTTAGAAGGAAGTGTTGGAAATACTGAGAGGGGGGGTGAATCAATATTCCTTTCAATTAGAGAATTAGTTAATCTTCAATTATTATTAGTGTTTGTACAATGATAGCAGTAAAAAAAAGGAACACAAATGCACACAATTTTTAAGGTGGAAACCCTCTCCGGGACAAAAACCACCTGAATTATTTTCTAATAATTCTTTATTATTCAACTCCAACTGAAAACAAATCTCCAACTTCCTAGAATCTAGAAAAGAATTCTTCCCAGCTCCCACTGGATGGATGCTCCAATGCTCGAGATTTTTCAGTAGTCAACCGAACGGATTCCCCAACACACAATGAGCTACAACTCACCCTAGCACCACCCTATCACCCTGAAGTTTTCACAGGCTTGAACCTAATAGTGACTTCATGCACCAGCCTAGCACCACCCTACCACCTGATAGAAGAATACAAGAAGAATGAAATCCCGTACCAGGGAAAATGGTCCACTTTACAATGATATAGAATGATGTAGAAGAAGAAGACACACTAGACCATAACCCCAGCTATGACACAACCACCTAATGATGATCCTAGACCTCCCGACACTACCTCTTCAACTCTTGGCAGATAGACACTTGTACAATTTTTACAATGATGCATTTACAATGACTTAGTACAACGATACCTTTACAGTGAGTGTATGCATCGCTGCCCACTTGAAGTCTTCATGTGATGAAATTCTTGTTGTTGTTCTACACCTTGATTGCTGCTCTTTTCATGCTACCATCTGCTACACCTTGCTTTTCTTTACTACCTTAGAAATTCTGGTACTTTGCAACCCTTGAGAACACATGATCTAGCTTTTTCTTGCCTTCTAGGAACTCGATATTGAATCTGGTGTATCTCTATTATTTCAGATCCCCAATATGTGATTTTTGGTTTTGTAGTATTACTCCAAGTCTTCTTTCCAATGCCATAGGTCTGACCCAATTTGGATTCTTCAAGGGAGATTTATTCCCAATATCTCAGAAGGACCTAATTATGGACTGGTTTAGTACATCTAACTTGTACGACATGCCACATGTCACTGCTTCTTTATTTGTCTTTGAAATTGATAAAGTGAAAACTAAAGTCTATGCTCTATTTGACACTTTTTACATAGTTCCAATCCGATACTCAGAGAGAGAGTTATGATTATTTTCCCAAGGTCACTTCTTTGATATAAAGTTCAGGAGCCTGCAAAAACACTAACTTCCACAGATCATATATCCAAAAATATTGCACACCTCGATCTAAAAATTATAGCTTTTGAGCCTTCGTAGAAAACAAGTTAGAGCAAAAAATCCACGATGACCTATTTCAGGTAGTGAAATCCCTACATAAGGAGGATATGAGGATCAAAATTTATATAAATTCTTAGGTTGAGAGGGGTTTCAACAAGTGAATGTGGGAGGGATTTTAGGAGCTTAAAAATTATTAATTATTTACTTTTCAATGATCCATGCCACAACCCCATGGGGTTTTAGCCCACTAATTGGGGTTACAAACTCCAAACATGAATATCTCTCAAACCGTGAAGAATTACATGGTGTGCCATATATCAACAGAAACATATCGACAAGTAGAAGCCATAAAAATATTCTTGACCCAGAATATAGTAATTTTTTAGGTCAAAATTACCATGCAATATCGGGGTAGCCCTAGGTGCTGCTTGGGTTGACATCAATGACAACCACTGATCAACAAATCTCCACCTTTGGCATTGATGGCAACATAAGTACTCCTCCTGCGATCATGACACATCTTCTTACAACATTCTCTCCCCCTTTGACATCAATGGAAAAGTGTAACTCCCCTAACACAAAACCATCCTATGGACCTATACACACTTCCACTCTCCATTTATATTCTAAATAAGGAAAATATAATGAGAACTTGGGAGAATCCCAAGCTTTTGGCAAAGAAATTTGAATGCTTCATGAGTACTCTTACGATCATCAATGCTTCTTTCCCAATCTGCATTTGTAAAGGCTTGAATAATGAGATTGTTACCCTTGGGATACCACAAGCCATATGTTGGGTGTGGAGCTTGATTATCTTGCTTATTTTGTATCACAACATTGGACCCCTGTACCTTAATGGGGTGGCTGCGACTTTATGGAGCCCCCCCTGGGGGGGTTTTAGGGGCAGCGCCCCCGAAGCTAAAAATAGATGTAAAATTGCCTTGTAAAAGTATAGTAATTTCTACTCAATCCAGGTCATTCATTAGGTGGATGATCTGACGGTATAAGTTATGTTTAGTCTAGGGTTTTTTCCCTTGAAGGAAACCACTCGCTTGTATGAGGGTATTGTATTGCGGCTGTGTATTCTCAAAGCGAGAAAAAAATAGGGAGACTGTGAGAGAGAACATATGGTATTACAGTAGATCTGCTGCAGGTTGTGTCTCTTCATTTTGTTGGATAATAGAAAGGAAGGACTAGATGTTCTGGGTGGACGTAGCTGAAACTGGGTGAACCACATATATCTGTGTCTCTCTGGTTTTATGTGTTTTGTGTGCTTGTGTTTTCCGCATATTTTGTGTGTTGCATTTCTCTATAATATATAATTTTCTAAAAACTGGTATCAAAGCCGAAGGTATATTTGGATGATAAGATCATAGGAAATAAGGGTTTTTGGTTTGAGTGGGAGAAATGGCGGAAGATGGTAAATTTAGAGTTAAGAAATTTAACGACCAAAACTTCCCGCTGTGGAAGATGTGGATGGAAGAAAGTCTGTATCATAAAGATATGTACCTACCATTGAGCAGAAAAACAAAGAAGTCGATGACTATGAATGGTGCAGAATGGGATATTTTTGATAGAAAGGTACTCAGAACAGTATGGTTGTGCCTCGCAGCGTTGGTAACCTTGAATATTTTGAAGGAAACAAAAACAGAGGGTTTGATTAAGGCATTGGCGTAACTATATGAAAAAACCTCATCCTAAAACAAGGTATTTATTATGAAACATTTATTGAATATGAAGATGTCGGAAGGTGGATCTATTGCAAACCATTTAAATGATTTTAATATAGTTACCAGTCAGTAAAGTTCTGTAGGGGTAATCTTTGATGATGAAGTTAGGGCTCTCTTATTTCTGCGCCCATTTCCAAAATATGGAATGGTTTAGTTATGGCCATTAGTAACTCTGTCTCTGGATCTAGTACTTTAAAGTTTTATTATGTTGTCAGTGCTATCCTTAGTGAGGAAATGTGATGGAAAAGCTCTGGTGAGACATCGGGTAATGCTTTGAGTGCAGAGTCTAGGGAAAGAAAAATGGAAAGAGGAAAGAGCTCAGGATATCGTAGTAAATCAAGGAAAGGTAGATCTAAGTCCAGATCGGGGATAGTGTCCTGGAAATGTAGAAAGAAAGGACACCTAAAGAAAGACTGTAGATCTCGGAAGGGAAAAGAAGGAGACATGGACCAAGAAAACAATCATGAAGAAAATTTGACAGGTGATGTGTTACAAGATGCTTTGATTCTTTCTTTCGAAAATGTTACTAATTCCTAGGTGGTAGATTCAGGGGCCTCATTCCATGCTACACCTGATAAGAAATATTTTCATGATTATGTTCAAGGAGATTTTGGACAAGTTCGTTTGGGTGATGATAAACCCTATAAAATTGTTGGAATGGGTAAATTTATTGTAAAACAACATAATGGAAACCAATGGCTATTAAATGAGGTAAGAAACGTTCCAGATCTGAAGAAAAATATGATTTCAATAGGGCAGTTAGGGGGTGAAGGTTATGTGACAACTTTCACAGATAAAACTTGGAAGGTCACCAAAGGAGCCCTGGTAATAGCAAAAGGTGAAAAGGTTGGTACATTGTATTTATGCAATGTTATTTCTAACTTTGTTAATGCTTTAACTTCCAAAGGAGCAGATGCAACATTATGGAATCATAGGCTCAGACACATGAGTGAGAAGGAGATGAATATCCTTCACTCAAGAAACTTGTTGCTGGGTTTGAAGAATGTTGATTTGGATTTCTGTGAGAATTGTATTTATGGAAAATAGAAGAGAGTCAAATTTCTCAGAGTTGGGAAAGATAACAAGAGAAAAAAATTAGAGCTTGTGCACACCAAATGTATGGGGACCTGGTCAGGTATCATATCTCGGTGGCTCTCATTATTATGTTACTTTTATTGATCATGCAACTATAGAAACTTGGATTTATTGTATTCAGAATAAATCTGATGTATTTTATACTTTTAAGAAATAGAAATATTTGGTCGAGATTGAGACAGGAAAGAAGTTGAAGTGTCTCATATCAGACAATGGAGGTGAATATTGGAGCAAAGATTTTGATAGGTACTATTTATAGCATGGAATTCACAGAGAGAAGACAGTTCCAAGAACACCAAAAAAAATGGTGTGTCAGAAAGGATGAACAGAACAATCATGGAGCATGAAAGGTGCATGAGATGGCATGCAGGATTGCCTTTACAATTTTTGGCAGATGCTATAAATATTGTTGTTTATCTAATAAACAGAGGGCCTTCAAGTTCCTTGGATGGTGTTATTCCCGAGGAAGCATGGACAGGTAAAAAGGTAAACTACTCTTTTCTAAAGCCTTTTGGCTGTGAGGCCTTTGTCCATATTAATAAAGAAAAGAGAACAAAGCTCGAGGAAAAATCAAAGAAATGTACCTTTATTGGATATGGTGCTAATGATTTTGGTTATCGCTTATATGATTATAAAAATCACAAAATTAGTAGGAGCAGAGATGTAATATTCAATGAAAAGGTCTTGTATAAGAATCAACTGCTGGAAAAGAAACATGAAAAAGAAAAAAAAGAATAGACAGTCCTTGATGAGATCACAAAAAAAGTAAAGATGCCTAATAATAATAATATCACTAGCCACAACAACAGAAACCACAACAACAAGAACAAGCACCTCAAACACCTGAGAATGGTGTCAAAAGATCTACCAGGATAAGTAGACCTCCTTAACGAAACTATCCTTCATCATATTATTTATTGTTGACTAATTCTAGTGAACCCGAATGTTATGAAGAAGCAATGCAGGTTGAAACCAGGAAGAATTTGGAGCTAGCCATGGAAGAAGATATGGACTCATTAATGCATAAACAGACTTGGGACTTAGTCAGGTTGCATGGAGGTAAAACAACATTGCAGAATAAATGGGTTTACAGATTGAAGGAAGAAGATGGACGAAAACAAAGGTACAAAGCTAGACTTGTGGTGAAGGGGTTTGCACAGAAGAAAGGTATTTATTTTGATAAAATATTTTCTCTTGTTGTTGAGATGACTTCAATCAGAACTATTTTAAGTCTTGTAGTAGTGAAAGATTTTCATCTTGAACAGTTAGATGTAAAGACAACATTTCTTCATGGAGATTTGGAGGAAGAGATCTATATGCAGAAACCAGAAGGATATGAGATCAAAGGGAAGGAAAAATTAGTGTTCATGCTAAAGAAGAGTTTGTATGGCTTAAAACAGGTTCCAAGGTAGTGGTATCTAAAATTTGACAAGTTTATGTCTGAACAAGGTTATACTAGATGTCACTCTGATCATTGTGTTTATCTGAAAAAGAAAAATGATGGAAGCTATATTATATTGTTATTGTATGTAGATGACATGCTTGTTACAGGGTCTAACATGCAGAAAATAAATGTGCTCAAAAGAAAATTGGCAAATTCATTTGCAATGAAGGTTTTGGGAGCTGCAAAACAAATTCTTGGTATGTGAATAACTAGAGACAGGAAAAATCACAAATTAACACTGTCTCGGAATGAGTACATACAAAAGGTGTTGAAAATATTTAATATGCAGAATGAAAAACTAGTTAGTACACCTTTTGCTAGCCATTTCAAACTTAGTAAGGAGATGTGCACCAAGGCCCAAGAAGAAATAAATTATATGTCTAAAGTTCCATATGCATCAACATTTGGAAGCTTAATGTATGCAATGGTCTACACAAGGCCTGATATTGCACATGCAGTGGGAGTTGTAAGCAAGTACATGAAAAACCTAGGAAAATCACATTGGATGGAAGTGAAATGGATTCCCAGATATTTGACGGGTACCACAAATCAAGAATTATGCTTTGGTAGTTCAAACATTTCTCTACATGGATATGTTGATGCAGATATGGTAGGTGACACAGATAATAGGAGGAGCACTACAGGGTATGTATTTACTGTAGGTGGAACAACTGATAGTTGGGTTTCAAAAATCCAAAGTGTTATTGCACTTTCAATAACAAAAGCAGAGTATGTTGCTGCTACAGAGGCTAATAAGGAAATGATTTGGTTACAAAGTTTTATGGATGAATTGGGTAAGAAGCATAATATGGGCACATTATACAGTGATAGCCAAAGTGCCATTCATCTTGCAGAGAAATCAACATTTCATTCCAGGACTAAACACATACAGCTCAAGTACCATTTCATACGGTCAGTCTTGCAAGATGGAGAGTTGAAGCTGGAAACGATACACACTAGCCAGAATCCTGTAGATATGCTAACAAAAGTTGTATTTAGGGAGAAATTGAGAATATGCTCAGTTTCAATTGGTCTTCAAGTATGATGATGAAAATGAGAAACAACCAGGTAAAAAGTTGAGTCATTGTCCTGCAAATGAAGCAGCGGTGGAGTTGCTACAATTAGTCTCCAAGTGGGAGATTTTTTGGTGTGGAGCCTGATTATCTTTCTTATTTTGTATCACAGCGTTGGACCCCTTTACCTTAATGGGGCGGCTGCTATGAATTTATGGAGCCACCCTTGGTGGGGGATTTCGGGGGCAACGCCCCCGAAGCTAAAAACAGATGTAAAATTTCCTTGTAAAAGTATAGTAATTTCTAGTAAATCTAGGCCATTCATTAGGCGGATGATCTGACGGTAGAAGTTCTGTTTAGTTTAGGGTTTTTTTCCCTAGAAGAAAACCCCTCACTTGTATGAGGGTATTATATTGCGGCTGTGTATTGTATGCGTATTCTTAGAGCAAGAAACAGATAGGGATACTATGAGAGAGAACAAAGGATATTATAGCGGATCTACTGTAGGTTGTGTCTCTTCATTTTTCTGGATAATAGAAAGGAAGGACTGGTTGTTCGAGGTGGACATACCCAAACTAGGTGAACCACGTATATATGTATCTCTCTAGTTTTATGTGTTTTGTGTGCTTGTGTTTTCCGCATATTTTATGTGTTGCATTTCTCTATAATATATAATTTTATAACACCATATTCTATTTTTCCCTTTAGATATCGAAGAATTATTTTGACGGCAATAATATGTGATTCTTTTATCCAATCTACTTGGAATCTTGCTACTTTTCCAATTTCTTGCATAACATCTAGTTGGGAGGATGTTACATATTGAAGAATACCAATCATAGATTTGTACAACCTTTGATCCACATCCTTAGATCAGTGATCTATGCTCAATTTGCAACCTGTTACTGTCGGAGTAAGGATGGGTTTGCAATATTCCATTTTGAATTTCTTCATCATTTCCTTGATGTACTTGGCTTGACATATAAATATCCATTTCTCTTGCTGAGATATTTGAAGCCCTAAGAAGTATGTCATATCACCAAGTAAATACATCTAGAACTCACTTTTAATCTTTGTAGAAAATTTCTTTCTTAGTTAATCATCATTGCTACCAAATATTATATAATCCTATTTAACTATTAGACATGCTTTAGTTGCTTCATCCAGAACATATATGGTGTTTGGAGCTCGACTTGCTATAGCCATAATTTCACCATACCTGCCTTTCCAAATTTCACATTTTGTGGGGTTGAATAGTATTGTGTGTCCTTGATCAAACATTTTTCCAACACTGAGCAGATTGTGATTCATGTTTTCAACCAATAGAACAGTCTTGGCTAGAGCATATTTTATTTCGAGAGTGATGGTACCTGATCCTATAACATTTGAAGATCCATCATTTCCAAAGGACATGGTTCTGTCCTTCTTCTCTCTCAAAGATACAAATTTCTTTCTATCTCCAGTCATATGCGTTGAGCAACCGCTATCAACATACCACACATCTTCGTTGTTTTGAGCCTTGAGAGAGAGAGCATAATTATCAGTCTTCTTCTTCTTCCATTTTCATTAGTTCTATGGCTTCGAAGATTCTTCTGCAGGATTTTCAAGTCTACAACCTCTGGCTATGTGTCCAAAGTTTCGACATTTGTAACATTCAATATTATTTCTTAAATGTTAAAATCTATTGATGTTTCGTTTAGCCCTGGGAGGTTCATATTTTAAAGATCTCTTGGAATTGTATTGGTTCCTAGGGTACGTGCGACATTCTACAGTTTTATGACCAAATTTTCCACATGAATAACAATAGCCATAAAAAATATGTTGGTACCTGGATGGAAATCTTCATCGAGGAATTTTCTTCCAAGGTTTTTCTTGCGAATATTGTCTAATGAAGTCTACATGCATGTCAGATCTCACAGGCTCATTGTATTTTGTTGTAGAAGGTCCGGCTTCTTCTTCTTTGTAACCAAGGATAGTTCCTTCGTTGTAAGGTATTTGATTGTTGATGAGTTCTTCCAATTCCGTTGAGTTGTTGGAATAGTTTTGAATAGTTTTTCCCTTCTTCACTTCCTTATGCAACGAGACTACTTTGGCTTCTAATTCTTCCCTTTCTTGGTTGCTTTCTTCCAAATTATTTTGAAGTGACTCTTCAATGCATTTGTGTTCTTCAACTTCAATTTTGAGACCTTGAACTTATTCTTCAAGAGTATTGGAATGGATATTCTCAGCCTTGAGCTCTTTTATAAGCTTCATTTCTTCCTTAGAAAATTCTTCTATGGTCAACCCTTCTTCTTTGTTGTTTTATACCTCTTGTTTATTGTGCTTAGCCATAAACAATACTCTCTCATTGGATTCTTCTTCACTGTCATTGTCTTCATCGAATGATGAGATATCTTCTTTAGAGAGAAAGTTCCTTTTGGATCCTTTCTTTTTCAATTTCTTAAAGCCTTTCTTTCCTTTTGAGTTTTCATCACTTCTGTTCAGACATTTTGTTTCAAAATTCCCAACTTCACCACAACTGAAACATATCAATGGAAGTTTACCTTTGAATTTTCCCTTACCAATTTGTATTTTTCTTATAAAGTAAGCATATTCTTCATCTGAAATACCTTCTTCATCATCTCCCTTTTCTTCACACTTGTAGGTACATGTCTTTTCAATTTTCCTTATTGGTTTTCTTAGATGCAACGAACGAAGTTTCTAGATGCGAAGTACCCTCTTCACTACAAGGAAAATACCCTATAGAAGAGGTTATAAAGGAGGTTTTTAGTGTTACAAAATTGGCCAAAATTGTCAAAAAGCATGTGCTACAACATCTGTTTATGGTTACGGAGGTTTTGGCGGAGCTTTTAATGCAAATTCAACACAACTAAAAAAAAATGGGCGGCTGGAGGTTATTACAGATGGTTTTTCATTGGTGCACTTCTTGAGCTTGAACGCACCGGTGCGTACATCTCGAAGGTGGCCCGGGCCAGTCGAAGGAGGATGCATCTGGCCATCAAGGTATAAAACTGCACCGGGTGCAGTGTTGGTGATACAACGCACGGGGTCCATTTTATTGGGTCTTGGGATTTGTGTGGTGCCCATAGGTTGTCTCAACACATCAATGCGTAGACTTATAGAAACGCACCAGTGCACAGTATGACAAAAATTCACTGAGATTTATAATTGGTATCGGTATTTGTGCGGTGCCCATACGTCGTACAAATGCACCGGTTCGTACAGGCACATGAACACACTGGTGCGTAATATCACACATACGCACCGAGATTTATAATTGGTATCGGTATTTGTGTGGTGCCCAAATGTCATCCAAATGTACCGGTGTGTAATTTCACATAAACGCACTGATGCATAGTACTAGACAAATACACCGATGCATAGTACCACACAAATGCACCGATATTTTTAATTGGTTTTGGTATTTGTGCGGTGCCCATAGGTTGTAGAAATGCACTAGTGTGCTTCATAATACAAACGCACTGGTGTACAGTAACTGGCACACACTGGTTTTCGTTTTGCTTTTTTTAGAGACATCGACTTGTGACAGTGCAATTATTGTGATTGTTTTAAATTCATTATTCATCAAAAATCGACACATCTTATAACAGTATTCATATTAATTAAATTTTTATTAATGCATTTGAATATGATGTTTGGATTAATTTGTTATATCATATCATAATTATTGTGATTTTTTAAAATTCATTATTCATCAAAAGTCAACATAATGTTATGTATATTCTATATGTACCTATAAGAATTGAACTTTTAGTGAATTAAATGATGTTTGGATTAATTTGTTATATCATATCATCAAATTTCATATCTCTTCATTATAATATTTAATCATCCATAACTTATCGATAAAGCATTTTACAAATGCTAATAGTAATGCAATATAATAAATTAAATATGTTCTTTAGCTATATATACATATATATATATTTTACAAAATGACATCATTGGTATCCTCGTTTGAATGAAAATAACAGGTTCATTATATTAAACAACTTTGATTTCATACAAATATTTTCAAGTACAACCTAATGGATATTCAAATACACGTTAATCATTCCTGCTGAATCGATTTTACCCGTTGAGCTATCATGACTAAATATCTTAGGAATGCTCTTTCATAAAGTTGATGGCCAGATTTTTCACCTTCCATCTACAAACATAAAAATAAACAATAATGAGTGTATATACATTTGTGAAAATAATGAAAATTGTAATATTAAATAATATACATCAATGTAAATCGAAAAGAAATGACATACCATAGCAACAATTGACTCATGAACTATACACATTCTTTCAAAACCATGTAGTATGCCATCTTTCAAGATTTCATTTGTTGGCATAGTTCCATACTTTGTTTCCTGCAAGTTTTATACCCCATAAAAAAATCATATATTTAATACAAAATATTTTTTTGTTGTATTAATTATAGACGGAGCTAAGTAAAACAAGATCGATAGATGCTTACAAATTCCACAATCAATTTTTGGTATGCCAACATATACTCACAACCCATATTTAACCCAATGTCAATCAATTCGTGTGATGGTTCTTCTTTGTATGTTAGCTCTTCTTTGAAGACATTCAACGATGATTTTTGTAAAAAAAATTAGAATATACAAAAATGAAATATAGTTAAGTTGTTATAAGGAAGTAACAAATACTCACAAAATTAGATATCAACCCTATTGTTCCTTGTCATCATGTTTTATGTGTTGAATGGGTTCCATTTTCTTTTCTTTTCTGCAAGAAAATACTTGAAAATTAATATTTAATTCTAAATTGTTTATTTATTGTACCTAATGATTGAAAAATTCAATGATTACATATTACATTTGAAGCACGTTGTTGTTGAGATGGCTCCTCATGCGATGCAATTTTTTCCATTTCTTTGACCATCTCCTTGTACACCCTTTTCGACATTCCTACTCACATATTTCTGATATAATCTTGTTCATCTTTTGAGATTTTCGTAATCTTCCTGAAAATGTAACATGAAAATAAACTATTTAATTTTTACATTGATATATGAAAAGTAAATATAACAAAATTTATATTTATAAATAATTCTAGAAAAAAATTTAAAGGAATATTACTTTTTCATTCCTTCTTTTTTGTTGTTGTACGTTTTTTCTATTAAAATTCTAACATGTCTCATTGAACAATTCTCTAGAAACTCTTCCTGTAGTTTAGATAAATTTGGCTCTTGAAATCATTGGATTGATTTTTTTATTGTAATTGGAAATAACATCTATACATTCGTTTCACTAGATCCATCAAACTTTTGTAAAAAAATTTCCCCCTTTTGTTAACCTCCAGCACCACCCTAGATGAGCTAAGGAGAAATTCATTTTCATTCACATGTTCTATTTTTTTTCTTTTCTTAGAACGCCATTAATTTTCTGAGTTTTTGGTCCCTGTAAAACATTAAATAAATGTGAATTAATAGATTTCTTGAAACATGTTATCTAATAATTTTAAGTATATTATTAATGAAAATAAAAAAAGAAACTCATATTGGATCGATAGTATTTTTTCATTCACTTGATTCATCCTTTTGAAAATTTTCCATAAATATTTTACGCTCTTCTGGTCCTAGATTAGAAATAATCTTATTGAGCTTCGCCATTTTGTGGCTCTACATGATACATAGTAAAAAATACATATTAGTTAAATTTACATATAGAAAAATAATTTTTTTTTAAAGAATTTACAAAGAACTTGCCTTTTTTTCTTTTCTTGATGTGTTATCTGTATTTTTGTTACTTGATCTCTTGTCAACCATTTCTTTATCAATATGAAACATGTACCATATCATTCATTAAAATATATGTATAAATAAATTGTAAACTTTTCAGGTAAAAAAAAATATCAAGAAACCAATGCACTTTTCATGGTGTATGCACCGACGTCGGTGCATGGTGGTCTTATAAATGCATTGGCCAAACAGTATAAAACACTGTACAATTCTCTATGTCAACAAGGAGCACCGGTGCATTACATTTTAACCACGACATCAATTAAAACAGAAAAAATAATTAAAATTTTCTAGTGTTAGTTTTTGTAGCATATGGTGTTGTGGAGGAGGCCGTGCGACCTATTATTATTTTTTTAAACGCCCCGCGCAAACAAGGAACTATCATATAGTGCTCGATGTCAAATAGGAGACCCAGTGTAGTATATGTTACATGGTGTACCGATTAACACAAATTTTTTTTTTCCAAACAATATGTGAGCAATGCGCTATAATGAAATAGCGCACTGGTGCCCTATTTTACATATGCTGCACGAATTTAAAGGAAAATGTTTTTAATTTTTTTATCAAACAGTACGTGCGTGGTGCACTGGGATAAGCCACTGCACTAATGCGCTAGGTTACGCAGGGCGCTCCGATTAAAAAAATTCTGTTTTTTTTAATTTCATGCAAGGGCCAACATGGATTGGGATCTGGCTATGCAAGTCGTCCCGTGGGTTGGATGTCATAGGCCTACATATATATCAATACAAATCCTATAAATCTAAAATGAAAAGCCCTAATTATGAAATCACAGAAACAGGAAGAAGCAAAGGGAGAAACAAAATGAATGAAGGGTTTAGGGTAAAAATGGACTTTTTTTTTGCTTTCTGAAAATGAACAACAAATTGAAATTTTTTGCTTACTGCGTAAAAATACTGCAGAAAATGTAAAAAAAAACAATAAAATTTAATCATGATATAATTTGAAATTCTATGCTACAGGGTTTGAATCCCTAGAGTTTTGGAATTATTATTGTCTGAATACTTCTGTTCAGAAGTATTCCACTGCTCCACAGTGCTCTCATGCTCTCTTGCTCCAGGTATGCCTCCTACAAATATTTGGTTGAATTTTTTTGCAAAAATAGTGAAATAATGAAAAGTGTTTAGTATTTAAAGAATTTTTTTATGAAAGTATATTTTTGAAAATATTTTGCCACCCATTTTTCAATTTACCGCTTTCTTTTCTCTTGAAAAAAAATAAAGTTGTGTTTTTTTTTTTATTTTCACCTTTTCATCATCGGTGCATCAATTATTAACACGACACCCGTGCGTCCGTTAATAACATGACACTAGTGCGTAGTAACTAAAACAACACCAGTGCAGTTATCTGTAGATAAGCACCGATAACAATAAGTCCATTTTTAAGGCACCAAAATTCCTTTTAGGTGTGTGTGCTAAAATTTATTATTGATTTTGCTCAAATGAAGGGAGAAAATATCATAATTATATCGAATGGAAAGTTCTTCAAAATCCATCTTATTCCATAATATTTCTCAAAGTCCATCGCATATTTCTCCCTATCCATCTCAAGACGTAATATTTACCTCATATTTTATTTATATTTTCATTATCTACTTGAATTTATGTTTTTTATCCATGTCAATCACCTAATAAAATTTATAATGTATACAAATTTTCAGGTTCATGCAGATTCAAAATCAAGTTCAGATGCACAAAATAATCAAGCAGCTCCAAAACATCGGAATCTCTTATTAGGAGCAGCATACCGCAAGGCGCATTTGGTAGATGAAAATGGACAGTTGCTTCACCCCGCCAATTGTAACAATATTTCATATTCTAGACATAATCCCAAGACAATGATGGTAATAATAATTGTTTGGTATATTAATGTAATTATTAATTTCAACGTCAAACAAATTAATCATGTATTGTCAACATTCTTACTAATTGATATCATAGATTTTGTACTAATCATGTTTAAATATTTTTTTTTAAATTATTAGGATTCTAGCGATGATGAGTGACCTACCTACCATCTTCTGTTGCACCCCACAATAATTTCAAATCGAGAAAAGGCTGAATTAAGATAAAAAATCAGAGAAGAACGATATCAAGAATGGTTGAATCAACCATCGATTCCATTCCCACTATGTCTAGATTCACCAATTAGGAATGACTACAGGAATAGTAGTTCTTCACAAGTTGATCATGAAGGTAATCAAATAGAGGTTCGTATGGATGATTACTTAAGGGATACGACTGCCATGGAGACAATGTTTCTAGATACAATCCAAAATGATGATCAGCTAGGGGATGATGCTCATATCGCTGACACCTTTTTCGAAAGCCTTAAATTTTCTTCCACCACCCCTCTCTTTGGACTTGGTGTTCAGTCATGTCTACCCAGTTGGGGACAATGATGTTACTGTAAAACTTGAAAGAAAAGTTTTTCTTGTTGAATGCATCTTTCTCGGAAGTTTTGGTGTAAGTTACCATAAAGTACTCCCTTATATAAATTTTAGAAATATAATCACACAATGAACATTACAAATGGTCAATTTTATGAACGTTAATAATTATATCGGCATTAATGTAAATTTAATATTTTTCATGATGATCATCAACTACAGTTTATTCAAAGATAAGGTTATTCCGAGTGATAATGTCTTGGCCAGTAGCTACGAAGAGGAAAAGAAATTGTTGAAAATGTTGGGTGTTGAGTACATATCATATCATGCATGTCCAAATAATTGTATTCTATGTAGAGGAGAATATGCATACAAAGAGATATGTCTAAAATGCGGGCATGATAGGTATGATAAATAAAAAAATATGGGTAAATCACGTGGTCCTCCTTTTAAGATATTGAGGCACATGCCTATAATTCCAAGGATTCAAAGGCTCTTTCGTTGAAAGGAATTAACTATGTTGCAGGGATGGCATGCCTCACATAGAAGTGATTTGCGAGTTATGTAGAAGTGACTTGCGAGTTATGCGAATCCCAATTGATTCAATAGGAATGAAGCATATAGAGGATACATGACCATATAATTTCAAGGATGAAGTACGAAGTCTATGACTCAGCATAGCCATGGATGGCGTCAACCCATTTTCCCTCCAGAACACCAACTATTCTATTTGGCCTGTAGTAGTGATCAATAAAAATCACCCCCCAAGGTTGTCCATGAAGAATGAACATCTTATGTTGTCTCTGATAGTCCCTAGTAGAAGACAAGTGAAGAATATGGACATCTACTTACAACCACTGGTAGATGAATTGAAGGAATTATGGGAGGGGATAAATGTATACGATGTATCAAGACCATCGCAGCAGAGAGGAGTTTTAAGTTTCTTACACCAATTTTTGGTCATCTAACCTGTTACTATTAGATGGACCAAAGTACACCATGTAAAATCAATTTTACCCTAGTAAAATTGCTTTCACTGTGAAAAATAACTTAGTAATCCATAATTTATTAAGTTGTTTTTGGTCTAAATAGGAAAACCCATGAGGAATAATTAAATAAATCCTTATTTTTTTGATTTTCCTCAAGGGATAATTAATTAAGCCATAGTTTAATTAATATTCATAGTCATATTTAACCCCAAATAGGAAAATTAATTAGATAATTCATTATTTATCTTATTATTTTCTAGGAAATAATTACTTAAAACATTATTTAAATAATATTCCTTGTTAAATTTGACAAAATAATTTATAAATAATTGAATAAATGATTATTTATTTAATTATTACTCAACCACATTCTTAATATAATAAATAAATCATTTATTTATTTATTATTTACAAATAAAGGGATTTTACCGAATTCAAATTCTTTTTCCCTCCAACAAAAATAATAAAATATTTCATAAAATATGGATCTAGATTTGGTTAATAATATTTTAATTATGTACCAATATCTAGACTAACTCAATAGTTTGTTATAAATAGAATGGTTTTTCCATTCTTTCGCTACCTTTTTTGGCCTAAAGATCACTCTAGATCTATACTTTTGGTCTGACTTTGATCCTCCATCACTATTATATTTTTCTACTTTTTGTTTGTGAGCTCTGTTTGAGTTCCATTTTGTCTGGGTTTTTTGCACCATCAAGAGAGATATATCTTAGATTTGAGGAGATGAGGACATACAAGAACCCATCCCATTGAGGGGGACTGGTAACATCTTTCTATGTTTCCTTCCAAGGTGTCATAATACAAAAAAATTCTTTAAAATTCTTGTCTTGTTCATTGGATGCATGGAGCAACTCTTGTTTATTATTTGTGGTTTAATGTCTTTAATTGTATAGATCTGCATTTCTGTAGCATTTATTTTGATCAATAACTACAGATCTAAGGATATTGAAAACCATCTTTTAAGTTAGGGTTGTTTCTTATGCACAACTAAAGTTAGATTTTTTCGTAAGCTTGCAATTATAATTAACACTAAAAACTGGCGACTCCACAAGGGTTTATAATTATGACCGCTATCATTTTTTAGATCCCTGCATGACCAGATGCATTCACCCCTATGGTTTTTCTTCAGCTTCTTATTTTTCATTTCTTGATGTTTTTCTTAACCTTTAAAACCCTAAAAAAGTAAAATTCTTACTTCCATGTGTGTCTAGACCTATTGCATAGGTAATAGGTATTAGCCGCAGCAGAGTCGAAAACCTCTTCTAAAACCTGCTCCCGAGATAGCTGGAAGTGCATGTCAAACTTTTTGGGCCAAAAATTACGATCTCAACCTTCATGATGTGGAAAATGGTTTGAAACCTATGACCTTGGCTGAAAACAGGTCAGAGTCTGTGACCTGTACTTTTTGTGGGAATTTGTCTGTCATTATTTTGGGTTTGTCTGGCCTATTGTTCAGGGTTGTATGACCTCTGTCTCCACCTGTCTTGGACCTATACTTTCTTAGTTTTACTCATCGAAGTAGGAACCAAGCCCCTTAGGGCTTCAATACACTTCCACTTTTTTAGGAGGAGATTAACTGAAGTAGGTCTTCTAAGAATTCAGTGTGTTCATCCATTTTTCATATCTGAAAATATACCTTCAGATCCATTCCAGATCGGTTATTCATCCATCCAAAACACATTTTTTCAGTTTTGTTTGGTCCTCCTTTAGGGTCCCCCCTGTTTTCCTTCAGGTTGTAGCCTTTCATCACATTTTTTGCATCACTTTTCCCTCTGTTTTTTTGTTGTTTTCTGCACCTACTTCTAGCAGATCTGGCCTTTATATCCATGTCCCTCCTAAACTTATATCCATTGGCCATTTTGTGTATTTTGACTAGATTTCACCCACCCATAAACTAGTTGTTGGGAAGCCCTCGTCCTTGGGTTTAAATTGATGCATCTTTAGTTGTTTATTTGCTGTCGTATTCAGTTTCCTTTACTATCATTTTGAGATTTATTTACAGTTATACAACATATTTTTTCTTTTTTCTCTACACATGTCTGGGCTTACTTAAAATTAACACACTTATCACATACACAAACACCATAAGTGAAGAGCACCTGGTTCGCACCGCTAGGCCAAGACTATAACATTGTAATCAATTGATCCTGCACCTTCCTGCCCTTGTTTTGAAATTGTAATCATTTGATCCTGCATATCCCTGTCCTTTTTTTCCTCTCTTCCTTCTGTGATCCGTGTATGTTATCCATCATTACAACCCCAAGGAATTTATCTCAGATAATCCTAGGCCTTCATCCTCAGTTTCCGTTAGGAAGAATTAATCCTCCACGTAGGGTTCAAGTTTGTCTTCCACCAAGTCCCCATTATCACTCTGCTTCTGGTTCATTGGGTTCCCCTTATGGTTTTGTCCTCGAATCTCCTCCACCTTTAACTTTCACCATGTATGGTTCAGGACCTTCTAATGGTGGTAGCCTTGGCCCTAATGCTGGGAATGCTACTAGTGGTGGCACAACAAGAACTATTATGGTTGCTCCCTTGCTTCCTTATATGGTGGGCCTAATCCTTCCCGATTTTATCCAATTGTTTAATGACCCCATACACCATGATCCTGGTTGGCCTGCCATGCCAACCAAGCTCCCTTCAGACATCCCCAAGTTTGAATGAATTGTTGGAGAGGATCCTACCAACCATATATTTTCTTTCCACATGTGGTGTTTGTCTAACTCCATCACTGATGACTCTGTCCGTCTCCAATTATTCCAGTGTATGCTTACTGGAGAAGCTTCCAAGTGGTATGTCGACCAGGCCTCCTCCTCTCATACTACCTTTGTGACTCTTAGCAGGGTTTTTCTATCCTATTTCTAGCTTCCCCTTCGCTATGACACCGATATCTAACTCTTGAATTCTTTCCGTCAATCATCTATGATCCACCTATCTGACCATGTCCAAGAATGGCAGAGAATAAAGAGCCTATGTCGAGCCCCTAAATTCGAAGACTGGGTCTACATGGACTAGTTTCTCATATCACTTTTGCTTTCTACAGGAAAATATGTCGCATATCACTTCCCTCAGATTGAGGAAGCTGCCCTCCATATTGTGTTGAAATATGACTTGATCTATGCACAACCTAGTTATGTTTATACTGTCTTACCTGATATCCCTAAACCTGGTGGTCCCAATGCGTCGGGGGCATCCCATTCCACTGAAGGTATTGTTAGAGCCCTTTCACATCCATACACTCATTCTCCCATGGGTTATGGTTTCCATCAAGGAGGGGCCATCTCCTCCAGCGCTTTCCCCCCTCTCTGTAGCATGTATCTAGGATACATCATGCGTCCTCCTTTTGTCCAACCTATTTACCCCAATGGTGCCCAACCTCCTTATTATCTGTATCCGTAACCTGGTGCTATAGCTCCTTGAGCATTAGCACCTCAGCCTCCCTTTCCTTCTCAAGCTCCGCAACAATAGCCACCACCCCCTCAGTGTCAGGTGTATGCACAGTAGGGTATGACTAATCCTCCTACTTTCAAAAAGAAGAGGAAAGGAAACCAAAAAAAATATGCCCTAGGTAATCCAAGAAACAATCCCCAAGTGAATGCACCTAACACTGCAACCCAGAAATAGGGCAATCATCCCATGTAGGACAGTCCCATTCCCACAAATAAAACTTGTTCTTGTTGTGGTGTCTATGTTCACTACACCCATGATTGTCCTCTTTTACCTCAAATGAATCAGATGTGCAAAGCTCCAGTAGCATCCTGACGAAAATAGGCCTCCCCTTCAGTTCCTCTGAATGCTACCCCTATCCAACCGCTTGTGTTTACCAATCCTTTCCCCCAACAAGGATATGTGACTTCCCAACCTCCTGAAATTTAGGCGACCACTCAACCTCCTCCATCTAGTACCTTTTATTACCAGATCCCCAATTATGAACTCTAACCGACCCACTACCATTGACCTCAACCTTCAAACTTGATCTCGTTAGTACATTAGGCCCCCCGCTACGTCTACTACCAAGCCCCCTTCTTCAGGTCCCACAGAGCCTCTTTCGACACCCAATGGTCCTTAATTGACCCCTTAGACTAAGGCAGAGGTTCATACCAAGATCCCTAAGGGACCATTATGCTGAAACGTTGCTTCTAGTAAAGCTGCCCACTCCTATAGTATAGTAGATGACTTGGTGCAATCCCCTACTGCCATGTCAATGCTGGAAGTCCTCCAGTGATGCCCTTCAAGACAAAAATCTCTACTAAATTCCATGGGCATTGTGGATCCTTAAAATTATCATTTTATTGTATTCGATGTTGGCCGGTCAGAACATCCCCCCCTTCCTGCTTCCGTCACCTTCCAAATCCCTGCCAAGATCTAGAATTCTAGCATCTATCGTTGTATCATTGACGAGGGGGCATCCACCTATGTGATGTCTGCTTCGGTTCGGAAGCAACTTGGATCCCATGAGTTAGCCCCTTCCACTATCACCATCTGAGCATGGGATGGCCAATATTCTAAGCACCTTGGCATGTTTCACAACTATCTGATTACTCTTGCGAGCATGACTATTTGTGTTGACATAGAAGTAATTTATGACCCCTTAGACTACAAAATTCTATTAGGTCGTAGCTACACTTATGTGATGCATGTTTTCCTATCTACAGTTCACCGTAAGATATGTTTTCCTCACAACGGAAATATCGTCACCACCAATCAGTTGACATATTATGAACCGAAGTCTCAGACCTCCCTTGAGTCCATAATATCTTCGGTGGCCAATAAAAAAATCGTCGAACCTCTGACCAGTTTCTCACTCGGAGTCTATAAATATTCCTCTTTTGTTGTTTCATTCCCTAATCTCCCTCCTCCTATCTCATTGAATGTTTGAATGATGGAATCGTCTCTGTATGGCCTCAAACGGACGAGTTCGACTAGTCAGTAGCCCCCCCCCCTCCGCAACTTGCTCTTAGCACCTCGACTCAGCCTTCAGGACCCTCTCCTAAAGGCCTCTCATCTGTAGTTGGTGCCTATAATCCTATCTACCCTCCTGGATCGGTTCCCTCTAACCTTAACCATATCAGAGTTGTTCCACCCGGCCATTACCCCTCTGGTCAGATACCATTTTTTTCTCCCCCTCCTAGAGTATTTTCGATACTTGTTATGGTTACCTTGTCCCTTCTTAACATGATCCTAGGAATCCCAGTCTGGTACATAAATCCCCCAGCCATTATCCCACCTGGTCAGCCCAAACCTTATACTGCGTTGACCCGAGTCCAACTAGTCGCCATGATGCCTTACTTTACTTCTGTGCCTCAGCCACCTCAATAGGTACCCACTTCTGTTGTGAAAGCTTTAGGTGAGGAGGGAAAAGCCTGAAAGAAGGCACCTAAGGAAAAGGCTGTCCAGAAAACTCTTTCTCCTCCTCAACCTCCAAAGTGTACCCCTCTATGTGCTTTTTGTGATTTTTTCATTCATGCCACCAATAACTGTCCTGAATTGCCTCGTATCAAGCCCATGGTCAATGTCGCGTTTGTTGAGTCTAAAGTCCCTAATGCCCTGTTACTTTACCGACTACAGCCAAGAACCCCAATATTGTTCACACTAACCACCCCTATGCTTTGTGTGATTTTCATGGCCATTATACCCACCTCTGTCCCCACCTCAAGCCTTACTGTGCCTCTTTGAAAGTAGCTCGGGAATACAAGACCGAACAGAATGAGTCCACTTCTCTTTTACTTGTGCAGTATGCTTCAGCCCAACCTAAGGATACATCTGATCCCATTGAAATTCTCGCTCTCGATGTCGAGATGACAGAGTCTTCAGCCACTATCCTCTACCTATCATCATCTTTGAGATCCACAGTGGAATACCCCTCTGGGACTTCCCCTTCTATTTCACTTGACCTTCCTTCAACGATCACCCTGGGCTCAACATCGATGGATCCCTTATTAGCATGTTCTTCCATCAACCCCTGTGATGATATGTATGTGAACCTTTCTTCTCATGATGATGATTCAAGTAGCTTTTTCACGTCATGTGGTTACCCTTCCACTAGTCACCCCATCTTCTACTGTGATGACGACATCATGGAAGCCTTTTTCCACCCTTGACTTCATCTTTACCACCCATAAAAGGAATGGCACCATCGGCGTCTATGGTGACTTTCGTGACATAAGCACAAGTTGCTGCCAAGGCAGGTCCCCCACACCATCCAACTTTCAGTGTGTAGGTGGTAGAAATCCTACCCAGAGCACTCCCTCCAACAGTGCTTGTTTTATTTCTACCTTGTGCTCAGGTTGAAAACATTTTTTATCATCCTCTCATTTATTTTCTTATGGCACCCTTCATATGGAACCCCCATCCACAACGTATATCGGTTATGTCGATGGTGCAATTCACTACTCCTAGAATTTAGCCTCGACAGCCTGGGCCATTTTTACCCCCTTGCACTCACTTGTCCTTTCTAATGATGTAGGCATTGGTATTGCCACCAATAACCGGGTCGAATATGATGCAATGAGAGGTTTATTAGATTATTCCATTTCCTTTCACATCCTTCACCTTCATGTTCATTTAGATTCCTTGTTGCTTGTCATGCAATTGAATGGTGATTATCATGTGCATAATCCTATCCTTTTTAGAAGATATTTATGAGTGAAGCTTTTGAGCTCGAATTTGAAATCATTAAATTCAGTCATGTACCTAGAGCATAAAATCACTATGTAGATAGAATTTCAAATACTATTCTAGATTGGCATTTATCACACACATTTCACACAGGACAATAAGAATAAACCATAAAATGATGCATATCCATTTTATGTGTCCTTCAAAAAGTTTTAGAGTCCATCAACTCTGATACATACGATATTCCCATAGCATGTTACAAAAACCAAAACTAGGGGCACCTCATGCCCCTACATCTAATCACTATCTGGAGGATCCCGAGACAATGGCTCGACTCCTGTAGCTCATATATCGTGCATGCCCTCTCCAGCCATGGCCATGCGCCACATGACTCCTCGCCACTCCGAGGGTAAACCAATACATGGCTCTATGTACTGGTCATCTAGGTCATGCCAATTGTGCTCAAAAAATCCAGTCAAAAGTCTCTCACATCTACGGTAGATTTCCTCCAAGAGGGCCACAACATCATCATTTTGCAGCCCCCTCGATCCTCTAGGTCCTACAGATTCTGATACTGTGGGTCATCCCATATACCCGACCGGTTTTACCGGTGTTATATCTGTATCACAAAAGTCAACGAATCAGTACCATATACAATATTCTAAAACTTTAAAATGCACATAAAAGATAAGAAACTTTTCACTTATCATCGAGCCCCCATGCTCGACCAAGCAGCAGTGGCAAGTGTGGGTCCCCATGATAACTCATCCCACTATAGGGATAGTCGTATATGTACAATGGCATATGATCCCAATGCATGAAGAAATCAGGTCGGAACACCCGTACGACTGCCCCACCTCCCCCTCTACACAGTAGATGCCCCCAGCGGCGCATTTTGGGCTCTCACGGGCACTTATCCTAGATCTTTATACGAGGCCGAAGTGTTGGGATCTTCTCAAAGAAGAGCGAGCATGACACTATGCCATATGCATAGTCGTGGTTCACTTGTCACTTGTATAGCGACAACTATTGTTTCAATGATGACAGCATGATTTGGGCCCACCCATAGTAGGTCCCACTCAACACACTCTCAAAAAGCATCATCTGACCCCTAGTGATGTGGTGGAGCACCTGGTTTCCCTGTATCCGGAACATCGTTGTGGCCACAACAGGAGTCTCTAGCCTCACTAGATTTTCGATCAGTATCCATGTCCCCTTCACAAGGAGACCCGGTCAACAATGATGCTCTACAAACTCCATAATGTTCCACCCTCATGGTAACACTGGTTGCGTGTTTCCCACCATCCCAAGTGGTGGGAGACCAATCAAAAAAAATATATAGTAGATAGTCAGCTCGATCTGGTGCCCCTGCACTATAAATATCTCAAGATCTGGATCCAAATAGTTGAAAATCTAGGCCAAAAGGGCTCTCTAGCTCTCATCAAAGGGTTTTCCACAAAATTCAGGACCCCAAACCTGGCCAATGTAGCACGGACACCATGATCCTCTCGGATCTTAGATCGTAATGTGTCCAAGTCTCTCTCTCTCTCCAATTGATCCTCAACTCTACCATATTTGCACAAAACCATCATGTTTGTTAGTGTACAGAAAGGAAAGACTGCATCATAACCATAAAATCCCAACTTTCAGGAAAAAAATAGCACCAAAATCCCTCTCTCTGATAGGTCACACTTTTCAGGTCATTCCTGGGATAGGTCACAGTTTTCTGCCCAAATCCCGCTACCCCGGTCGCAAATAATGCCCCAAAAAGTGCAACCCGTCCGTGAAGAAGAGCAAAGGTCTACTCTTGAGCTCTAGATGCCTAAACTGAACTTTTAATCCACTAAATTGAAAGAGTAGGGATAGGCCTCTTACCTTCAACCGACTGATCTCGATTCCAATGGTCGGTTTGTCTGCTACATTCGCCGCAAGATTTAGGGCCTTTTCTCCTCTCTACAATCACAACAACTACACTTTCAAATGAATCAAATTGGAGGGAAAATGCCTTGTTAAAAGAGAAACCCCATATTTTTCTTTAGCCATCTGCGACCAAACCATAGCTCATTTTGAAAAACCATTAGTACCTTTGGAAAGATCTCACCGAGATCTGAAATGGGTATCATTTTGTTTTTTTTATTTGATAATTCATCCAGACACATTTTTAGCAAGAAGGGTCACTTCACCACTCCTAAAAATCGAATTTCTTCACTTGCAACACTTGTTCTTGGGGCACCACTTTTCCTTCATACTTGTCCATGATCGTGTTGATTTTCGTCTTGAGTAACCATCTTGTACTCATGCTTTTATGGTCCCCACTAGGCCTGTTCTGTGTGGCAGCATCATCGAGTTGCCCTTTTTTAGAGCATCCAAGTGGAGTCATCATCGCATCCATGGAGTCTATCCCAAGTCCTGTTGTATCCCGATATAGTCCTCCATCCATCATTTCTTTGTTCCTCTCTCGTGTCGCACGTTTTGGCCTTCAATCATACTGCCCCTATCCCCTCTGGTGTCGAGTCATTGCCAGGTCATCCATGCCCTTTATGATCTAACAAGGGAAGTCATCAGACTACTACTTAGTACCCTCGATTCCATCATCATCCCTAGTTTTAGTCTATCATTCACTCTACTATTATCCCTTGTGCCTTAGTTAAGGACCCCTTATTGCCTCACCTATGGTGGACCTCCTTTTGTCGACATCAGCTTACTCATTCCAGAAGATATGTCTAGAGGGCGATGTACCTTGGTTCCAGCTTCCACTCTTGTTCAATGCCTCAGATCAGTTAAAGGGACTGTTTATTACCCTTTGACTTGATTGTTTCTCAGCTCCATATCCTTATGGAGTGATCGAGATCTGTATACCTAATGGTGTAGTGATGCAACAGATTGTACCGGTGATTCCCAGGTGTGTGTGAGATGTTTCAGGCCTCATGAGGGGGTGGCCTTTCAGGTAGCCCCCCACATGCCCGAATTCCCTCTCTACTACAACCTTGGATGCAACTCCATATATTTTATGGTTTTGGCCTCCACCGCTTGCAACGCCTTTTTTTTCTTTTTCTGAATAAGACTAATTCTATTAAGTAAAGAAATATAGTACATCCAAAGCTTGCGTAACAGCGAAGCAAGAGAGTAAAGGAGCCGGAAATGATGGAGTGTCAACCTCGGTCCCAAAGAACATCCACGGCATAAGCAAAAGATAACAAGATGAACAAAAAACAAAGAACATGACTAGGGAGCTGATCCAGAATGGGTAGAATATCCCAATCGACATTTTTTCCCTTTCTTTTTACTGACTGTGACCCAGCCATTGAGAGCTGGCTGGACAGGAACCACCTGCAAACTATTCTGCAGAGAAGGAGGAGTCTCCTTATCTGAGTCTGAGGATGAAGACTCATGTGTGCGCTTCTGCGAAATCGAAGGAGCCACCGGGTCTACTGGGCTTGCTGGGGGCACACCCCTCGGGGGGTCCTGATTCTCTTTTTCTACCTCAGTGTCCTCCTCATCAGAGCTAGAGGACTCTAAGTCATCCATAGGAGGTCTATCACAAGGTTTCCAACTCTTTGATTTGGATTTGCGGGTGATGTTCTTCTTTTGGTTGAAGAATGTTGTGCATGTGTTCTGGAGGTGCCCCGTCTGATGGCAATGACGACACCTGAAGGCTGTGTTCTCATAGTCCAAGGTTTGCGTCCAATGGAAGTCCCCGACTTTGAGGATGATCTGATCTGGCAACCCTTTGCTGATGTCTATTTCTGCGCAAATTCTGCCAAAGGTATATATTCCTTTCTCCCCCCTTGAGGTATCTGTTGCCAGGAAGCGGCCTAAGGTGTCCCCGATACTTTGAAAAACTGCGAAATGCCATAGATGTGCAGGAAGATTTGGTAGCCTGACCCAGATAGGAAGCTTGGAGATAATCGCGGAGGAGGGGTCAAAGTCTGGGAACCAGGGGGTGAGGAAAAGTCCCACAGATCCCCAGAACCAGGGGCCTCCCGTTAAGGCTTTCTGGTAGTCTTCGTTGAGGTCAAAGGCTACAATAAAGAAGCCTTTCGAACAGAAGAAGACTTTGCAGTTGTTGGTCCAATTGGAGTGTATCCATTGGTATAGATCAGCAGTGCGGGGCCAAAGGCAGTTAAATCTGCAAATGAGGGCTGTTTCTGCAAAATTCTGGTATTGATCATCCAGAGATGGATGAGAGATTTCAATGGCAGGGGTTTCCTCCATTTTGTCCACCAAGAAGGGTTTGGGAGCCTCAGCAGATTGAGCCGATTTCTTGGCAGGCTGTGCATGTACCGCGTCTCTATAGGAAAAACCTTTGGAGGCCGAGGATTGCCCAACTGCACCTCCCCTTAGTCGAAGTGATAGGATCACTGTGGCATCTCTTTCAATATTATAAAAGGAAAGAGGCAGATTGTTATCAAGCTGCTTACCTGCAAAGAGGAGCCGGATAAGAGAGTGAGGGATCCGCAACCTCTGTTCGAGTATCTTTGAGAGATGGTGCCCTGTGTAAGACGGCTGGACCCCAAGGAGAAGGGTTTTACCTGTCAGAAGAGTGATTTGTATCTGAAAAGTTGCATGCTGGAGATGAATAGGATCTCTGCTGCCAGAAGGATGAATCGAGGTTGAAGCAGGGAAAGTGCGGGTCTGCAGAGCTAGCTCCAGATCCTGGCTATACTGCTGCTGCATGTGGAGGAGCGCAGTAGTTGCCAAGTGTATGGATATGCAGGGAAAAGCATAGAGGAAAGGGAGCCGGCAGCTCAAAGAGAGAGAGGCCAGAGCACTCCAGCTTGCCGTCGCGCAGTTGGATGGCCAAATAGTAATGGCGGCCAAAACCGGCTCAAGCTGAGGGGCCGATGCATCGAGGATCCCTGCCCTCGTTCTCCACGACGCCCACCAGTTCTGCCATTGCATCCAAACTAAAGGCCAACGTCTTGTACAGTATCCACGCTCGGCAAGTCTGCAGGGAGCACAAGAGAAAACCTCCGCCGGAAGATGGTTCGGAGCCCCAGGTGCCGTTCCAGCTTTCTCATGGCTACAAAAAGACAGGGGCCCATGTCTTCGCCTCGCATAAACCTTCCAGCGTGCAGATCCAAGGCTGCATCCCCAGGTCGGCTCGAACCAGCGAGCTGCGGCGGCGATGGGGAGCTGAAACCCTAGGGTTAGTGAAAAGACGCCCGCGCTCTCCATCGAATTTTTTCAAAGCTGTGTTTATCGTATTGACTATATCATATTATATGTTAAAAAATGATGCTTGCAACGCCTTTTAGTTTGCATGTATCATTCGGATTTTCAGAGCCCTTTCTTGTTTTACAAAGCCTCTTTGGTTGTACTTATATCTCATGTACTTAGACATCATTGTATGAGTCCCGGTTGTTCTCCCAGGCACAATATGTATGCAGGATCCATTATCATGATTTTATCTGGCCCATGTTTATGCCAACATGTACTATATATTTTAGTCCCTTGTTTGCTGGATGCATCATTCTTTGTACTTTCTTATCTCAGCAGGCATAGGTATGCCTCCCCTGCCTCAGGTAGAACAGGTACTCACTCATAAAATAAACTTGTCACACTTGTGAGTGTCACCTCTTCAGGGTCTTGTCCTCTCGCGTTTTAGTATACCTTATATTTCCCTCTCTGACTCCCCCTCTGGTGTCTAGTGATTGAGTTCTGACAACGTACTTCAGTCATACGATTAGCTCCTAATGCTCACACGCTAGGGGGTAATCTGTTACACCAATTTTTGGTCATCTAACATGTTAATATTAGATAAGCCAAAGTACACCATGTAAGACCAATTTTACCCTAGTAAAATTGCTTTCACTATGAAAAATAACTTAGTAATCCATAATGTATTATTTTTTTTTTGTCTAAACAGGAAACCCTGTGAGGAATAATTAAATAAATCGTTATTTGTTTGATTTTACTCAAGGGATAATTAATTAAACCATATTTCAATTAATATTCCTGGTCATATTTAACCCAAAGCAAGAAAATTAATTAGATAAATCATTATTTATCTTATTATTTTCTAGGAAAAATTATTTAAAACATTATTTAAATAATATTCCTTATTAAATTTGACTAAATAATTGAATAAATCAGTATTTATTTAATTATTACTCAACCACATTCTTAAAATAATAAATAAATCATTTATTTGTTTATTATTTACAAATAAAGGGATTTTACCAAATTCAAATTCTTTTCCCCTCCAACAAAAATAATAAAATATTCCATAAAAGTTAGATTTAGATTTCGTTAATAATATTTTAATTATGCACCAATATCTAGACTAACTCAATATTTTGTTATAAATATAAGGGTTTTTCCATTCTCTCGCTACCTTTTGTTGGCTAAAAATCACTCTTGATCTATACCTTTGGTTTGACTTTGATCCTCCAATCATTGTCATATTTTTCTACTTTTTTCTTGTGAGCTCCCATTGAGTTCCATTTTTTCTGGGTTTTCTGCACCATCAAGAGAGAGAGATCTGAGATCTGAAGCGCTTAGGACATAGAAGAACCCATCCCATTCAAGGGGAGTGGTAACATCTTTCTATGTTACCTTCCCAGGTGTGATAATACAAAACATTCTTTAAAATTCTTGTCTTGTTCATTGGATGCATGGAGAAAATCTTGCTTATTATTTTTTTTTAATGTCTTTAACTCCATAGATCTGGATTTTTGTAGCATTTATTCTGATTACTAACCGCATATCTAAGGAGATTTACAACCATATTTGATGTTAGGGTTATTTGTTATGCATAGCTAAAGTTATCTTTTTTCATACGCTTGTGATTATAATTCATACTAACAACGTTGCATGGCATATGTGCTTACACGACACATGATTATCCAGGCTTAGAGTTTGCTCTGGTAAATTACATGTTTATTGATTTTTTTATATATGTAAAAATACATGTTTATTGATTTGTTTATATACGTAAAAATATTTTTTCACATATTATTTATTTAATTCGTTATAATTGTTCATATCTTTATGATATTTTTAACGTGCCATGCATATAAATTGTATACAATAATATCAAAACTCTTGTAACAAAAGGGTATTTTGGATGTAAATGTTTTGGACCTTCTCTGAAATCTAGATGGTCCAAGGACCTATGAAAACCAGTGTATGATTTCTCCAGGGTATTCCTGCCAAAATAACACCCTTACAGAAGAGCAGCATCCGCTTTCAATGGTAAATGAGAGAGAACCCAAAGGCTTCCAATAACGATACCAGCTGAATGGCTTAGAGCATATGAGAGAGGGAAGGAGAAGGAGTTCATAGAAATTTTCGATTCAAATGGGGAGCCTATGTTCGATGATACAAAATTATTTGATACCTATGTTGAGAAATTTCCCATTGGGATGAAAAGGAAATCTAACTTTTATAACCTCCCATATTGGGAGCATCTTAAGATTACCCACTTATTAGATCCCATGCATATATTTAAAATTGTTTCATATTATTTATGGAGTTACATATCATCTAAAGAAAGTGAGACATTGGATGAGGAATGATCTTATTACCTCAAAAACTAAAAAGAAAATTTTTCCAAGATAATTAGAAAGTACAGGATCAGAGGTAGGCGATGGCCCCTCTAATTCATGGTATTTCAAAGAAGGTGATGTCCCATGGATTTTAAAAAAATATGATATTTCTTTGGCAAAGGAATTTATAATGGGTGTGAGGGTGCCATCTTCATACGGGTCTTCACTACGACGTTTCTTCATTGTGGATGACCATTTGTCGGGGTTGAAATTGCATGACTAATTGAATCTTCTAAGAGTAACTATAATGTCAAAAGCATGATTTTATTATTTTTTAAATTAATAAATTTTATCCCATGCAGGAATCATAAAACATAACTAATTTTGTATATTATTGCACGTGTTTATAATTTTGAAGTGTCATTATCCTTTGTTCGTGCATGGCTATGCGAAACATGAATTCCCTTAAGACCTAGGATGTGCCATATCTAAGTTATCTGCATTTGTATGTTGGATCACGTCAAAGGAGATTCATGTAGTTGGAATTCCACGGTGGTGTCAAGAGATAGTTGAGACTGTTTGTATGTTTGAGAAGGAACTTCTGACTAGTTTCATGGACTTGCATGTTCATCTTCTAATCCACCTAGTAGATGAGGTTAAATTAGTTGGGTGGTTTATTTTCGTTGGATGTTCTTCTTAGAGAGGTATATGAAGAAATTGAAAGGTTTTGTTTGACAAAGGGAAAAACTCGAGGGGTCTTTAGCAAAGGGGTACACATCGTATGAGTCCTTATATTATTATAGTGAGTACAGCAAGCAGATCAACAATAGACCAGGTGCGGTGATTTGGGAAGATGAAAGGGATGAAGAAAAAAGAGAAGGGGAGTTGCTCCAAACGAATGGAAAAAAGCGCGTGTTAAAGAGTAAGTGACTTATAATTTTGAAAATTTACACAAAGTAAATATTCATGTTGAACTTCGATATAATGTATATTTTGATCTCTATGTACTATATAATTTCAATTTGATTTCATCAACGAATGAAGAAATTGAACCAATCAATAAATTCGTTCTTTGCAATTATGACACGACACAACTGTGGGTCACATTGTACGAACAAAAGAGGATGAAATGGGATACTGACAGGAAAGAATTTGGATGGTTGAATGGTATAAATGTGCCTTATCCCGATCATTTAAAAGAAAATATGCCAAAAATATGCCCCAAAAGTTGGGTTGTTGACCAAGTTAGAGAGTAATACGGCGCAACCAGTCGTTACCCACATGTTGAAGAGGATGTTCTAAACGTAGGGATTGGGTGCAACAACTCGGTAATAATATATTTAATTTATATGTAAATTTGAAAATTAATAATGCACCTTTCAAATGTAACTACATCTATATTTCATATTTTAACTGTTAGGTTATTATAAGACACATGACACTATGATTTTTGTAAATTTTTTATAGGTGCATTTGTTCCCATCTATGTGGGCATATGGACACCATTTTCACACATAAAATATCGATGATGGACACACCACACAAGACCATGGAGTGGAATTCGAGTTCGATCAATCTAGTTGATCTAGCCACCGTGATCAAAACCTAATACGAGGGACATTAGGTTACGTCAGAAAGATATAATTGAAGTGGATTTCTCTTCTTTCCAATGTGTTATTTTTAGGTGCAAGTGGTGGGACACCTTTGATCAGAATAATGCAAAGAAAGATAGTGATAGTAGGCTGATATGTATCAACTCTAGAAAGATGTGGGATGAAGCTAAGGAGCACTATGTTTTCCCCAAACACTGCAACTAGGTGTTTTTTTACCCATGTGTGTTGGATAGGGATTGGTGATTCATATTGAGACATGACCCTAGATCAAAACATATTTTTGAGAACAATAGTGTTATCATGCCATGCGAGCAAGAAGATAATGATGGTGATCATGAGAACCGAGAGTGATCTGGTACATGTGTTATTTCATCAATATTAATACTTTTTAAGATGGGTTTTTATAAAGAAGATAACTTAACTAACTTATAGCTTATAAGATGACTCTTTTTCTCGAAACATTATAATATGTATTTTCAATTAATTGGTAATTCACATTGTGTTAATGTTAAAATCAATATTTCACTTGATAATTTGAAATTGTGTTGATCTAAAAAACAATAGCGTACTATATAAAGTTATTTTTTTTCGAATGCAAGATCATAATAAAATAATGATAATTCTAAAGTACATGAATTTATTCTCATTATTTTGTAAAATTTATTATGTTACAAAAATCCATATTATTCTAGATTTATTATTTTACAATTATTTAAAATTTTATAAGTTTACAAATTTAAAATTTTTAATAAAATCATTTCACATTAATACAATTAAAATTTTACAAATATTTTACAAACAATTAGAATTAGAATTAGAATTAGAATTGCAATTACAATTACAATTTCATGTACAATTACAATTACAATTACAATTTTGGAATTTTACATACAATTATAATTACAATTTTAGGATTTTACATAAAATTTACAATTACAATTACAATTTTAAAAATTGTCATATATACCATTTCAATTACAATTTTATAATTTTACATACAATTAGAATTAGAATTACAACTTTACAATTTTACATATATACAATTACAATTAAAATTATAATTACAATCATTTCAGAATAAATTAAATATTTACAATTACAATTAAAATTTTACAAATATTTTACATACAGTTACACAATTAAAATTACAATTACAATTTTATAATTTTTCATACAATTAAAATTAGAATTACAATTTTACATATATACAATTACAATTAAAAATTTACAAATATTTTACATACAATTATAATTAAAATTACAATTACAAATACAATTACAATTTTACAATTTTTCATATATACAATTACAATTACAATCATTTCACAATAAATTAAATATTACAATTACAATTAAAATTTTACAATTATTTTACATACAATTACAATTAAAATTACAAATACAAATACAAATACAATTTTACATACAATTAAAATTAAAATTTCAATTACAATCACGACATAATATTTAATAAATATCATGATCATTCAATATTAAATTAACTAATAGCATCACGATCATGATAACCCTCGTACAAAAATCATATTCGACTAAAAAACACATTCAAATTCGCTAACAACATCGTGATCATGATCATCTAACAAAACAAAATTATCATTGTATAACATCATCACAACACAAACATCAAATATACATCTCATGTCAAATAACTGCTATCACATACACATCTATCTACAAGTTGCACATTAAATGAACATATCTAACATGACCTAACAATATACACATCATGATGATCACCAAGATGTAAATTAAGTACAACTGCAACATGAACATAAAATACATGGACCATATATATATATATATATATATATATAACTGTATAATGTAAAAAATATACACCTGTAATATAAATTTAATATCAGCTGGTGGTACATCATCAATAGTAGTACTAGTCTAGGCCTTCTCAGTCAATGTTGTAGCCTTAACAAGCTCAGATACATGTTTATCATCACTTGCCTACTGATCTGGTACTGGTGCCTCATGTTGATCAAGATCAATTGTAGGCTTCTCTTCGTGATGACCCAACATGGCTGATGGTCCAACCTGCTCATGATCATGAGCTGCTGGATGCTGCAATTTGTTGACTCGACATGGTCGATGGTCCAACCTTCTCTCCATCATCACTGTTGTTCGATGTTGTAGGCTGCTCATTTGGTGCGGTGTGAGGTGAACGATGATCACTCCCTTGATTGTGATCATCATATGATGCATCGCTGCTCATAGACTGTTGATGTGTTGTGCCTCGACCACGCCTATAACGTCGAAGGGCCCTCCTCAAATGCGTAAATAAGCTCATAGCTTGTATGACATGTCACATCAAGATGTACATGTCATGCAGCATGCCTCTCCACATATGTACTGACCTAGCATCGGCTTGTATATATATCATAGTGGTGGTCTTGACTCTCACCTCAATAAAAAATGCACAGAGTTGGTCGCCCAACTCCATCCTCAATCTACTATCAAGCCTATGCCTAGCAAAAGGCGGTACCGGCGCACCATCAGGAGCAAGTTTTTCTACACTGGCCTCATGAACCTCGACATCTGCCATATCCTGATTCTCATTAGGATCCACACCTGGATCATTTGGTGGCACTGGCATATCATCGCCATCAAAAGACCCAATGTATGCAAAATATATATAATTACACAAAAATAATTAGACAATTTCATTAAACAGTTTAATAAAGACAAGTTAAAGAACATGTTAGAATAAATTTAAATAAAATAGTAATATTACTTCTATCATCTGGCGGCTCATCATCTGTGAAGAGGATGTTGGAAAACCCTTTCCAATCTAAACCAGCATAAGGATAGGGGACCATAATGAAGGGATGCTCATAAACACTGGATAGTACCTCCAATGCATCATGTGATATTCTCGCGAAAAACGCAGTCTCGCCCCTCTAGGGCATCATCTGTCCCCACATGTGCATTCGTACACACAGCCTCGGCCTATGAGGCTACCAAAAAAAAGTAGGCCTTGTCTCTGGAAACCTCTAAAAAAATAAACAAAATAGCTCTGAAGAAAAAGGGAAGTTGACCCCCCCTTGTGCATGAGCATGAAATCTATCTAAAACTGTACAGAACTGCCACAAAAAAATGGCAGACCATCTGGCAAGTCATGGATCTTGTACTAAAGAATCAACATAACATAGAAGCGAGAAACCAATGCATTGCTTGTTTATGGTGTTGTGTGAAATGGTCTAAATCAGACGTGAGAGGCACCTCACCTCCTAAGTACCAAATGAACCATTACGTAACTAACCTCTAGAGACCTGAAAATCTGAAGGAGACAGTATATCTGCGCTAATGTATCTATTGGATTACACCAACTGAATCCCTACCGCATAGCCAACTGGAACCTTTAGCAATGAGGGGAAATCCACCCCTCTCCTCAATAGGCCAGTAATGAAATATATGTCCTCCTCAATGGGCATGTACCACTAGTAAGGACCAACCCAGAAAGCCTACAGGTGGGCATTCCACCTGCGGATAAGATGTCACAAAAACCCACCATGGCCCTTTAGAGATGTAGCCTCCTCATAGAATTTGAGGAGGCCTACCTACCTCAAGAGCCCCTTGGTAGCTGTTGTAATAGGGCAAGGGTACACATCTCTCTCCCTATCTCATGCCTCCCACAAGTGAACCATGTTATACTGGTACGCCTGTTGTTGTTGTTGTTCCCTCTCTTCTCTCCTTTCATGTCGTTGAATGATTGACATATTAAATACAATTTTTTTATTGAATGGGACATGTATTTAGGAATATACATATATAAATTTTTTTGAAAAAACAAGAAACTGATGGTGCGCCACAAAAAACAGGCATGCACCGGTAATGGTGCGTCTTTTTTTTATCACGCACTAGAGGCAATGCACCAGAACATTTGCAGCAGACCAAAGTCGGTGCACCTGAAAATTTTCAGCTCACCGCCCTCCTGACATTGTTCCAAAGTCAACGGTGCGGTGGTATAACAAACCGCACCATTTACTATGTAGTAGTGTCAGGAGGGCGGTGCACTGACCAAACTATACACCCTGGGGCATATAGTTTGGTCAATGCACCGCCCTCCTAACATCACTACATAGTCAACGGTGCAGTATTTTACCAGGCCGCGTCATTGACCATGTCAAATTGTCAGAATGTGGTACATTAACAACATTACCCACCCCGGGGTGGATATTTTTGTCAACGCACCACACTCCCACTATTTGATAAGTTCAATGGTACGGCTAGGAAACCGACCGTACCACACTTTTTTTTAAATTTAAGAAATCATGGTGCGCCTTTCGGTACCACCCCAAAACTGGGGCAGATATTGTTAGCACCAATTGTGGTGCAACTTGTAAATTTACAGGAAGCACTGTGTATCGATGCGAGCCGAATGGCTCGACCATGCCGCGTGGGAATTTTTATTTTTTTAAAGAAGGTGAATTTTAAGCTAATTTACAAAAATAATATGCTAGAAGGTTCAATTATGGAAAAAAAGGAAAATACCTGTACATTTGGCCGTCAAGGAGGCATACTGGCTGTAGAATTTGCAAAACTTAATTTTCCATCGTTTTGCAAAATTCAAAATGGAAATGGTGGGTAATGGACAACAGTAGTGCGTGTAATAGGAACACTGATGACAGGGTTCCTCACACAAGGTAAATTTTCACCGGTGCTTGAGAGCTCTGGAGCACTGAAAAGTGAAAAATGCAAATTTTTGGTCGTAATTTTTTTTTATTTAACCCTGTTCCAGTGCACGGGTTTTGTAAGCACATTGGGCTGTTTCAGTTTTGGTGCAGGGTTTTAGGACGCACTGGTGCAGAATATTTTTAAAGCACTAGTGCGCTATAGTAATAAGACGCACTGGGAAGGTTTTTATGGAGCGCACGGTGTCCCGATGTGCCAATGTTTTGTGCGCACCAGTGCTTTCTCTAGTTGAATTCATCGTTGCGTTTTAGGATGATAAGCACACCGGAAGAAAGACATCTGTAAAAACATCCACCCGCCAACCTCCTCTAGTAACCTTCGCTACAAATGGATGTCTAGTGTATTTTTATAAGGGGTTCCTCAAAAACATCCACTAGAGGGTATTTTCCTTTTACTGTGAGGTTTCTGAAAAGACGCAAATGAATTAGATGATTTTTCGTGTGGGTGTGAATTTGATTTCTTCTTATATTTCCTATTCTTCCTATTTCCAGGTTTCTTGTCAATTTTTCCTTTGTTATATGACACGACATGGATTTCAAAAGAAGACACAGGGTCAAATGCAATAGGGTTTTGATTTGAAACAACAAGTGTAGGATCAGATATTCGACTTGCTACGGGAGCACTAGCAGACCCAATCACACCATCGCTGGCATGAATTTCCTAACCAGATGGAGCAGGAGGAACAATAAAATTTGGTCTCAACACATTTTGAATCTTTTCATAGAGCGTGCTAGACTGAGTGTAAATTAGATCCAAATACTGGGCATGAGCATTTACTTTCTCTTTAGTGACAAAAATGCCTTTGGCCACATCCTCGGTGATAGATGGAAACAAAAACTCAATAAACCACTCAGCTAAAATATTATCAGGAAAAAATGACTTATCAATTTGATGATGATGATGCCACTCATGTATATGATCAGATATACAAGTAGCAATGGTTTGTTTAAAGCTGCTCAAAAGTTCAGTTCCAATTTCATATATGATGGGTAACTGAAAGTGGGTTAAAAAAGTAGTGGCTAAAGTTGTAAACTTATCAAACAAAGATCGTGGTAATTCAATGTACCACTTTTCAGATGGACCAGTAAGCGTTCAATGAAAAAAACGCAATCTAATAGAATCATCATTTAAAGAATTTGATGAAAACCACAAATGATAAGTCATGAAATTCGTAGAAGGGTCTTCCCCAGAATTTCCATTGAATTTTGGAATGTCCGAGGGTAATTTATGAGTAATCACCGGCCAACAAGGTAAATAATTAATGGGATCATTGGTGAGATAATTTAGATCAGGTAACTCTAATGTTGCAACAAATGACAAGTGTCGATTAAGGTTAGGTTGAGCATAACCAGAATAAGATGGAATCACCTGGGCAATAGGACTTTGCATACCAACAAATGGATTATGTTATTGGTAACCCAGATAAGGGTAGGTTTGTTGACCAGGACCTGGATAAGCTTGATACTATCGGAATGGTTACTATGGCTACCATGGTATCCGATAAAACAGTTGCCCGCCAGGACAATTTAAACCCGGTTGTGAATAGACAGGGCCAACAAAATCTTGTGACAAAGGTAAACTAGCTTGGGATTGTGAAATTCCCAATACATATGGTTGTTGAATACCAGCCTGGGAAGATGGAGTCTATAGAGTCGAAACTTGATGGTTAGGGTTTGAAGGACCCGCTTAAGCAGATAGACCAACAACCATAGAAGAGATAACAAGCGTAGTAGGCACATATGCAACATGTTGAACCGGTTGACATTGATACACAACCATTTTTAGTTGAACATTAAATGTAAGCTTCCATTGGCAAACAAGAATTCTAGCATATGACTAACCTAAAAATGACAGAGCACTGCCATATGGACCAAACATCTGTGGCCCTCCAACATATGGAGTATAAGGATATTTCACATACTAAATTTCATATCATGGGTATCGAGAAAATACTGGATAAGATGGATGGTAATTGGATGGACCAACCTGATATTGAGCTGATGATGTGAATAAAGGATCAGGTCGTTCAGTACTCGTAAGAGATGAACCAGATAGAATTCAAGATGATGACATGGGTGAAGTCCATAGTCTAGAGGAGACACCAGAGTAGGCTCCATTTAGAGCCTAGTAACCCAGTGGGATAGACGGGTTGCCATAAATATGAGACTTGGGTGTCGTAGAAAACATAGCAGATGAATAAACAATAGATGTTGTCGCATCTATAACAAATGGTACAGTCTTGGATGTTGTCTCTGCCATGGTTAAATAACCCAACAAATAATCTAAAGAATCTATGGGTACTTGAGAGTGAAAAGGATCAACAAGAGAAGAGTAGGTCAAATGAGGAAAAGACTGATACAAATGAATCCTTGACCCAAAATGAGTGGGAGTTGGAGGGGTTGTCTCTTCCCGAAGTTATTCCTATATCAAAATAAAACCAGGTGGAAGCACTTCACCATTAGGCTCCAGATAATTTTCAGGTGGTAAACTCTACGGTAAAGAGGAAGACTCGATGGTTACGGATGACTAAAGATCAGACGGTTGGACCATAAAAAATTATTTTTGTTTGACTTCAGAATCAATATTTTCTGGTAAAATAAAAATTGGTTCTGGATCAAATTTCAGTTGAAAAATCTCGGGTTGTAGATTTACCATTTCATTGGATTGAATTTCAGTGTCTTTAGGTAACTATGAGGGTTTTGTCTCAATAGTAGCATATAAAACCAGATCAGTAAAAATGACTGGAGAATTGATACTCAATGGATCAGATGTCTCTGGTATATCATATTATGTAGCATCAAGATTTCCAAAGGTACCAGACTCGGTAGGATGAGGGCGCCTTCATCTACTAGGTGTAGCTTCTAGTAGTAATGATGGTTTATTCACTGTCCTACAAGAATGATGGGGAATGGGTTGATCTTATTCCACGATTTATGATTGGTTTTATACAAAAAAAAAACAAAAAGAGGCTAATGCTAGGCAAAAGTTTTATCAAGAAACTGTGAACTGCAATATACCGCTCCAGTATACCAAGGACTTATGTATGTAAAGGAAATATTCCCAAACGCTGTGTTTAGTGTATCATAGGTACAAGGTGACTGATTCAGTTACCTATGGATGGTAAGAAACCTAACGTTATCCACCCAAATATATGCGAAGGTACATGGAGGCCCAATATGTATTAGCATTGTCTAATGCGTAACCACATAGTGAGAACATTCCCTTATACTTTTTGTACTAGAACATTGCCTGATATACCCAAAGTACATGGACGAGATTTGATATACTTATGTACATGGAATGAGGTATCACACTTGAAATGTATCATAGAAAATTAACGATAGCTTCTATGTTTAATGATGCCGAAACACTTTTTCTAGTCTATACTTCTAAATGTTATCATTAATGTTACAATGTTTCCTTAGATAAATTCAGATAAATTTTATGTTGATCTTGCTTATTAGTTTGTCTTTCAGGTTCACCGCGAGATGTATTGGACATTCCTAGAATGGAATTAGAATGATAAGCATTCATTTCAAATTGATTTTTGACAATGAAAAACTAGCTGCAAGGGATAATTAAATCAGATTGTAAGCAATCAACAATGAGCACATCTAAATGAAATTTCCATATACTATTCCTAAGCAGCACTCACAATCCCTATATGAAATTGCATGTTTTTATTTTAAATTTCTTTTAATTTTATATGAAATCAGAAGGAACTAATGCACAAACAATCTATCAAAATTTTCAAGAGAATTGAAGTCTGAAACGACAATTCCTCTTTACGAAAATAATGAATTGATCAAATGTAGAACTTAAATTTGGAACTATTTGACAATGACAAAGAAAACAAAAAGAAAAACTAATCAAACAAATCCAAAGTGTGGAATGAAGAGTAGAGGCAATATGGTCTTTAGAGGCAATAAATCACTTGAAACTTCAGGAAACAAAACAATGAAATGAATTTGCAAAAGACAAAATATGATAGATTTGGTTGGTCATAGGGGAAACACACCCCTCATTGGGGGACAGTGCATTGCAAAGAACTGTCCCTAGGCCAATAGTGCTATGCATAGCATTGTGTCAAGACCAATAATGTGTTGGTGCTAGAGGACTCTGAAAATGCAATAAAACACATTAATTTTGCTAAGACACATTCAAATCACTGAAATAAGAAGGCAAAGTCTACTAGATGTTGATGGAAAAGGACAAAAAAAACCAGGGACGATTCGCCGATCCCCGGTATGGTCGCCAATTTATTTTACGAATAAGTATGATTTCCTTAAGTGTGGTGGTGCACTTAGAACAACAGAAAAAATATATCTGACCTTTTCCTTAAAATGAATAGATAAAGGGAGGAAAACCTACTTGTAATATGTTTTCTTTTCCTCACCTCCCTTCGTCGCTTCCGTCACTCTCAATCCAACTTAACTCGCTTGAGCTATTCAAGTTAAACAAATTGAGCTAGTTAAATTCATAAATACACATTTAAAATCATTGACACGTGCATTAGGAAAGGAAAAATTGTCTTTATTATAAAGTATAAGGAAGAGTACAACCAGTTGATCGATTTGTTGTCACTCGTCCATATTTAGTCCCATCTTCATCACATCTAGCATCAACAATCCAACAACATCACAGTACATGCACAATACCTCCAAGAGTTTGATGTCACTAACATAACTCTACTTAACACAAATTCTTGCTCTCTTGTGCACTATGTTAAGTTCTCTATTTATAAGTAGATGAAGGTAGTTTGACATAAATGATTCATTGAATGGATTTCCTAAAAATGGATGAAGAGGTTTCCTTTTTCATGGGAATAGGAGGATAAGAATGTCAATGGCTCCATGGTGTCCATATTCGAAGCTATGAGATGAGGTGAAAGTTGGAACAACTTCTAGAATCTACTAGAGGTTGGGAATATTCTTGGAATCCAATGAAAAATTTTCTCCGAGTCGACCAACGCACTTTAAAGTGGGCCTAGATTCTATGCAATGTAGCCTTGCATAAGAGTATATTCTCTACAAAGTAGTTACAACTTTCTAGGGGTGTGTTGATCGCTCAATAGGGCACTTCAACTAACATCTAAGCAGTGAAAATTTCATGAAGGAAAACCATCAATGGAATGACTTATTTAGGGCATGTAGCAACTAATTTAGAGTATGATATACCCTAATAGATGCTGATATGTGTTTTGGGATGATGCCAAAATTGACCTATAACGGGGATCAATAAGGATATTTGGTTCCGGAGAAAGTACTCTCAGCTTGGGGGTGAATGGGAGGAAATTAGTTCTAGGTTGGGTGGAGGTGTTTGATGCCCAAGTAGCTCACTCCCAGCTATTCCAGTTTGATTAAGTTGAGTTATGTGATTTTAATTTCTTCGTATCCAACTATTGGTATGTTATTATGTTAATTATTACATGATTTGATGTATATGTATTCTCAAGCATAAGCATAAAATTATATATAAAAGGGTAGAAGTTATTATGAGTCGAAAATGATATAAAATTAATGGTTATATTATTATTTAAGAAAAAGGTATATTTATGGGTGTTTCAGCTTACTTAACATTGAGCATTGGAAATTATGGGAACTGGTCATATGATACTTTTGTCTTATAAGAATTTATAATTAGATGCATGAGCATGGATGTGAATGGTAATAGTAATTTAGGGATGGGAAGATTCCCTGTTGGTATATGTAAATATAAGAGTAACATAAAATTGAATATAGGTCTATATGATGTGGATATGAGGAGAAGTGTATTTTCTATTCCTATATTGTATGATTATTCAGTTGATAATTGATTAACCTTGAATAGATATCGATGATCTCTTCTACTTGACTCGCTACTTAAATAGTCAGTTAATGATTCCTTATATTTTTCGAGACGATTAGATAAGAAATAAGTGAATAAATGGTTAGGTTAAAGGTCAAAATTAATATTAAATTAAGTTTCCTTATACTGTGTATAAAGGATAAATATCTTCTATATGTAATATAATCTACACATTCTGATGTTATTAGCGTGAATGGATGCTAGTAGTTATGGGGAGTATTATTGCAAACCTAGGGAAAACACCTTTAATTTTATTTGAGTTAAGAATATATCATCACAAACAAAGGGGTACATGGATATGGTAACGAGAAATTATTTTGGGGATCGTTGGCTTAAAGGCGCGTTTTTATATAAGAGAAATCATCCTGTGAGATTAAGGGAATGAACTATGCATTGTAGATAAATTCCTGACCCAGGAAATATACAAAGAGAGAGAGAGAGAGTAGACTATATAATATTTAAGTTGTATGGTAATATTTTAAGCGAAGATACCAAACAATATAGCTTGTCTTAAGGAAAATGAAATAATATATAATACTGGTTATGCACGCTAAAATAGTTAACAACAAGCTAATATATGCTTCTCGTTAAAACAAGAAACAATTGTGGTAGTTTACATAATATATGAGTAGGAAGGTCATTGTAGTATCATTGAGGCTGTTCAAGCCATTGAATGTACCCGAACCACATATACACATCAGATTGCAAACCGCTCATTGGATAGATAGATAAGCTATTGTCATTAGGTGAACCATTAACATGTTCCCTACATTTTAACATAAAATAATTTCAACAGATAATAAAATGAAAAGAGTAGACCTTCTGATGGAATGTACACTTAAGTAAAGAATGGAACATAGATTATAAACACAAAACTAACTATAGAGGAATCTCTCTCATTTAATTAACACACCAGTAAATAGTAACTACATTATTGATAAAGTAGAATTATCAGAATTAGAGCCATGATATTACAAAAGGTACCATGCACTAAAAGTGAATACAATTCCTAGTATTGAGTTTAATAAGAACTATTTTAATAGTAGCAAATTTCAACTATATAATATGGCCGAGAAAAATAGAACCCGTAATACCTTATTTAATGTTCTAATAAAACTTAAAAGTTACAAAACAATATGACATACATAATTTGAACCTGGTGCTAGCGCTGGGTCGATATACCATGACATTGTAACCTCCATAGTCAAAGCTTGGTAGGAAAAATAATACAGTCCTAGAAATGAAGTAACAAATTAGGGTCGATGGGCCATTTAAATTACATACACAAGTATGTGTAGGTTTTAACCCTGAATAGAAATTATCTACACACGAATATTATAACAGAAAATAAACAATAGCGAGAGCATAAAACATAAAATAGATAAACACAGAGATTTTCCCTTGGATCCCAAATCGGGATGACCAGCTTTATTTTTCATTATATTCCTTTTAGTGTTACAACACATATATATACATGCCGAGGCATACATAAACCCCAATCCATAAACCCTGGATTAGAACATAACCGTAGTTCCCTTGACCGGATCTACAAAAATACCAGGGGCCGAAAACCATTGTACCCCAAAACCATGTGCAAAACCATGCACAAAACCATGGACGCGGACTACCCACCGGAAATTAAGGACCAAAAATTTCCTTTGGGGAGGTTGCCCCCGCCCAGGCTGGGGCTACCACCTGACGAGCCCCCCGTTACCCAACGCAGCGAAAAGTGGGGGCTATCGCCCCCTCTTACCCCACGTAACGTGCTTAGTCGTGGAAAGGAATATATCTGCCCAACATTTTCCCATTTGTTGTTTCCTTTCCACGAGGGTCCACAGGGGGCCACGGAGAGCTTAGTCATTGGCCAGATCGGACCCAGCATGTTTCTCTACACCAGAGAACTTACAGTGCTCTGAGACTTCATCGTCTAATTGCAACATTATTCAAAGTGTCCACCTTTACCAGCAACACCTTGTTATCCTCAACCATATCTCTCACAAAGTGATATTGAACATCAATGTGCTTTGTCTTTGAATGATAATAAAGGTTCTTAGCCAAGAAAATTTCACTTTGGCTATCACAGTCTATCCTTATAGCTTGCTGCACCAATCCCATAGTTGAACACAATATCTGCAACCAAACTGTTTCCTTTCTTGCATGAGTGGTTACCATGTATTCTGCCTTTGTAGTTTAAAGAGCCACTACAGACTGCCTTTTACTCATCCAATTGACTGCACCTCCAAATGGGCTAAACACATACCCACTTGTAGATCTTCTTTGGTCCAGGATCTCCATTGATCACCTCAACAGGCTCATAGATGTCCAACATTATTTCCAATCCTGGTCTTCCCTGGTAGCACAAGCCATATTCACTAGTGCCACGTAAATATCTGAAAACCCGCTTCATTGTTGCCAAATGCTCCTTCCCTAGGTTTGACATAAACCTACTCAATACTCCCACTGCATGTGCAATGTCTGGTCTAGTACAGACCATTGCATACATTAGGCTACCCACTGCACTTGCATATGGAACACGGGACATATCCTCCTCTTCTTCTTATGTCTTAGGACAACATTGTGAGCAACGACTTACACCTACATGAATAGGAACATTGTGATTTACTCTCCTGCATATTGAACCTCTACCATATAGTCTCGACATACTTCCTCTGGTTTAACTAGAGCTTCCTCTTTAGATCTCTCTTAATTTCCATGCCCAAATTTCCTTTTGCGGCACCAGATCCTTAGGCATGACTCCGGAGAAGCAGTTGGGTCTTCAAATATTGAATAATTTCTTTGTCATTTCCAATCAACAATATATCATCCACATACAAGACCAAATAAATAACATGGTCACCAATTAATTTAAAATAAGCACAGTGATCCTCCTTGCTTCTGGTGAAGCCAAGTCCCCGTATATAGGTATCAAATTTCTGATACTACATCCTTGGTGACATTTTTAACCCATACAGAGACTTCTTCAACTTGCACACCAGTTATTTCTTACCCTTCACCATAAAGCCTTCAGGTTTCTTCATGTAGATCTCCTCTTCTAGATCCCCATGAAGAAATTTTGTCTTCACATCCATCTATTCTATCTCAAAATCGAATGCAGCAACAACAGATAAAATTAATATAATAGAAGTAACTTTGGCAAAAGGAGAAAAAATATCACCAAAATCAATTCCCGGCACCTGGGAATAACCTTTTGCTACCAACCGAGCTTTGTATTTCTCCACCTTGCCTTATATACATTCATATTCTTCTTAAACACCCATTTGCTCCCGATGGGCTTCCTTCCCGCCGGCAACTCTACCAGATCCCATGCCTCATTTTTGTGCAAGGATGCCATCTCATCAACCATGGCCTCCTTCGAAGGGTTTTCATCCTCTGAATCACGCCTCCCTGACAGTTCTGGGTTCATCATCAGTTATAGTTAAGGAAAAACCTGAATAGAAAGCAGATGGACTATACCTTTCTGGTTGCCTTCTTTCCCGAACTGATCTTCTCAAAGCTGAAGTTTGTGGCTCTTCATCTTCTAAGTCTTCTTCTGTTGTAGAGTCTGATTCATCCTCCTCTAGCTCAAACTCTATCTTCTTAGGTTCCTTTGGTAGTAGTTCATGTTTAACAACATCTTTCACTTCTCTAAAAACCACATCTCGGCTATACACAACCTTCCTTGTTTCTGGGTTCCAAAGCCTGTAACCCTTTAAACCATCCTTATATCCAATAAAGATGCACCTTTCGGATTTATTATCCAACTTGGTTATTTTCTCCTTTGGAACATGTACATATGCATCACATCCAAATACCCTTAGATGTGAAAGAGAGGGTTTCTTACCAGTCCATACCTCATGTGGGGTCTTATCCTCCAACGCTGATGAAGGTGAACTGTTAACTAAGTAACATGCAGTTTCCACTGCCTCTGCCCAAAATTCTTGTCCTAACCCGGTACCACTGAGCATACTTCTTTCCTTTTCCATCAGTGTTCTATTCATTCTTTCTGCAACTCCGTTTTGCTGAGGTGTGTATGGAGTAGTCTTCTACCATGCTATACCACACTTCTTACAGAACTCTTCAAAATCCTTATTGCAGAACTCCCCACCATTATCTGTCCTCAGTGCCTTTATCTTCTTCTCTGTCTGATTTTCCACCAGAGCCTTAAATTCTTTAAATTTTTCAAAGAATTCAGATTTCTTCCTCAAGAAATATATCCATGTGTTCCTTGAGAAATCATATATGAATGAAACATAGTACACAAACTTTCCTAGTGATGGAACTAACACAGGTCCAAACACATCACTGTGCACAAGTTCTAATATCTTGTTTGCCCTCTTAGCACCAGAAGGAAAACTCACCCGATTCTGCTTCCCATATACACAATGTTCACAGAAGTCAAAATCTAGAGAGCAATTAGAAATACCTTATACCATACCATTTCTATGCAGTATCTGAAGGCCCTTTTCTCTAATATGTCCAAGCCTTTGATTCCATAACATGGTATTTTCTCCAGAGACAGCTAGACTTTCCGCTCCACTTTCAGGAACCATAGAACTGTTACACCCATCAATAACAGTGCCACCTTGTAGCTTGTATAGAGTTCCAGTCTGAACTCCCCGCATTAATACTAGTGCTCCCCGAACCATCTTGCAGGCATCTTTCTTGAACACTATTTTTACACCTGCATCATCCACCTTGCTTACAGAAATCAGATTTTTGGCCAATGCAGGAATATGAAGAACACCAAGAAGTGTTCTAATCCTTCCACCTTGCAGCTTCAGCTTGACCTTTCCACGTCCAATGATTCTGGCCTTCCTATCATCCCCTAGGAAGACATCACCATCATATTTCTCATACTCACAGAACCACTCCCTATGGGGAGTGAAGTGAAAGGATGCACTCGAGTCAATTAACCATGACTCATGATCCACATGTGTATTTGAAGAAGAAGCCAAATACACATCCCCACCTTCATCCGAGGTGGTTTTTGCCTCTGCAGAAGGAGCATCATCAGATCCATTTCCTTTCTAAAGAGCTTTAGATCTGTAGTCCTTTTTGTAGTGCCCTTCCTTTCCGCATTTCCAGCACACCCTTACAAACTTTCCAGGAGATTTAGATCTCCCTCTAGATTTAGATCTCCCACTCGAAACCTTATTCTTGTTTCTCTTCTGGGACCTTCCTCATACAAATAAGGCATCTCTATTCTGACCCTCCATATTTCTCTGTCTCATTTCCTCCGACAGCAAGGCTGAGAAAATATCATCAAAATTCAACGTAGTTGTATTGCTACCTATTGCAATAACCAGACTGTCCCACGAATCTGGTAGAGAACACAACAAACTGATGCACTTATCTTCATTTGAGATTTTAATATCAACAGATGCTAACTAACTTACCACAGTATTAAAGGCGTTCAGATGCTCTGTCACCGAGTCTCCATCCTTCATCCTCAGGTTATACAGCTTTTTCCGCAGGAACAACTTATTCACCAGAGACTTAGATTGGTACAAAGTCCCAAGTTTTTCCCACAAATTATTCACCGTAGCTTCCCCAGATACATTCAACAACTGTATTGTGCTCTTAGCCTTCCGATCCAGCTTCTTCCAGTCTTCATCTGACATTCCCATTGGCTTAGTACCCGGATCTACCGCGATCCACTGATCTTTATCCACCAACAGATCCTCCATCTTGAGCTTCCACAACTCAAAACTCTGACCATTAAATTTCTCGATCTCTATCTTCCCACTGCTCGCCGTCTTCTTTCACCGCAAGAATCGATCCCGCAGATTTCCCACTGAACAGGGTCTACCTCAGGCCCTAGCTAAAAAACCCTCAGCAGCAAAGGCGTCCCCTTAAAGCTGAAACAACTCTGATACCAAATGTAGGTTTTAACCCTGAACATAAATTATCTACACACGAATCTTTAACAGAAAATAAGCAATAGCGAGAGCATAAAACATAAAAAAGATAAACACAGAGATTTTCCCCTGGATCCCAAATCCGGACGACCAGCTTGATTTTTCATTATATTCCTTTTAGTGTTACAACACATATATATACATGCCGAAGCATACATAAACCCCATTCCATAAACCTTGGATTAGAACATAACCGTAGTTCCCTTGATTGGATCTACAAAAATACCAGGGGCCAAAAACCATTGTACCCCAATACCATGTGCAAGAGCATGCACAAAACCATGGACGCGGACTACCCGCCGGAAATTAAGGAACAAAAATTTTCGCCGGGGCGCTGCCCTGGACCCCGACAAGGGGGGCTATCGCCCCCCCTCTTACCCCCCCACGCGTGCTTAGTCGTGGAAAGAATATAACACATACCCAACAGTATGGTTTTATAGAAATTACAAAACGTTGGGGTTAAAAAACCCAGATGAAAAAAAAAAAAATGGTCGAGTCTGCCAAGAAACCACAGCCACGACACTTGAAACTCAACTTTTGCACCGACTTTTTCATCAACTCAGCTAGTGTGAAAAAATCAGTAATGGAATTGTGTAGCACAAGAGAAAGAGGGATGAACCACTGACATGGGAAATTTTGAGTGACTTTTAAGCAAGGAGTGAAGTAAAACCTTGATAAATTGAGCCATGGGATGAAGAACGTGGTGCATACCTGTGAGAAAAAATACATACATTAGATAAAAGGAAATAATGATATGAGAAAATCACTCTGTGTAAATGAGAAATGGTTTGTTATTTACTTTCAAAAATAAGACAAACCATTACCTTAGTAAATGTAGTTGGGGGATTTTCCATACACCATTTTGTAGAAAAAAAATAATATTCAGAGCTGCATAAAAATCAAACCCATATACATAGCAATGTGCAAGAAATAAATGTATACATTTAGGAAGGTAGTGATAGGTTTACCTGGAAGGAGGGGTGAGCATACACAATCTTTGTTAAATGAACCAGACTGATTTGGTTACCATATGATCTATAGAAGTGGATAGCACAAATACCAGGAGTGGGAGAAGGGTATTCACAATTGTTTTGAATATGGGAGTAGACCCAAAAATTGTGGGTGCAAAACCAAAACTACGTATCAAGTTCAATAGGACATGAAGATAAGTCAACCCCAAACATTATACTCGTGGGTATAAATAACCAGAAAAACTATAAGGAATTACTTACCAGAAGCAGTAATGTTGTAGGAAGCAAGAACCACCATCTTTATTCTTTGGGAAAGAAACCCTTGTCATCGCAACATTTCAATTGCATTAGGAGGAAAAAGAAAAAAAATGGAATAAATGGAAAGAAGAGATTAAGTAATAATTCAAATTCAAAAATAAAGCATTTGAAAATAATTTTCAAGAAAAAAAATATTGTTACTATTGAATCACCTCCAAGTTGAGAAAATCATGAAACTTTGTATGTTTAGACCTTCCACTAGCTATCAACATAGGAGAGTGATACCTAATAGGGGATGTTGTTCATCACAAGTGAAAATACCAAAATGAATAGAGAAAATGGTTAGGCAAAGTTAGGGTTGTGTTGAGGAAGATTCAACATTGGATGAAAGGAACAAACCTTCACCATTTACCAAAAGGCGTAACAAACTAAGGGTATATCATGTAAATGAAGTACGTGTCCCCAATTCATAGGCCATGGTGGAATTGGACATATGGGAGTGTGGGTCCTATATAGAGGCATGTTGAAATGTATGCAATTCGCACAGTCATTCAATTCCATATCTGATACATCTATCCCATCTTCTGCTAGGTGTTTGTGGTAGTGGGTTGATAGGAAATAAATACATTTAATACTAATAAATTAAGTTGCATGGATACACAAATAACCAACAAGCCCATGGTAAGGACTACCTTCGTGGTGAGTTAATTTAATCCAAAGGGGCCTGCATTAATTGTAATGCCACATGAATGGTATTAAGGATGGGTTTTGGACTAACATGGAGGGTGTGAGGATATCACTCCAAGTCAGAACCATGGACGGAAATTTACTCTAATATTTTATAAATAGGGTGCCTAGATAAGGAGACATTTAATACCATGAGTCAACCCTAAATTAACATGATTAAGGTGGTTTAGATAGTACACCATGAATTATGATACCAACCCCAGTTGGAAATGCCTAGGTGGAGGTAACACAAACAATACGAGAGCAGCAAGGAAAATTAAGAGTAAGTATATTTGGGGCTATGTAAGGAATAATTCATAATGTAATATCCTACCAATGAATTTAGAAAAGTATAAATATCCTATAGCCATGAATTTTGAATAGCTTGGCTCAGTCGTATGGAGTAGATGGGATTTCTTACTTTGGTTCATAGAAAAATGAGAGGTAAATTAATCTCATTACCATTGAATAAAAGTGTAAAGTTGTGTTGGATAGAGTATTCCAACAAGAAAAATGTGTGTGTGCCAAGCTTAAAAACACAAAAATCATGGTATGAGAGAGGGACATGAAAATTGGTATCAGAGGTTAGGATCAACTCTCGGGCCTAATTGGAACTACCATTAAACTAAGGATGGATAATTGTTGTAATAGTTTTCTTAATGGTGCCATTAATATTTACCCTTTAGAGGCAACATTCCATGAGCCCTCTAGAGTAGTAGGCTTATATTGGGGCTGGGAAAAGAACAAGGATGGAATGATTTTAATAACCTATCATCTTAAACAACCTATTGGATGTAAAAGGTAATCACAACAAGACCTAGTACACAGTAATCGACAATAAAACCTTTTGCAACAACTATCATGAGTAAAGGTTAAAAAAAAAATATTGGTTAATTCAACCTCTTATGATACTGCATACACATGTCTAGGAAGGTACCCACTTTAGTCAAGGAAGTATCGAGGAAGTGTGAACAACTAGTTGGGCATTTGAGCCAGCAGCCAAGAAAGTATTGAAAAAAAAAATCCTTAAAATGGACCAACTAGAAGTAATAATATGGGGTTGTACCATAGGATGGAGTAGGAACTTTCTATGTTTAAGAAATAATATGAAATTTTTGGAAAGAAAACAACCTTTACCTTGTGATTGCCAAATTAAGTAGCAAAACTAAAATTCATGATCATAAGAGTGAACAACATAAGTTCACTTAACATACATTTTTTTTTAATTTAAGTCTCTAAATTTAAAGAAAATCCCTGCAAATGGATTTTGGTAATACCTTATTGCAATGGGTAGAGTGACTTTTAGATGACCAATTTAGCTAATGGATAAATGAGTTATTATGAACTTTTTATTTTTAAATGTTATATGGTAGAGTTTATCATTTAAATGAGAAGGGATATCATAGTGGAGCAGAAAGTACCAGATGGCTAATAACTCGTAAACCAAAAAATAAGGAGATATGACCTAATCAGTTGAATAATTAGGTCCAATCTTGAATAAATAAATAAATAATTGTTGAAATTTCCAATGATATTAGCATTATATGAGACCAACATTTTTTTGTGCTACAATAATTGAGAATGAAATCCTAAATCATTTAGTTATGTAACTTGTGCCATAATATTTCATTAAAATATAAATCATATGAAGTTTATCCTCTATTATTCTAGCTGGAGATGGTGCTTGCATGCTTTAATATTACTACTATAGTACATGGGACAATGTGAATGTGAGTATATAAGTGGAATAATGAACATCATAAATAATAGGTGATCAAGGTAATAATATGACATAAGAATGGTATATCAAACTTTCATTAGGATTTACAATGTATAATTGTAGACGAATGGATTATAATTTTGATTAGGAGGAAGACCTAAATTAAGTAGACATGAGAGGCATTGTGCCTTTGGTGAGTGAAGACGGTGGGGTCATTAGCTGATTCCTGAATCTCATATAACTCATCCTATAAGGACATAATCTTGTCACCTAGTTAACAGAAAGTGGTTATAAAATAACCCCAAGTCTAAAGTAGTGAATGCAGACCAGATAAATTTTCCTATGATAATTTATACAATAGTTCACTGTTTTCCTCATGTCAAACCATTTAATAGAGTAACCATAACTTTGTTAGAAAAATATGTTTGACAACTGTGTGGAACGATTTTCTACATTTTAGCTAAAAAAATAAAAATATAGATGAAACATATTGAACATATGATCCTCTAGTATATTATACACCAACAAATAAATTATAAAAGGAAGGATTAAAAATGATAGAGAACACTATATACATCATTAAAATATAAATTATGGTTTCATTTGAAAGCCAAATTTCAAATCATAACTGAAATACTAAAACTGTACTCTGTCCAATGTACTGTAAAATACATAGTTCTGGGGGACATGGTTTATTATCCATAGATAAGGAAGGTATATGTGGTTGGGATATCTTGGAAACTGCTCATATAAATAGAGGATTGGAATTAAAATCTGTCTAGTAAAGGATTATGGAGAATTTTTTCCTTTAAGTGATATAGGTGAAATATCATAAGAATGAAAATGTATTGATTAAGAGATATCTTAGCATAATGTGGATAAAAACATGTGTGAAATATTCTATAAAGATAGGTTATGTACGTCGAGCAATAATATTTCCTGATTTTTTTTTGAAAATTAGTGCACATGAAACTAAACTAGTATCAAGCTACAAGAATATAGTATAGAAAAAATGAAGAAATTATTAGTCTGATACTACAGTAAATAAGAATTTATGTACAAATCACGAAATACCCCTGGCTTGTCATAAATTTTAAGGAAAGTGCCATAATGTTTTTTTTGTAGAATTAAGAATTCATTATCGATAAGCTGATACAAAATTTCCAAAATGAGAAGATTGTTGAACCAAAAATGATTATGAAGTGGTGAATGGTAATGGTACCACTTGATAAAATAGGAAAGTAGATAGAGAATTTATGGAATAACCTATCCAGATAGGAAAAATAGTCCAATCAGATAAAGGAAACCTCTAAACTCGACCTTTTATAGTAAATAACAATGTATATAGAGGAGAGTGACAATGTCTAGAATAGCTAAAAATAGTTTTTCTAACGCATTATATGCTAATACATATAACCATCTAAAATGAACGGCTTCATGGGTGCACACATGGCATATAATTTTTACAGTTATCCATGAAGATCAAGTCTATCAAGATACTCATAAATACATGGGTTGGTCGGGTCCTTATACCTTCATCAAGTTTTGGTAAGGTATGGAAGTATGTAACCAAATAATCATATTGATCTTTATTAGGTCTTATTTGAGAACATAAAAGGTGAAAGTAAATTATTTTACACTGAAAAGCGCATAATAGACACGTCTAAATTAAAAGGTATTAGATCCATGGTATAAAGTGAGCTGATACAAATATCCTAGTAATTACCATGACTTTTATGTAAGTAACATGGAAGGAAAAGTGGGAAGTTCCTATTCCACAATAGATCTTATTCATGAAAATGGATATAGCTATGAATAAACGAATGAAAAGAATTTCCTACCAACATTGTTATCATTATTAAATTTAATAGCATTATTTGAATGCATGTGGCTAGAGGTTATGGTGACAATTGAACTACTAGAAATAAGTATTTATAAGGAGTACATGCATATGAGACAAGGAATCATTTTCATTTTTGATAGACGAAATGCAAGAAAAGTAAAAACAAAAATCATGGTTAAATTGCTGACAAACAGGGAATTTTTTTAACATTTCCCAGTCATACTAAAAACTCATGATACTTTTTGTTATAGCTATTTGTACTTCAACAGAATTTAATTGATAGAATCTGACACCATTTATTGGAACAAGTGTTACATGTAGCATTCGAAGGAGATGTACTGGTCAAAATCCTTCGTATTCTAGGTTTGAAAAATATCTGACTCAGTTGGAGTATAAAGGGAACATTATACTTTTGAAGAAACTACTGGGAAGTGAGAAGGTAAATTGTAGGAATCTCATCCACCACTCGATTCAAGAGAGATGATTGTACAATGAACACCTAGGATGGTGTAAATAAAAGGGGAGGAGAATGCAATACCCTTCCATTGTTATAATATTATTTTTGTTAGACTAAGGCATGTTAGAAAGAATGGTAGAAAAGCTATGAAAATATTGGAATAATTATGTAAATGAATATGTATCAAGAAATGAAATAATGGGATGAATGTACTTGGGAATGAGACACCTAGAAATGAGGGTTTTTCCAAAGGAAAAAATAAAATAAAATAAAATAAAAATCATTGATAAATGATATTTGGATAATCCTTTCATGATAATAATTCTAGAATAAAATTTAAAATAAGCTTAATGGATGGGAGAGAAAGATCCATTAAGTTTCTTATATGGAGAAAGATGCCAAGCTTGGAAAAGCCTAAAAGCACTGCGGGAGAGAAATGTGAGATTTTATGGAAAAGCCTAGGAAAGTGGATAAAAATATCCACAAAAGTGGGACGCCGCTAAAGGAAACTTAATCATGAAAGAAAATTTTTAAATGACAATTGTAGGGATAAACAGGGGTAATTGGTTCCAGGGCATGTACTCTCAGCTCAGGGGTGAACTAGAGGAAATCAGTTCTAGGTTTGGTGGAGGTGTTAAATTCCCCTATAGCTCACTCCCAACTATTCTGGTTTGATTAAGTTTCAATATGTGATTTTGATTTCATTCGATTCTAATTATTGGTATGTTATTGTGTTAATTATTACATGATTTTATGTACATGTCTTCTCAGGGATAAAAATAAAATTATATGTAAAAGAGTAGCAACGATTCTGAGTCCAAAATGATATAAAATTAATGGTTAGATTATTATTTAAGAAAAAGGGGTATATATGGTTGTTTCAGCTGAATTAACATCGAGTATTGGAAATTATTGGCACGATGCATACGTTATTTTTGTCCTATATGAAATTAGAATTAGATGCATGAGCATGCATGTGAATGGTAATAGTAATTTGGGTATGGGTAGATGCCTTGTTGGTATAGTTCTTGTGTAAAGCTCAGAATAATAGAAGACTGAATATACTCTGTATGATGTGAATATGAGGAGAAACATATTTTATATTATGTAAACTATATGATTACTGTTGGTAATTCGTTAACCCTGAATAGATATCGATGATTTATTCTACTTGAATCACTGCTTGAATAGTAAGTTAAAATGGTTTCTTATATTTTGATAAATTATTAGACAAGAAGTAAGTGAATAAATGGTTAGGAGAAATGTCAAAATTAGTAATTAATTAAGTTTCATTATACCTCACATAAGGGAGAAATATCTTCTATTTGTAATCTAATCTCCACATTCCTATGTTATTAGCATAAATGGAAGCTAGTAGGTATGGGGAGTATCATTGGAAACCAGAGGAAAACACCTTTAATGTCAGTTGAGTTAAGAATATGTCATTACAAATAGAGGGTAGATGAATATGGTAATGGGAGGTTTTTTTGGGATCATTGGGATAAAGGCACATATTTATATAAGAGAAATAAACATGTGAGATTAACAGAATGAATTGTGCATTGTAGATAAATTCCCAACCCAGTAAATCTACAAGAGAGACAAATTATACTAAATAATATTTAATTTGTATGGTAATATGTTAAGCGGAGATACCAAGAAATATAGCTTGGCTTAAGGAAAACAAAAGAATATATTAGACTAGTTATGCACGCTGAAATAGTTAACAACAAGCTGATCTTCGCTTCTCGTTAAAAGAATAAAGATATATGGTGGTTTACATAATATATGACCAGGAAGGTGATTGTAGTATTGTTGAGGTTGTTCAACCCACTGAACGTACCGAGACCATATATATGCGTTATATTGCAAAGAATTCATCAGATAAATAGCTAATCTATTGTTATTAGGTGAACCATTAAAATTTTCCCTACATTATGACATAAAATAATTTCAACAGTGTATCAAATAAAAAGAGAAGACCTTCTGATGGAATGTACACTTAAGTAAAGAATCAGATAGAGATTATAAACATAAAACTAACTATAGAGTAATCTCTCTCATTTAATTAACACAGCTATAAATAGTAACTACGATACTAATAAAGCATAATTATCGGAGTTAGAGTCATTATATTAAAAAAGGTATCATCCACAAAAAGTGAATACAGTTACCCAGTATTGAGTTTAAGAATAAATATTTTAATAGCAGCAAATTTCAACTGTATAATAATGGCCGAGAAAACTAGAACACATAATACCTTTTATAATGTTCTGAGAAGAATTAAAAGTTACAAAAAAATATGACATAGAGAATTTGAACCTAGTGCTAGCGTTGGGCCAAAAAACCATGACATTGAAGCCTCCATAGTCAAAGATTGGTAGGAAAAACAATATAGACCCAAAAATTAAGTAAAAAATTAGGGTCGACAGGCCATTTGAATTACATAAACAATTATGGGTTTATAAAAATTAAAAATTCTTGGGTTAAGATTCCCAGACAAACAGATAAAAAAAAAAAAACAAGGCGGTTGAGTCAGCTAAGAAACCATGGTGATGACACCCAAAACTCAGCTTTTGCGCTAAATTTTTCATTAACCCAACCAATCTTAAAAACTCAATTATGGAATTGTGTATCATAAGAGAAAGATGGAAGAACCACCAACCTGGGAAATTTTGAGCGACTTGTCAGTAAGGAGTGAAGTAAACCCTCCCTAAACGGAGCCAAGGGCTGAAGGATGTGTTGCATACCTGTGAGACAAACTACATAGGTTAGCTAAAATGAAATAATGATATATGAAAACCACTGTGCGCAAACCAAAAGAGACATGGTTCTTTCTTTAATTAAAAAAATAAGACAAATCCTTACCTTAGTAGACACAGTTGGGGGTTTTCCCTACAACATGTTGTAGAAGCAAAATAACATTTAGGGATGTTGTTGAACCTCAAAATTGTTCTTTCTCTGACATCCTTTCTCATTAATTTTCCCTAACTTTTCATAAATCAATAAATCCAATCAATGATAAATGACAGATTTCATCATAGAGAATGCATTTGAATGGTCTCTATTTTATATTTTGATTTTTCTTGTTATTTGAATGAATTTTTGTAACTTAGCTATAGAACACATGCTATTCTGCATCTAATTGTTGTTTCCGAAACCACTTTAATGGTTTGACAGGTTATGAGGAGCGAATGAAGGAATGAGTCACATGGGAATCTTTAGAATGATCCACACATGGATCTCATCCTATCCATCCGTTTGAATTTGACCGAAAAAGATGCCTATGCTCGTAGTCAAAGATCGGTCAAAGGACGTGATCCGAGCACGGAAGACTCACGATTTGATCTAACGTTGCAAATATAGAGTTATATACTTAGATTTTGCTTCTATGTTTCAGTTATAATTGCCATATGTAGGTGGAAATACCTCAAGACAATTACATTGAGTTTTTTTAAATACCAGTCGTTTTGAAACCAAAAGACAGTCTTGATTTTGTGAATGTTTTGTATGGTTTGAGACTCTATTCTTTTATAATATGAAGACCATGTTCATTTTTTCCAGTTCCTTCTTGATGCATGCATAGTCTGCTAGAATTTCAACTCGTTTTGTTGCAGAGGACCCCTACACAGAAAGGAGGTTTCATTAGTTGTTTTTAGTTTAATTTTATTAGCTTTTGTTTTGTCAATTCTTAGTTAAATTTACATTGCTTTCTAGTCGATCCTTAGATTAAATTGTTTATTGTTTCATATATTAAATTTATGAATGATTTCTCAGAATTAGTTTTAGAATAACTATGTAATATTTTTTTTACCAAAAGACTCTCAAGAAAGTAGTTCTTCTATTTTCTAAAATTGGATTGTGTTTGAAGCATTAGAGCATACAATTATCTTAGTTTTCCTTTACATGTTTTTATACGGCTTTCCTATATTAAATTCTCGATTAAATTTATAATCAAATGCTTTCTAAATCATATCAGGAATCTAACTTTGTCATTATTCCAAAATTGAATGGTATTTGAGTAGTTGGTCATGCAGTAGTTGAGTTTTCCTTTACATGTTTTTATACTCCTTTCCTAGATCAAATTCTCAATTAAATGTATAATTAAATGCTTGCTAAAATCATATCAAGAAGATGACTTTGTCGTTATTCCAAAATTGGATGATTGAGTATTTGTTCATACAGTAGTTGGGTTTCCTTTACATGCTTTTTAATTGCTTTCTTAGATTAAATCTTTAAATGAAATGTACAATCAATTTCTTGTTAAATCATATCAAGAAGATGACTTTTCCATTCTTTCAAAATTGGATGCTTAATTATTTGGTCATACAATAGTTTCTTTTCAATTTATTTGAATTTTATTTCCATTTAGATTAGCATTGTCATTTCAATTCATAATCATAGGATTTATGCTTTCAATTCATGGAGTAGAATTAGAATAAGATAGATCCGAATTAGCTTTAATTCCAAAAAGGTCAAAGTCATTAGAATAAATACTCTTATTTTTTTAGATTAGATTCTAATTATTTAAACTTTGATTCATTTTTATGCAAATTATAATAGCTAAAGAACATTTCCTTTTCTTCCTTCTTTCAAAACTAGTTTTTAACATTAAACTTCAGTAGATTTAGTTGATTCATTTCATAGTTCTCATTTCTTAATATTAACTCTATAGATAAATAAACAAAAAACCCTAAAAAAATATAAAAACATACACAACGAAGTAAGAAGAATGTTAACTAATCATATATAGAGCACTAAACTTCATCTGATTACTAACCTCAGTTGATGATTTACGATAAGAAATTCAAGACATTAAATTGGCTAGCCATTTTGGTGCCATCGTCGGGAAGTGTAATTAGGTAGCCTTATTTCTTATGTCCAAAAAAAATTTGATATAGAGAAAGATATTCTAGGGGTAGATTCATAGCTAGAGGTAATAGTTTAATTCCAATAATGCCACTCACCCCACCTAGACCACGATCATAGGCCACCATCTCAAACTCATATTTCATACTTCACTATACATAGACTTCCTAAAGTCTTAAGGTCATAAATCCAACTAGGAGGATATCCTACTTCATCCACTAAGGAAGTATAAGAGGAAGAAGATCCTAGATCTCTAATAGAAGGAGTAACCTTTTTCACCTCTACAAGAGAACACATTCTAGCTAAAGAATTTGAAATTCCTAGTGAGGAAGAAAAATAAGAAACTTTCTTCAATGTCCCATTGATATAAGAACCAAAGGAAGATTAATTAACTTTATAGATAGAACCTTATATTAGATCTGAGGAATCTACAATGGCAGGAGAAGGATAAGGAGAAGGAGAAATTTTAAATGGAGAAAATGTACTATTTGGAGGAGGAAGAGGTTACATCTAAAAAAAAATGATATGCGTAGAGAAATACATTCTAGGGGTAGATTCATAGCTAGAGGCAGGAGTTTAATTCCAAAAACACCACTCACTCCACCTAGACCACGTAGTGATACACCACCATCTCAAACTCATATTCCATACTTCACTAGACATAGACTTCGTGAATTCTTAAGGTCAGAAATCCAATCAAGAGGATCTCCTACTTCATCCACTGAGGAAGTCTCAGAGGAAGAAGATCCTAGATCTCCAAGAGAAGGAATAACCTTTTTCACCTCTACAGGAGAAAACATGCTAGCTGAAGAATTAGAATTTCCTAGTGGAGAAGAAGAAGAAGAGAATTTCTTCAATATCCCATTGATAGAAGAACCAGAGGAAGATCAATTAACTTTACAGTTAGAACCATATATTAGCTCTGAGGAATCTACAATGACAGGAAGAGGAGAAGGAGGAGAAGGAGAAGGAGAAATTCTAAATGGAGAAAATTTTCTATTTGGAGGAGGAAGAGGTGGAGGATGAGGTGGAGGGAATAGAGGAGGAGGTGAAGGAAATAGAAGAAATAGGGAAAGTGATAATTCGTTTGGATCTCCTATAATTGTTGAGGATACAAATGCCACAATGAAAAATATTTGACCTTCCATTCTTCCAAATTTGCATGGATTAAAGAGAGAAGATCCTGAAACCTTTTTGTTTGAATTTGAAGTTTTTTGTAGATCTTATGACTACTTACAATACTCTAAAAAACTAAAGCTATTTCCTCCAACACTTAAAGGAGCAGCTTTAAAATGGTTCATGGGTTTAGTCACACAATCTATTAGGACATGGAATGATATGAAAAGAGAATTTTTAGAAAGATATTTGTATTATTGCATACCCATTAATCGGAAGGATGAATTATTCAAGATTATGCAAAACGAGGATGAGAACCTCAAGGATCTAATTGAAAGATTCAATTACAACATAAAAAGAGCCAAAATGGAAAATTTATATCAAGATACTTTAAAACCTCTCTTGTTAAAAGCCATTAGAGATGAACGGATAGAAATTCTCAACATGATGAGGAGGGGAGACATCTATCAACTCACATTACCTGAAATTGGTGAATTATGTATTCATCTCTTAAGGGGACAATCAAGAACTGGGAAAAATGCAATAGATCCTTCTCTCTCTAGAGTGAATAAATCTGCAATTGGAACAATAAGTAGGGTAGAAATTGGAAATATGCTTGATGAATTTAAAAAAAATATCTCACGAGTCTTAGTGAATAGATAGACACCCTTATATTACAAAACCAACAAAAATTCGAAAATGATGCCTTAGTTGTTTTCTTTCCTAAATGCAGAAAGAAGCATGCCTTAAGAGAATGTCCTCTTGATGTAAAAGTCATAGAGACCTGTGTGATTTTCTCATAAAGTCATGAAACTAAGAGTTACCCTTCAATTCCAGGTCTTACGGTTACTTTTTAGGAAGAAGTAACTTCAAATCCAGTACAACCCCTTGCTTTGTCTCTAGAAAACCATGGGAGGGGCCACAAACTCAAGTTTTTAACAACCAAATATATACTCAGCCCCCATCAAATAATTGGAATTCTTGGAAGCAACCTTGGTCTCAACCTAAACCTTGGGCACAAGTAATGAAAAATCCCTAAGGTATATATTCTCAATATTACTAATATCCTCCATCATATCCAAACTATCCTCCCCAAAAATTTTCCCAACAAAATCAAAAACCCTAATTCCAAAATCGAAACCCACAACTTTCATTACCATTTCCAAAAAGACCAAACCAAATACCTACCAAGCCATTGCCAAACCCAACTAATTAAAATTCTCAAAATGCTTGCACTATAGAAGGACAAAAATTTCCAACTTACATTATTACTCCACTAGATCTTAATGATGTTCAACTTAGATCTGGTAGAATATTAGAAAGGAAAAATCCTTCTGTTGTTATTCAAGAAAAAGGTAATTTTGATGACGAAATTTCTCTACAGCAAAATAAAATTTCTGAAGAAGGGACATATCTTCAACAAAACCAGAATTCTAAAATTGAAAAACAGGAAAAACCAATAAACTCGACTATTATCATAGAGGAACAATCAATTTGTATTTCTAACCCTCCTTTTCATAAAATATTATAAGTTGATCGAGGGGTATAAAAATAAATAATGTTGCAAAAATATGATTTTCTAGATGAACTGAAAAATGTCTGTATAAAAATTCATTTGCTACAGGCCATTAAAAATATTCTAATTCTAGACAAGATAATAAGAGAGTTGAGCATGAAAAAACTAGGAAGAAAAAAAAGGAAATAAAAAGAATTTAGGTAGTAGGAAAAATTGTAGACATTATGATGGGAAAAAGGTTCATGCAAAAATATTTAGATTCAGGAAGTCCAGTTGTGAAAACTCATATCAATGGTATTGAAATTCCAAATACATTGATTGATTTAGGAGTAGTCATAAACATGATGAGCAAACAAACCATGGAACGACTCAAGCTTCCATATCTTCAGTATACACCTACATTACTACAAATAGCAGATAAATAAGTAATCAAGACCGATGGTGTATTAGAAGACATTTCAGTATCCATAGAATCTTGGGAGTATCTGGTTGATTTTATGATTTTAACCCCTAAGAAAAATCTAGGAGGACATCAATTAATATTAGGAAGACCTTGGTTGGCTACAGTTGATGCTTGCATTAGTTGTAGATCTGGTGACATGTATATCTTTGATGGTAATTCAACAAATAAATTCACTTTATATCCTCCAGCAAAAAAAATCACAGAAATAGAAGATCAAGAATGGATTGATGATGACAATGATATAAAACCTCTCTTTACTATTTCTTGTATTAGTGAAGATAGTCAAATATTAAATTCAATAGAAAACATTGAATCATCTTTAGAATATGAACATGATCATTTTCAAGAACAATGAAATATTGAATACTTGTCATCTATGCAGATGTACCTATATTCAATGGACTAATTTGGTAACTTTATGGTTGAAATCTTTCCAAAATATTTTAACATAAACAAAAACTTGGAAAGATTACAACAAGAAAAGTTAATCAAAACATTACAACAACATTATTCTTCATATGCATGGGAATACACTGACATGAAAGGAATTTGTCCTAAGACTTGTATACATCATATCTACATTGAGGACAATTGTCAGCCTACCAGACAACCTCAAAGAATGACGAATCCAAATCTTAAGGAAATTGTGAAAGAAGAATCACAAAAATTGCTGAATGTAAGCTTCATTTACCCAATTTCAGACAATCAGTGGGTTTCTCCATTGGTGATTGTACCTAAAAACAATGGTAAGTGGAGGGTATGCATTGACTATCGAGAGTTGAATAAAGCTACTCTAAAAGATCATTTTCCATTACCTTTCATAGATCAAAGTATTGGATATATTAGACGGAAAGAAGTATTTCTCATTCTTGGATGGTTTTAGTGGTTATAGTCAGATTTAGGTAGCACCTAAAGACCAAGATAAAACCACATTCACCTAGTACTCCCTTTTGGTTTGTGAAATGCACCTGCAACATTCCAAAGGGTAGTATTAGGAATTTTTTCCGATCTAATACATGATTCTGTCGAGGTCTATATCGATTATTTTACAGTTTATGGGAATTCATTTGAAGAAGTTTTAGAAAATTTGGAAAAGGTTCTTAAAAGATGTAAAGAAGAAAATCTTTCATTAAGTCATGAAAAACGTTTTATGATGCTTACTGAAGGAATTTTTTTAGGAAATCACATTTCGGGAGATGGGATTAAATTTGATTCATGTATGGTTGAAGTCATCTCCAAATTATTAGTTCTAAGTTGTCAAAAGGATGTTAGAAGTTTTCTAGGATTCACAGGGTATTATAGAAGATTTATAGAAAAATTCACTAAAATAACATTCCCACTCTTCAAATTTCTTACCAAAGAATGTGAATTCAGTTGGAATCATGATTGCCCATTGGCATTTGAAACTTAAAAAAAAATATTATGAAGCACCCATCTTAGAGGTCCAAATTGGAAACTACCTTTTCACATTTCAACAGATGCTTGAGATACATATCTTGGAGTTGTATTAGGAAAAAAATATTTAATCCCCTATGCCATTTATTACACAAGAAAAACTTTGAATCCCGTTGAGTTAAATTGCACTGTAACTAAAAAATAATTTATGGGTGTTGTTCATGCTATCAACAAATTTAGACATTATATCACCAACTATAAAACCTTTGTTCATACAGATCATTCTACAATTAGATATTTAATGAATAAATCTCTTACTAATGGCACAATTACAAGATGGTTATTACTCCTACAAGAATTCAATATCGCTATTCTAGACCAAACTATGAAACAAAACACAGTTGTTGATTTCTTGTCTAGAATTCAAAATGTTAAAAATGATACTACAGTGGAAGATAATTTTCCTGATGAATATATTTATATCCTTTGTTGGCATATATTGCTAATTACTTAGCCACATAAAAGTTAACCGCATACTTGTTTCCTAGAGAGAAAATAATAATTATTCCAAAAAGTGCATTGTACTCATGGGTTAATGAAGAATTGTATAAAATAGGTCCAAATCTCATCATCAGAAGGTGTGTTCGAGAAGATGAAATGCCTGATATTCTCAAGGCATGCCATGATGAACCCTGTGGTGGAAAATTTGCTGATAGATGATTGCCTATAAAATCCTTCATTTAGTATATTATTGGCCATCCATCTTTAAAGATACTAGGTAGTATGTCAAAAGGTGTGACAGTTGTCAAAGAACAAGGAAACCTATTCCTACGGATGAAATTCCATTACAACCTCAGGTTCTCATCGAACCATTTGAAAAATGGGCCCTGGATTTTGTTAGACCAATCAATCCACCATCTAATTAAAAGAAATATATTCTGGTATGTACTGATTATGTCACTAAATGGGTAGAGGCTAAAGAACTTTCTTTAGCTAATGAAAATTTTGTAGTTGATTTTCTCTTCGAGGTTATTTTCACTTGTTTTGGTGTCCCAAGATAAATTGTGATAGATCAAGGAACCCAGTTTACATCCAAGTTGGTGGAGAAGATTGTGGAGGATTACAAGGTCAAACATAGAAAATCCACTCCATATCATCCATAAGAAAATGATCAAGTGGAGTCTACCAATAAGGTGATTCAAGGAATTCTCACCAAGATGGTACATCTACATAGAAAGAATTGGATAGATAGGCTTCCTGAAGCCTTATGGGCCTACCAGACTACATGAAGGAATACAAAACGACATAATCCCTATGAGATTGTTTATGGGAAGAAAGTCCTAATTCCTATATAATTTCAGATCAAAACCTTCAATATGGCAGTCCAATTGGGACTTGACTTATCAGAATCCCAAAAGCATAGATTGGAGCAACTTAATGCGCTTGATGAGATTACGAAAGATGTTGTTCAAAGAACCAGTCTAGTCCAGAAGCAAAGGTCTAAATTCCATGATAAATATATAAAGGAGAAAAAGTTTCAAGCATGGGATTGGGCACTTTTTTCTAATTCAAAGTTAAAAGACTTTCAAGGAATTTTTCAGACTCGTTGGCTTGGGCCTTATGAGATTGAAAAAGTCTTTGACAATGGAGCAGTTAGGATAAGGAAAATTGATGAAGAAAAGGTACCTCTTCTTGTGAATGGACATTGATTAAAAGTCTATCATAAGCCAATTACAAAGGAGGAGTTTATCAAAATTTTCCAAGATAATACGGATATGAAGTTAGTGAAGAAGAATCCTTCCTCTTCCCCAACTTAGTCTTCTTTTTATTTTTCATATCTAATATATATATATATATATATATATATATATATATATATATATATATATATATATATATTATTCGAAATAATAATAATTAATTGTATAAGTGTGAAAACAAATCAATGATTGGCATCCTTATATAGAAAATATAGGATGAAAATCAGAGTTCTAACTTCTTATATTTTCTATTCCATTCTAAAAATCCCAAAAATCTTTGTTCCCTTTTGTTTTCTAAAGTAATAAAAGAATTAGTTACAGATTTACTTCCATATGTAGTTTTCATTCCATTCTACAACCGATACCACATTCTGCAGCTCTATTACATTTTTCTTTCATCCTACTAAAGCAAGAATACTGAGCACAAAAAATTAAGAAATCCATTTGAATATCATCTTGCTAAAGGATACCTCAAGAATCAACATCATGGAAACAACAACAAAAGGTTAGTTATAAAGGTATGTTACATAATTTTTTTTAAATAACAAGATCAAAAAATTAGCATTTATAATGTAGATAATCAAATGCTGCCTCAATATGTCACCATTTGTTTTTATTTGGACTCACATCATGGCATAAATCGATCACATCATCTGCATCATATCTCATAACGATCCATAACATATTTTCCCATTTATGATTAAATGGTCATATCCTACTTCTGTAACTTATTCATCCACGTTTCTTAAAACCCCATCAAATATTCATTTCACTCATATTTCCCTACAAAACCTCGACATCCTTAACTATATTCACACACCAATTCAGTTCATATAGAGAAGAAAAATTCTAAAGGCTAGAATTTTCACGACAAAAGAAATGGGTTTGATAGTCAGGACTGAATGAGTGGGAGCTAAATACATGGAGGGTTATCCTCAGATCAAAGAGATGTTGCAGAAGGTTAAGTGGCTCAGGTTTATAGAAAAATGTGATGGATTCCACAAGGATATCACTAAGTCTTTTGCGAGGTCCTTCCATAGAACATAGGTCGAAATAGGAGACTTAAAATTCTTAGTGACCGAGGAATTCATAGCTCAAGGTATAGAGCTCCCAAGAGTTGGCAAGAGATGGTTCAAAAACAAGGAATTTCACAATGAATCATGGAGAGTTTTCCTCAAGAATCCATGTATGGATACTTTTTTTTACAAAAATGGTGTTCTTATCTTAGCACTCAAGAAAAAATGGAGAAATATGCTTTTAATTTTACAGAAGTTTATCACTTGTAAAGGGAGATTTGGCTGCATGTTTACTTATCATACTC